>VXAC01001403.1:0-41775 GCA_013399225.1 Rhipidura dahli
AATATAATAAATAATATAATATAATTTTCCATTTTTGTTTATCATCTCCCAAATGCCAGGATGATTTTTTTTTTTTTGTCTGCTAGGAATTTCTTTGTCATAGGTTCTGCTACACTCTTAGATTATTTACCTGGGATTAACTGATTCACTCTTTTTTGTATCTGGTGAAGTGTTTAACTACCAGATGTACTAAACCCTATTTTAGAGCAGAAATACTTGTTATTAATCCTGGGTACCAGAGATTTGCTCCCATTCTCTCCTCCTGTGCCTAATTTAATCTTTTGTGTATGTGGAGTGCCTTGATTATGTTACTGTGTAAGCACCAAATATGCCCACAGGTTTTTTGCATATTTCTGACTGATCTTTCTCATTTCTCTTAATTAGGAAAGCCTCAATATGGGAAGAACTAACAATAACAAAGCGGATGATCCAGGTAATGTTGCAGGCTATTTCTGCTTTAAATTTTCTGGACTAATGTCTAGCCAAAAGCCTTGTCTTAAACAATTGAGATGGACTGAACTACTTCTTGTTTTTCCTCTATTAAAGAATTAGTTTTGCTATTGCCACTACAAGCTGTAAGCACTAGGGCTGTACTGTAGGGAGATCAGAACAGGTATTCAGAGAAATAGAAAATCCATGCTTATCCAAAATGCTTAAAAGAGAAAAGGTTGTGGACAGGTGGGAATCTGTCATGTAGCGTGTTTTGAATACATCCCATTTGCAACAGTGCTTACACACCCGAACTCTGTGTTAATGTGCAGTGGTCTCACCAGAAGGAAATGAAGCAAAAGAAGGCGATGGTGTGCGTCGCTCCTTCCGGCAGAGGAAAGCTGTTGAGCGCTATGAGTCTCCATTGGAAAGTAGGTGTGCTGGGCTGACCTTGGCTGCTCACCAAGCTGCTCCATCACTCCTGCTTCTCTGCTGCACAGGGGAGAGAAAATAACATGGAAGACAACTTGTAGTTTGAGATAAGGCAGCTCACCAAAGCGAAAGTGAAACGTTGTGCTTGAGCAAAGAGGAAGATTTTGTTTTCTACTTCCCATCAGCAAGCGATATCTGGCCACTTCCCAGGAAGGCTTTGACATGTGTAGCAATTGCTCCAGAAAGCAAACATTTTAAATAACAAACCCCTCACCTTCCCCCACCTTTTCTTAAGTTTTATATCTAAACTGATGTCATCTGGTATGGAAAATCCCTTTGGTTAATTTGGGTCAGCTGTCCCAGCTGTGTCCCCTCCCAGGATCTTGCCCGCCTACTGCTTGGGAGTGGAATGTTGGGGACACAGCGCTGATGCTGTGCCAGCCCTGCTCAGCAGCAGCCAAAACACTGGTGTGGGATCAACACCTTTCCAGCTGCCAGTGAAGAGCACAGCACAGCACTGTGAGGGCTGCTGTGAGGAAAATTGACTCCACCCCAGCCAGACCCAATACAATGCTACACAAGACTATATATTATGCAGTTTCTCTTGAGAGCTAATTTTTTGCATGGAAGTGGGCAGTTGTTGTTTTGGGTTTTTTTTTTTTTTAATGAAAATACATGCACACAACTTATCTTTTTATTTCTTACTTCATTCTGCCAGTAAATTTTATTGAATGCATATATCCTGTGCACATTCTATTTTTTTTTTTTTTTTGCCATTTGGCATCCTTATTGTTGCTTTTCAGTTAAAAAAAATGACCTATCTACCCATTAAAGAATATCAATTAAAGACACGTAATAATCTTACTCTTGTAGTTTTCAATTGTCCTTAAAAATCAGCTGTGTGTCTTTTTACTTCTATTAGGCACTTCCTCTGAACTTAGAGATGGGTAATACCTGTGCCATTTTTTTGCCTCTTTGACTATCCTGGTTTCTCACAAACTTGTTTTTAACAAATTTGAGATTCTTTGCTTTCAACAGATCTAAGAAAACGTAAGCCAAGCTCTTCCAGCCATACTTCACGTGCCAAAGAGAGAGATTCAGGCAAAAAACCTAAAAGGTTGGTATATGGTTTATGACAGTTCTCCTTTCTCAAGAGTGCTGTTGAATAATGCTTTCAAGGTTTTTTGCATTGGTGGTAGTTAGAGATTGATATAATTGCAGATTATTACTGTGGTAGTCTGAGGGTATAAAGAGAACAAACACTGCAGGGGAGGCCATCCTTTGTACTAGCCATTAGATTTTATTTGAAAATGCCGTATTTTTGGTCACTAATAAGGTGATGATGAGGGTTATGGCTGAGATTGTGTAACTAAAATTAATTTTTCTGTAATGGAAGCCATAATCTCCCTCTGAAAATCTTAGACTTGAAGGGTGCACAAATTAAGATTTAATACTTAATCTTAAAGGGTACAAATTATTAAAACTGAAGACAACTTAAAGGGAGAGCCTGTATGGAAATTGCAATAGATTTTTTTTCAATCACTAAGGCAAGTTCATGTTTCTTTATGAAATTGTCCTTAAACAAGAAAAATGCCTAATGATATTATAAATTAAGTTGCAATAGTCATATCTGTAAGTGCAAAGAGTTGTTATAATAATTACCTCAGTTTAATTTTTTTTATTTACTCATGGCCATCAAACATAAAACAGTTGGAATGAATACCTAACTATTTAAGAAGTTTATGCTCATTTATAAGGTCTTTTGGATTCACTTGCTATCATTAGAAAATCAAAAGTCATCTAACTGCATCGCAAATTAGAAACCACTTTTTTCTTTCTCCTTAATTCAAAGGAAGTCTCTTTCGGCCAACTCTCAGAGAGATGACACAAAGGGAGTTCCAAGTGATCCCATGAAAACCGAAGCAACTCGGAAAGGCAACTCAAATGAAGCTCAAAGGGATCACATGAAAATTGGAGCAAGTCTGGCTGGTATGGAGCAAATGCAAATAGATGGTTCAGTAAGTATTTTTACTTCATTGTGTCAGTGAGACATTTGCAGTATTTGTGAAAGCTTCCAGCGATGGGCTATCTACAGCTCCCTTGGCTTACAGTTTTCTCTCAAGGAATTTGAAAATCACCACTAACATTTCCTTTGTGCTGATATCTAATTTCTGATGAAACCTTACCAAGGTTGCAGCTTTCTTTAATACATGTGTTCTGTTGACTTCATCTTTAGGCACAATTTCATGGTGTGGGTGGTCTATCTGACCACATTTCAGCTTTAAAAGAGATGGTCATTTTGCCATTGCTTTATCCTGATGTCTTTGAGATACTGAAATTTAAACCTCCAAGGTAAGAGACACCATTTAAAACTATAAGTTCTTAACACATTATTTTCCATGCTTCAAAACTTTCAGCAATGTTTATGGTTCTTTTTAGCACTAGTAAAAAGTAATTTTTTTAAAAAATGGGTATAATACAGCATATATGTATGTTCAGAGATTTACTGTGTGGCAAGACTATCCTTTAAAAATGTCTTGCCTTTAAAAGGTGGAATTGGAGATTTTTTCTTTAGAGTTCTGCCTACAAGTGGACTTGATTAGTTTGTGAGCAGGAAGGAATTATCTACTGCCAGTTAACTGTAGTTTGTTTTGTGGAAGTCCAGTTCTGTCTTCCACCAACTTCTTTTTTTCTTTTTCTCCAAACATTTTCTGAATTTGGTTTTACAATTGGAAGGACTTGCAAGTAGAACACTTCAGTGGTTTTTGTGCTTGGGCTAACATAAGAATGTGTCCCCTTCTTACACAGCTAAGAGAGTTCTGTGTTACAAAATGAGATAATTAGAGATTCATTAACTTGTTGTATCCTTGGTCAGCAAAACTCAGTCATGGTATATTGAAATAGTACTTTAAATTCTTTGCTTCCGGTAACTTTGAAAGTATTAAAAACATTGAAAAGAAAATCTGTGTTTTGCTTCTTTATTCTCTGAAATTCTTTTTAAAGCAGCAGTGCATTGTTTCTTCTAGTGATGGAAATACAGAAATGCTGAATACCTTCCCATTTTTAGACTACTTCCTTAATCATCAGCAAGGGGAGACCAAATCCAATAACTTAAAGCTTTTTAAGGGAGAATGAAATGCTTTACTCTTAAATCTTGACTTTTGTGAAAACAAGAATGGATATGCAGTTTATCATTGAAAAATGAACTGGTGATTCCTAAGTTACCACAGTCTCAGATTGTGCATTGAGAATGTGCTCTTGTTTTGCTCCACTGTCCTGTAAGCATCTGTGTTGGTTTGTCAGAAGTTTTGAAAATGTCCTTCTGGGATGCTACTATCTTTTCTCAAGTTTTTGTACATCTGCATTGTTCTCTTGATTCATTTTGTTTGCCCCCTTGCAGAACTGTGTAGGAAAACTGACTTTTCTCACACTTCAGCTGTTACTGCTATCTTATCAAAGAAGTGTTTATCTTAGGAGAGCAGAGTCATGCATTGTAGGAATGGGGGCTGTAACAGATGCTTTTCCATGTTGTTTTTTCTTATGTGAATTTTTTTGTAACATTTCTTTCTTTTAAATTGTAGAGGCTGTTTATTCTATGGTCCACCAGGGACTGGAAAGACCCTGGTTGCTCGTGCACTTGCTAATGAATGTAGCAGAGGTGACAGGAAAGTAACGTTTTTTATGAGAAGTGCTGCCGACTGCATGAGTAAATGGGTGGGGGAATCAGAACG
The DNA here is from genome assembly GCA_013399225.1 of Rhipidura dahli. Taxonomy (NCBI): domain Eukaryota; kingdom Metazoa; phylum Chordata; class Aves; order Passeriformes; family Rhipiduridae; genus Rhipidura; species Rhipidura dahli. Next base: position 4,593 of record VXAC01001403.1, read on the forward strand.
ACAGCTCCGTTTGGTATTTGAGCAGGTAAGGTTGAAACATGCCATGTGTTCTGCTGGAGTTGTCACTAATCTTATGTGGTCAAGAAGAACTCAATCTTTTTCATGTTTTGTCATCTCCTTCCACGGACATGGGATTATCAGTGTTCCCTTTTTCAGTGGAGTCTCTTGAGATGTATTGAAAAGATTATTGTAAAGCAAACAAGAAAATCACCATCACCCTCTAAAAGCCCTCCACCATACACACAACCCAAACAGTCTCAAAAAAGGTCTCAAGAAGCAAGAGATGGTGCCTTTAGATGAGAAAGAAACAGATGCAGGGCGAAAATGTTCATTTAAATTTGTAATGGGAGGTTGCTTCCAGAACCTTTGAGCCCTGTCTCTGTTCTCATGGTTGCCAAATAGCAGTAAAAACTGTTGGTATGATTTGTTTCCTGTCACCCCGTCTCAGTGGGTTGATAGGCTGCTGTTTTTCATTAGGTTAATTAGTAGAGATCCCTGATGCTAGTCTGAAAAATCTAGTTCCAGTGCCTTTCCAACCATAATGTTTCCATTTATTTTCTCTTTCAAGCAGTGCTGTTTTCCTGATGTCAGTGTTCCTGTGTTTTCTTTGTAGGCCTACCAGATGCGACCTTCAATTATTTTCTTTGATGAGATCGATGCTCTTGCTCCTGTACGGTCCAGCAAACAAGACCAGGTTCATAGGTAGGACATGTTTTGTATCTATATAAAAGGTGCTTGGTCTTTGTGAAAAGAAGACCACAGCCTATTTATCTTGATGTGACATATTCATTTCTCCTGAAAACTAATAATTCAGTGCTAGTGAATTTCAGGTGATTTTTAAACAATAATTGGAAACTATTTGCTAAGCTTGATATCAGCACAAGGTCTGTGTTATCTTATCTGTATTTTGCTTAGTCTTAAAATAATTATTTTGCTGATCTGTATGTTGTCAATAAAAACTTGTCCTTTTTGAATGATCAGTGGAGAAAGTTATGTGGGACTGAAGAAAATTTACTAAACCAGTGAATGACAATAGTATTTTTCTATTAAGCTCTGTTGTGGGGACACTTCTGACACTTATGGATGGCTTAGCCAGCAGAGGAGAGGTTGTGGTAATAGGAGCCACCAACAGACTGGATTCTATAGATCCTGCTTTACGGAGACCTGGGCGCTTTGAACGAGAATTCCGCTTCAACTTGCCAAACAAAGAGGTCAGAACTTCAAATCAACCTTATGTGGCAAAGTTCATCTTTATAACAAACCCCTGTAACAAGGCAGCATCATGGACCAGTGCAAGTCTCAAGCTGAAGTGTACAGCTTGGAGACAAGAGGGATATCCGGAGACACTGCATTTTACTGTGGAGGGCAAACCTGGTACTGAATATGTATGGGAATAAGACAATGTCAACAAGTAATTGCTTCTCTCTTGGACAAAGATATGAAGTACACTGCACAAGTGCAGCACTTCAAGTTCAATGGAAATAGCTAAGTAATGAAGAAATTTGTCTTATAGCAACCAAAAATATTGGGGTGGGGATGGTTGGGAGAGAGATGATGTGCAGAACTGTAACCCTGCTTTTGTGTTTTTCCTCTGGCTCTCACTGATATTTCTTAGCACTTTTTGGAGCAAAGATAAAAGGATTATTGGATTGAAGGCTAGTAAAAGTGCATGAAACAGTGCATTTAGCACAAACATTTGTATCCAGTTTTTATCTGCTCTCACAAACAAAAGATGAGGTGCCATGAAACAGATCTCATACACAGTTCCCTGATGTGGAAGAATACTAAAAATGTGCCATAAATAATCTGGGTACCAGGAGATGCTTCACTAAAAGACTTGCTAGGATCAGAGATGAGAATAGGCATTGTTTGACCTATTCTGGATGAGTGCCAGTAGTTTGAGTCATTGTTTTTGTTCTTCTTGGCAGCAACTGTAGCAATTTTAAATGGAGTGCTAGGACTGTTTTCTTTGAACAAACTGGCAGAAAAGTAAATTTGATGAACTCCTGAAACCTCACTGTGAAATTTTGCTAAATTTGAGAGAATTTTCTTTGATGCAAAATGTCCATTTGCAGATGAAGCTTTTACAATTTGTTCTGCAAAATCATTAGGTCTCACACTTACAAAACTTACTTTTTATGGAAAATGCACATGCCTTTTATTTCCCTACATCTTCTACAAGAGATTGATGTAAGAAGTTAAGAATTATTAAATTTCCTTCTTGAAGAAGCAGCAAGTGTATTATTATTTGACATTTAAAATGCTTAGAAGTTTAACAGAAAAGTATTTGTACTAGTGTGAGAGTTTTGGGGGTTTTGTGTTGTGGCTGTTTTTTTAAGAGAAAACTTAAGGCAAACTAAAATGCAACCATTTTGTTTCTAGGCAAGATTAGAAATTTTCAAAATTCACACACGAGACTGGACCCTGAAGCCATCAGACAGCTTACTTGAAGACCTGGCTGAGAAGTGTGTTGGTGAGTTTGAAAACAGTGTGGGTCCTTTTCCCCTGGGCAGTGTTCAACCACTCTGCCCCCAGCCTGTAGGACTGCACTGGGGTGTGACTGAAGTGCAGGAGCCAGCCCTTGGAGTTGTTCAGCCTGTCCAGATCCCTCTGCAGAGCCTGCCTGCCCTCCAGCAGATCAACATCCCACCCAATATAGTGTTGTCCACGATCTTACTGAGGTTGTACTAATTCCCCTCATCCAGATCATCAATAAAGATATTAAAAAGGACTGGACTCAGTACTGAGCATTGGGGAGCACTGCTAGTGAACTCTCTGCCAAGTGGAAATAGTGTCATTCCCCAAAACTCTTGGCCTGGCCATCCAGACAGTTTTTAACCCTTATAACACAGATATATGTTGACATAACATTTGGTTTTTTTTTTGTTTGTCAGGGTTCTGTGGTGCTGACATTAAATCTCTGTGTGTTGAAGCTGGGCTCTGTGCTTTGCGCCGCCGCTATCCACAGATACATGAGAGTGACAAGAGACTGAAGATAGATGCCAGATCGATTAAAGTAACAGCAAAGGATTTTGCCATGGCCATGCAGAAGATTGTTCCAGCATCACAGAGAGCTGGGGCTTCACCTGGGAGAGCGCTACCACCTATTTCTAAGCCGCTGTTAGAAAACACCCTGGAAAGAATTTTACAAGCCTTGCAGAGAGCATTTCCCCATGCAAAGCTTGCACTAAAAAAGAGACAAGGTATTACAACAACATCTACTTGTTTAAAATCCTGCCACAGCAAAAACTTCTGATTTGTGCAACCAACATACACAAACCTCTCAGTCATAATGACTGCAATTTTATGCTTTGTGTGTGCACAGTGCAGGATGGGAGCTGTGCATGACTTGCAACGTGCAGTGAACTATGGGTTCTCTTCTGGAGCCCCCTGTTACTGACAGTAGCTCACCTCACGTTAATCATTTCAGAGAGGGATCTAAGGTTTCACTTCTTTCCAAATTGTGGAATTGTAGAATGGTTTGTATTGGAAGAAACCTTAAAGGTCATCTAAAGTTCCACCTCCCCTGCCTTGGACAGGGACACCTTCCACTAGACCAGGTTTCTCAGAGCTCCATCCAATCTGGCTTTGACCACTTTCAGCAATGGGGCATCTACAACTTCTCTGGGCAACCTGTTCCAATGCTTCACCACTCTTGCAGTAAAGAAATTTTTCCTATTATCATATCTAAACTTACTCTCTTTCAGTTTGAACCCATTTCCCCTTGTCCCACCACTACATGCTCTTGTAAGAAGTTCCTCTCCATCTTTCCTGTAGCTTTTCTTCAGGTACTGGAAAGCTGAAGTTAGATTACCCTGAAGCCTTCTCTTTTCCAGGCTAAACAAACACAGTTCTCCCAGCCTTTCCTCATAGGAGAGGTACTCCATCACTCTTACCATCTTGTTGGCCCTCTTCTGGACTCAATCCAACAGGTCCATGTCCTTCCTGTGCTGGGTACCCCAGAGCTGGATGCAGCACTGCAGGTGGGGTCTTACCAGAGCAGAACAGAGGGGCAGAATCCCCTCCCTGGCCCTGCTGCCCACACTGCTTTGGATGCAGTCCTGGATACATTTGGCTTTCTGGTCTGTGAGTGCACACTGCTGGGTCATGTCCAGCCTCTCATCCACCATCACCCCCAACTTCTTCCTGGCAGCGCTGCTCTTGATCAGCCAGGGTGGATACTGGGGGTTGCCCTGACTCAGGCGCAGCACCTTGAACTTGACCTGTTGAACCTCATGAGATTCCTGTTGTCCCTCTTCTTGAGCTTGTTCATGTCCCTCTGGGTGGCATCCCATCCTTCAGGTGTGTCAACTGCACCACTCAGCTTGGTGTCATTAGCAAGTTTACTAAGGTTACACTCAAGTCCTTCATCTATATCATTAATAAAGATATTAAATGACACTGGTCCCAATATGGACCCCTGAGGGACACCACTTGTCACTGATGTCAACTGAAACTCTGAGCAGTGAATCACTACCCTCTGGATGCAATCATCCAGCCACTTTTTTATCCACCTAACAGTCCTCTCATCAGATCCATCTGTCTCCAATTTAAATAGAAGGATGTTCTGGGGGACCATGTCAAAGGCTTTACAGAAGTCCAGATAAATGACATCTGTAACCCTTTTATTGTCCACTGATGTAATCAATAATTATTACTAACACAGTAAATAAATGCTTAAATGAGGGGAGAAGGGTTTTCCTGGTATCTAGGAACTACCAAAGTTGTTCCTGATCAACTTTATTCCAAGGAAAAACCCTCCCAAGTGTTTGTCAACAGAGAGATAATACCTGACACAAATCATAGGACAGCTTTGTATAGACTTGTGCAGTCTCCTCAGATCTGTGGTAAGGTGAACTCTTTAGATAATAGCATTCAAATGACAAAAAGCAAGAGAAGTGGTTTCCAGCACTGATTTCCAAGGTGTATTAAAGCAAGAGCGAGATATGAACTATTCAGGGAAGTTAATACATTTCTCTTGTCTTTAAATCCTATTTTAGGGAATGATGGGATTGACAGTGATGATGACTCACCATCAATCTCTGAAAAGAAGCCTGACAGCAAAAAGGCAGAATTACGCACTTGTAGCAGGTACGTTTGTCCTCTTTATGGTTACATTTTGAGATGGCTGCATCTGTAAAATGTTATGTAAATGTGTCAGGGCTGCTAGATGAAGGAGTTAAGGGTGTGTGTGGGGGTGATCAATATTTACCAGAATCCAACTGTGAAGATCCAACTGGATACTAGATCTAATTGTTCTGACTACACCACCCTAACTCATCGAACTGAATGGCCCAACACTTTCACTAAGTCAAACTGGTTCACAGATTAATAAAACATGTTGGTTTAATCCATAGTATTCCTTGAAAGACCCAAGACCCCAAAAATGTTCATTCTGTCATTTTAGCTTAAAAATCCTCTGTGGATTTATGTTGCCATCTTTTGCCCTTCTACCTCCCAAGATGGTTGAACCAGTAGCAAATTATGTATCAGAAACAAAATCAAGAAGTGGTTTGTTAAATCACTGTGAGAAAATTTAAACAATGTCTGCATTTTTTACATTCACCCTACTGAGTTTATGTTATCTTTTGACATTTTAATTGTGAAAGCCATGTAGTACAATATTTTTAAACATAGATTATTGTCAGATATTTTTCTCCCTTCCTATTGCTGTGCTGCCCAGAAAATATGACTTGCTGAGCTTGATTAGGTCTCTAGGATCTTTGACTTCAGCAAGAAAAGGTACAATCATATGGTGGTGGGAAAATGCACAAAACCTCTTCACAAGTGTATTTCATGAGAGTAAAACAAGATGATTAGGAAATTAATACACAAGTCAAAGATGAAACCAATAGAATGACTAAATAAAATAAATACAAATCTTATACATGTTTTCTATAATTCTGTAATTTAAACAACACAGTCATGTTCTTCTTCAAATAAAACTAATGTGTTTCAGTACCCACATTAATATTTTTTCCTAGAAATGTAGTGTTGCCCCTTTCTTCCCCATACTCTCCAGGAACGGTGGCCAAATTTTAGCTAAATTTGACACCTGTAGAGATCTCACTTAAAGTCAAGACAAGCTGAAAATGCTTGTGTATGGACAGTGAAGAGACGCAGATTGGTTTGTGCTGTGGGAGTTGTTATTTTGCCCTGTATCAGGTTACTTACCAGCTGTTTTGTGTGTATTTGCCTGTACAGTCCCCCTGTGGGATTTAAGAACTGTTACTTAACCCAGCCAAAGGAATAGCAGTCATGCTGGGGACTGGCAGGATTTTTTAGCAGAGTAGTGATACCAGTTTTTGAGAAATTAGACTTTGATAAATAGACTGGTCTTCTTTATCACAGACTAGCTTATTACTTGGTAGAACATGGAACATATTTACAGAAAAAAGTGTTTGGAAAAATATTTTACATCTGTGTGCTTCTTCATCACTCCTTTTTAAACGTGTTTTCTTCTTGTTGTTGTAGAAATCCTTCTTACCAGCCAACATCTTACAGGCCACGGTTCTTACTAGTTGAAGAGCCAGGATGTGGGCAGGCTTTTGATTTGGCACCTGCAGTATTACATGCCCTGGAAAAGTTTCCAGCTTATACACTAGATCTACCAACCTTGTTTGTTAGCACCACATCACAAGAAGAAACATGTTCACAGGTATCTTTTTTTCTGTGTTGGTCTCTTAGGATTCTTGAACTGTGTATAAACTACTGAAATAAGCACAACTCACTGTTAATGGAGTTGGCCTGATTTGGATTTGCTGTTATGTTTACTTTTATCTGAAAATTCACTTCTCTTGTAGATGGAATGGTACTGAATAAGGACATTTATACATAACCATGTTTAATTTCTATTTGAAATGAAAGAGGGGGGGGATGTTGCTAGCAGCTTGGGAAGATGGGAGGTGCTGCTAATAAGTCCCTCTTTGTGACACATAATCCTGCTGGTCTTGATGGGATCCAGAAAGTTGCTTTTGTTGCTTTTTAAGTCTCTGTGCTCCCAGTAGATGGCTCTGCGTCAGCCTGATGGCATCATGCACTTTCTGTAACCTTCTTTTTCATTGTATTTGTAGGGCAGCCAAAATTTTTGTGAAAATAAGGTTTTTTTGCATATACATATACAGCTTGTACTGCTGCAGTGAAATGCATTGAAAGCATTACAATTCATGGAATGATAAATTGTGTAAACTGATGTGTGTCCCTTAAGTTGAAAAAATAAATATAAGCAGATTACTGCAGTTTTAATTTTTTACCTTCAGGCAGGAAATCAATTTAATTACTTGGCATCACTGCATTAAAATATCTTGATCTTCATTATCAGCATTTTAGAGCTGTACAAGTCAGGACAGACATATCATGTGACTGGATACTTGTTTGCCACACAGGAGGAACAATTCTCTTTTTGTTATGCCATGGTTTTACCAATGGCTATATAAATACCCTGTCTACTGCATGGATATACCACACTTTTCCTATCTTGTGACAGGAATTCCCTGCATATTGTTACTCTGAAATGGTGCATGGAGAGATTTGCCATGTGAAAGGCCTGTTGCCACTTTCCTCATGCAGTAGATTCATATCTTCTTCTGTGACTGAGATACCATCTGTAGGCAGTGGCTTGTGGTCTGTCAGAGCAAATCATCTGGTCTGATGGATACTTCCACAGTGAGAGGAAGGAGAGACTGTGAGTGATTTAGCTCTTCAGGCAGGCTCAGGACTGGTCACCTCTTATAAAATATGCTTGAAATTATGAATTGTGACCAGTCTTCTTTTACTGTGTTAGCCCTCATCTTTTCACAGAGGCCTTTGTCCAGGCTGTGCTCCAGTCTAATGTGGGTATGGGCCCACACTGAACTGGAAATGGTGCAGCTGCAGTTGTGTAATGATTTCTCCAGGCTGAAGGGTTTGTCTTCATTTTTCAGGCACATCATCACATCACCTGAGTTTTAAGGCTCTGTAGGAGTTACCTTACCCCTAAGTAATTTCAAAATCAGATTCAGTTCTGTGTCTGTCTGCATAGCAATATCTATACTTGAAGCAAAGTGAAAATTCTACCTTATTGTTAAGGAGTTGTTAATTTATTGGTTTGTCTTGATGTCTTGGCTTTATGCATTCTTATTTCACGGGAGAGTTAGACTGATGTGTAATTACTTAGTGGTCTGTTCTACATGATGTAGTTTTCTCATCCAAGATTTCTTTTTACCAGTTGATACGAGAAGCTCAAAGAACAGCACCAAGTATTATTTATATCCCACAAATCCCTTCGTGGTGGGAGGCCATTGGACCTACACTGAAAGCTGGTTTTACAGGACTACTGAATAACATTCCATACTTTGCTCCAGTTTTGCTCCTTGCAACATCTGATGTGCCACATGAAGATCTCCCAGAAGAGGTATTTCTGTCAATACTTTTCTTTCTTTGTTACTCAGCTTCTTGTTAATTTAAAAATCCTTGAAACATTGGAGTTCTGTGCTGCTCTTAATCATATTCTTGCTTTTATTACTCAGGCACCAGAACGCCATGTCTTAAAATTTCCTTAGACAAAACAATGCTGAAAACATTTGTCTAAATTGTCTTCTGAGTAAAGAGATTGACTTTGACCCAACTTTTTCTCCTTTCTCACACACTTGTGCTTACTAGACAGACTTACAGATACACTTCATACAATCAGTTCAGTGGCTTCAAGATGGTTAGGTGTGTACTTAGGGAAGAATACATGGTGCTTGAAAGGTAGCTGGGAAAAAGTTTATTTTTCTGAAAACATTTTTACTGAAAAAGTACTATGGTCACACTGTTAGTGATAGAATGTCATTTATAATTTAAATTATTTCACAAAAAATCCAATTTCTTTTTTCATCTCAGTGGAAACTTGACAAATTAAAAAACTAAGGACCAACTTCTGTTTAAGCAACTTGGAAATAAATTTTTAGTTATACTTCTTAACAAAATTAATTAAGAACACATGCTGAGCTTCCTAGAATCTTGGAGCGTTCATTAAAGGAAGGTGTTTAAAATGGTAATATGCTGCTCTGATTATTTTGTCTAAGTAACAGAAGTTTTTATAAAATTAATAAGTGCCTTCTAAAAATAAAAAAAACCAACCCACATTACCAAAATGTTGTCAATTGTCTGCTGAGCTGTGCCTCTTCCCTCTGTAGCTGTCATAAATATTCAAGATAAAGGACATCAAGCCAGGTAAATGCAAAATAAGAAGTGTTTGGGGTGGTGATTTTCATCCCTTTCTCATTGGTTTATCATACTTTTTTCATGGATCTTAAACTCTAGAAGGTTTGTTAGAGAAGGTATTTTACTTTGTGGTCCTATGAAAATCTAGCCTTTTAAGGCCAAGAAGTTCATGAGTATTCAGTATAATTTAGAAATGCACTCATCTGTTTTAAATACAAAAATTTAAAAAAAAAACCTGTGGCCTTATATCTGAAATCTCTTTTCTTCTCATGGTCTAGATAAAAGCCTTGTTTAATACTAATCGTGAAGAAGTTTTCCATATCCCACGGCCTACCTGTGCTGAAAGAAAAGCGTTTTTTGAGGGCTTGATTTTGAAGCAATCTTCTGAACCTCCTGCATCAAAAAGCAATGCAAGTAAGGATATTCTGCACATAAAACTTTGTTACTGTAAGTTAACAGCTAACACAGTATTTGCTTTGGTGATCATTTTGTGTCAGTCATTGTTCATGGGCTTGAGTACCATGAATTGACTAACTTTTTTCCTTGTTACTGCAGGAAGGTACCCCACTTCAGGTACAGGATACTTCACTGATACTCTATTCCACATCAAGAGAAATCCTGACTTAAATTTGTGTCATTCCAGGTTCACAGGTACACCTTCCTGCAAGATGTTCTCGGGTGAATGGGCAACGACAAATACGGCACAAGAAAGCAATCAAAATTAAAAAACGAGGAGTGTATGTGGAATACTCTGAGCTGAAAGTAAGTCTAACTTCAATTTTGTTAATACTGAAGTAGGACATTTTCTTTATGATTCTTTATGATAAATTAAGTCAATTGTTAACCAATGCCAATTCAAACAATTTGTGGGGGGGATATATTGCTTGTGAAATGATTCAGCCTGTAAGGGACTATGACTGTTGTTTCCACAGCTGGTGTCAACTGCTGCTCTCACAATATTTTAGATTATAAGGTTTTCCTGCTTATTTTTAATGTAAAAGGGCTTTTAAAACTTTAAAATAGCCCACAGAAAACCTGCTAATACTGTTAGTTATTGACGCAGTTTTTATGATGGGTTGGGGTAGAGTTGTTTTGTTTTTCTGTTTGCATGTCTTCATTTATTGGGAACCAGAAAAGGACCTTTATTTTTAGCAGTTATGGCTTTAAACCTGAAGTGGGCAGGCTGACCTAAAGTTCATCCTGGATAAAATACCAATACCTGTTTTTCCAAAATTCTTTCAGTGTTGGAATCCAGTGTTAGAATTTTGCATTCATACAGTTACAGTGTTATGAAGTTTTTCCAAACCTCTGTAGGAGAGAAGTTGTTATCCTAGGCTATGGCTGGGGAAAGGGTCAAAAGTGGGCGTAGCTGCAGGGGGTAGAAGAGGTTTCTTTGCATGAACTGGAGAGGGTATAAATAAAGGACCTGACTTTCAGGGAATATTGGTTGGACAAAAATTCAGGAAATTCCTAGTTGAAGTCCTGGAGTTTGGTCAAAGCAGAGGCCCAAGAAAGGGAGTATTATTTGGATATTTCCTCTGCATGGGGACAATATGACCAGAGTGGAATCCCCTTTGGTGAAGAGGCTTGTCCACAAAAATTTCTGTCACATTTTTAAGCTGTGACATAATTTGTAGAAGTGGAACCAGCTTTCTAAGTCTGGTGTCCTAAGGAAGCAAATTTCAGAGGGTTATATAGCTTCTCTCCACATGCATCTGCCTCTGTGTGGAGAGAAGCTATATAAGTTTTTCTAGAGTCAGGGTGCTAACAGCATGTGCTCCAAAGTTATTGCTAACTGGAGAAATTGTATGGTAGAGTCCTTATAGATGTTTCAGCTTATATAAATTTTTCAGCTGTGAGGAGAAAGCTACAGTTGTGAAACTTGTCTTTTTAGAAAACTTGTTTCCTTAACATGAGTGTCACTAGAACTTGATGCTTGTAACAGAGAACTTCTTTGGAACTCTCATGAAGTCAATAAGCTGGGTGAACCTGCAAAATACCTCTGCTTGGTTTTCTGTGGGATTGGGATTTCTTATTATTTGTTTGGGTTTGTCAAGTTGGTTTGATTTGTGGCGGTTTTTGTTTGTTAATTTGCTTGGTGATAGGGAGAGAACTTGATAAACAAATAGAAAAGCATACAGTCACCTATGTGGCAGCAATTAGAAGTAGTTTCACAGGGGATGTTGGCTATGCACCTCTGCCATGTTCTGTGTGTTGTGTTTGCAGCAGCTAACAGCAGGCTGTGTGGGGTTTGTGCCTCTTACCTGCATGTTGGACAGGAGGAAGTCCAGGGGAATACTTGAATCTTGTTCTAACTGATCTGAGTGGGGCTGAGTTAATGTCAAGCAGCTGAGAGGCAGTAATATTTTCATTGGGAGTGTCTGCTTTCTTAAGCTACGTCTTTGTGACCTCACACAATGCAATTACTGAACAGCCCCAGCAGTGGTGCCACTAGCTTGTTAGTGTTGTATTCCCATAGATTATCACATTCTCATATCCACAACAGAAGGCACTGTGTGAGAGACTGGTAATTTGGCAGTCACTCTGCTGGTTCATCCACTCTTGAGTTGAAGGTAGGAGCTAACTGGTGTTTGGCACAGTACACATCTAATGGGTAGAGGTGAGCACCTAAGGAGCTTCTGTTTCCAGCTGGCACAACTGTGTCTGGAAGATCTGTAGCCTGGATTCCAAATACACATCTTCCAGGGCCCTGTATTGCATTTCTAGTTAAATACAACCGTGACTTTGTGGTGGCAGCTACTCTATAATGAAGTAGATTGTGTCATTCTCCACTGTTCTGGAGGCAGTTGATTGGCAATCATGATAATTTATGTCATAAGTTGATGAGTAAGAAAATACTGTCTGAAATTTAAACCTTCCTTTTCCCTGAAGTGTGAAAAATTAACTTGCTCTCTCCAGTTAAATCTTGTGAGAGAGATATTTAATATGCTCTCCAAGGTGCCACTTTTATTTAACAATATAAGAAAGTAGGACGTACCTCGTCCTATTCTGAATTATAGTTTCCACTTTTTTTTTTCTTCAGAAAGTGTTGGATGCTGTCGTCATGGCAACTGAGAATGTCAGTATATCGAGCATGGCAAAGCTATACTCTGTTCTTAGCATGTGCATTTACCAACATCGGGAAAATCCCGACAAAACCAAATTACTGGAGGTAATTTTTTTTGTCTTACAGCATTTTCTGTCATATGGTATTGTGTGTGTGTGTGTGTGTGTGTGTGTGTGTGTGTGTGTATGTTATGCAGATGTATGTGTTCGTGGTGAATATCACCATTATGTATCACCCTTTACTGCTTAGTTGCCTGTGTTACAAGACTTGCACATGGCTCAAGCATCTTTAATATGACATATGGGGAGTTTTCTGCCTATGATGGTTTGCTGCTAGTGAGTCCAAATCTCTAATCTCTTCCTCTAAGACAGGATTTCTGAGTTGTTAGAACTCAGCAGAAATCTTCCACAGGCACCTATGGTCCCAAGCAGGCATCCTCAGTGTTGAGTTGTTTCAGATCGATTGGATATTCAGTCTTCAGATTCAAGATCCTCGAATCCATTTGTCTTTCAGATGCTTATGCATGAAATTACAGGAAATTCTTTATGCTTCTCAGTCTGCCTTTAAAAACAAAAGAGGAAGCCTCTTCTCTTTAGCCAAGGAGGCCATTCCTTAAAAATGCACCCTCCTCTCATCTAGCAAAACAATATGCTTTAGCATGAGGAGGAATTTGTTTGTATTATATCAGGGCTTGTGAGCTCTTGTGACTGGACTTGATTTCTTTGTTTGTTTTCTACATTTCCTTTTAGCTTTAGTTCCAGCTTTCAGTTATGGCTCTTCAGGATCTGTCTTCTTTTTTATTGTTGAAAGCACCTTGATAGAGATTCATTGTCCCTTGAGACAGATCCCTGCAATTTCTCTAGCCTATTCTCTGTTTTGGATGCCTGAGGATGTGTTTGAAGCTAGTGGAGCTAGAAGGACATTGTGATGGTGGTAGCACATGTGTTGGCTAAATATTACTAATAATTGTATGTATGTACAGATTCTTGATTCTTTTGATTAAAAAGTTATCAGGGTTCTCAGGCTTGTATTCACACTGACTCCTAATTTGTCTTTTTTTTTTTTTTTCTTATTAGGATATGAAGAAAGAAATTGCAGCCCTCAGTTGGCTGTGATACTTGACTTCAGTATACTTGACATACTCTAATGTTCGTGTATGGGTCCCAAATAGATAAGTTATTTTTAACTAATTGTAGCCCCTAAAGAGAAAAAAAAAAAAAAAAGACGAAGAAGAAAGAAGCTAAGCACATAACTGAAACCAGACATAACAGAGTGCTGAACCAGCGACACTTGGTGAAATGATTAATATAATGCCAGATTATGAGGAATAAGACAAGGCAAACTTATTAAACTAGGTAATTCTGGTAGTAGATCATGCCCACTGGATCAAGAAAGGATCTGCCTGAAGAAGGGAAGGCATCAGCTGAAGAAAAGTTGGCACGACCTTGAAAGAAGATTGAGCATGTTGGCTAATTAGCATATGAAGTGAGAGAATCATTCAACCAATAGAAGATTGACTTAATTAAGTGGAAGACTATGTGAGTGGGAGCCAATCAACATTAGTGTCTTTGCAAAGTTTTGATAGTCAGTATGCTGGCTTTGTGGATTTACTGCCTACCACCCTTCTCTGCACAGAACTGCAAATAAATCAAATACCTCTACTTTGTGTGGATCAGCCTTTTTGCACGCTGGGTGAAAGAACATGTTATGGGACAACAGTGGGGTTTTTTTCAAGAAAACAGCATGGAACTCTTCTAAAGCGTATTGATCCTGACTCCTGCTGTTGTCTCAAATCTTCCAAACATTTTTTCATCTCTGGAAGACACTGAAACTGCTTTTTTTTTTTTTTTTTTTCCCTTCAAGTTTATTTCTGGTGAAGAGAATCAAGCTGAGAAGCCAGGAGTAGGACTCAGGGCTCCATTCCCGCTTGTGACTCTGACTGCCCAGCCGTCTCACGGGGATGGGTCGGGGGGCACCCGAGCGCCGCGTGTCCCGGGATGCAGGAGCGGGCCGGGTGGGCGTCGTAGGCGGCCGCCGGCCGCACCACTGCCGGCGACTTCCAGGGCTCCAGCTCCGAGTTCATCCCCTTGGATCCCTTTGGATCCCCTTGGATCCCCCTCCCTCAGTAGCCGACGCATCTGGACGTGCTCCAGGTGCGCCCCGGCCGCCGCCAGAGCCGCGGGATGCAGGGGACGGGAGAGCCGGCGAGTACCGGGACGCGGGGAGGCGGCGGGAGGCGCTGACCGGGAGCCCGGGAGGCGGCGGGGGACCGGCGGCAGCCTGGGGCGAGCTGGGAAACCGGAGTCCCCGCGCGAAAGCACCGGAGACCGCTGTCCCGTGGAGGGAAAAAAGAGGGGATAAACGCAGTTTAGGGTAAGCGCCCGCAGCTGCCGCGGGGAGCGCTGCCGCGTGTGGAGAAGCAGCCGGGGTGTAGCCGAGGGTCGCCCAGCGCGGCGGGCGGGTCCCTCCGGTACCGTCCCCCTTTTCTGGCAGCCCCGCTAAGGAAGGAGGCTCGGCACAAACCCTGGTCCACGGGGCTGCGGCAGCGTGCTGAGAGCCAGTCCCTGGGGCGCCTGCACCCTTGGGAATATAACCTTTCTGCATCCCCTCATGGTTTGCTGGTTTATTTGTCCTTCCCCTTTCCTGTTTATTTTTATTCAGTTTCTTATCTGAAAAGTTACCTTACGAAGATTAACTTAGACACTGCTTTGCTTTCATTTTAATGGTGGCCACACAGAGAGTGCCCACATTTTGATGACAAAAAGGCATCAGAACCGATGCTCAGCACAAATTATACATAACCTTTGAGTGCATTTTAGCTGGCCTGAAGTGCCTGTGAAATACTATTTAGTCAAGTGTTTATAGGTTCTACTTTAGATGCCTTAAAAACAAAACTGTGTTTAGAAATTGGGACTCATTTGTGCCTAATTAAAGCTCATAATCTAAACTGGTGAAAATATTACTTAAAATTATTATAATCTTGGCTTACCCTAGTAAATAAGAGACAACTTATATGCCTGTAAAAGATGTCAAGCAGCCCATGCTTTCTGCATCTCAGTGTTGCTCCTTCAATAACTGAATCAATTAACTTGCAGGATTTCAGTGTTTTTAACACAGCCTTCAAAAGCTAAAACTCTTCTCTGCTTTTCCAAGTCAGGCTCTCCTTTCCAGACTGTCTTTCATTTCGATGGGAAATGCAGACCAAATCCAGCTCAGAACAGGTCTGCCCTGCCTTGGAGTGAGGCTCGTCAAGGACTGTGTTTTCCTCCCATGGAACTCTTATGGGAGTTTCAGTTGGATGGATTTTCAGGTTTTTTTATCTGTCGTTTTCAAGACTACTGAACTAAAAAGGAAGAAATCCTCAGGATGGTGGGATAGTGTTTTTGTTTGTTTATTTTTTTCCTTGCAAAGGATTATGGAATCTGCTTAAAAATTGCTTATTTGCTTTTGCAGTCCAAGCCATGAGCAGGCATTGACAGTTTCTTCTGGATAATGCTATGGGAGACAGTATAAAAAGCTTTGCTAATGTCCAAGAAGAAAACATCCACAGCCTTTCTCTCATCCACCAATGTCATCACTGTTTTGTAGAAGGAGATCAAGTTGATCAAGCAGGACCTGTGTTTAAAAAACCCATGCTGGCTGAGCCTGATCCCATGGTTGTCTTGTGTGTTTCATGTGATGGCACTCAGAATGATCTGGACCATGACCCCACCTGGCACCAAGGTCAGGCTGACAAGCTGGTAGCTCCTTCCAACCCTTCTTGTAGATGGATGTTACATTTCTCACCTTCCAGTCAACTGGGACCTCTCCAGTTAAGCAAGACTGCTGATGAATGATTGATAATGGCTTGGCAAATCCTTCTACCTTCTCCTCAGTACCCTTGGGGGGATCCCGTTGGAGCCCATAGACTTGTGGGTGTTTTAAGTGGTGTCACAGATCACTCATTTCTTCCTGGATTATATGGGCTTCTTTCTGTCTTCCAGGTCAGAGGGTGAGTACCCTGATGAGGACTGCTGTCTCTCTGTTTCCCTTTGCATCAAGTAAAGGATGGAAATTCTCCACAGCTCTCCTTTGTTGCTGATATATTTTAAAAACATTTTCTGTTGCCTTTTACGGGCCTAGCAAGATTAAATTGTACTTGAGCTTTGACCTTTTCTTTTTCTCCCTATATAACCTACTGACATCCTTGTAGTCCTCAAATACTCCACACTTCTGACATCCTCTCCATCATTGACTCATGTTACCTCTTTGTAGCATTACCATGAAGAACTAGAAAAGTCTATTTGTCCATGGTGTGGTTTCTGCCACTTTCAGCATGAGATTTAGTTTGGTGTACTCGTTATGAAACATTGGGTTGTATATCGAACAAGCCCTGTCCCATGGCCATCAGAGCTTTCCTCACATAGTAAATGTGAATAGTGTCATCTTCCTGGCAGAAACACTGTTATGAACAAGATCAACAGCCATGAAAAAGTCTGTCTTCAGTTCCCTTTGGGTTTCTGTGGGTAAATGCCATCCTTCTGTAAGAAATCTTTTAATGCCCCTCTGAATGCTGCCATAAATGGAAGAGAGATAGTGAAACTCTCCTAACTAGGCTTTACTCCCAGGACAAGGTGCTTTTCTGCAGCACTAAGAGTATAGAAGTTTGGCAGAAGACAAACCCCCTTGTTTTCCAGCTGCTCCTCAGAGCGGCTGGGTACAGCTGGACTTAAATTCTAATTAGAGTCAAAATACATGGTTCGCATAAATATGTTCTTGTTTCTTTTCCTAGGAATTTTCCTCTGATAAGACTGAATGTTTCTGTGAACACCAAGATCAATGAGAAAAACGTGGCATCCATTTTAGACTCTACCTTTGACAAAAGCATGGAAATACTAAGGGAAATATCAGTTGATATTTTAGAGGTATTCTATTTCTAGGTGTTCAATTCCTGTTCAATTTATGCAATGAAAAGAGAAAGCATGCACAGTGAGTCATGCAATGGTAAATCTACAGCTAAAAGTCCACAGGGGAATATGAGTATGTTAATGTCAGTACCAGTGTCTTAGAACCAGAATCACTATTCTTTAGTAAAAAACTGCTTGCATATACCCCATGTATTTTTCCACAGCTCCTTTGAGGTCTCCCTTCCTCTCTGGTTACCAAGACACTAGATGCCCTATGGAGCATCAAGATTATGGTTAGGAAATGTCTGTCCTTTGAGAACCATGTGCATAAGGTACACAGAAGACACGGAGTCTGAGTCCTAATTGGGGTCCACAGGTTTTTCTCTGCATGATGTAGGGCACCAGATTATAAACCTGGTGAACTTCCCCAGTCTTGGGAAAGTGTACAATGCAATGCAATATAAGATTTGTGTACAATATTTCTAATTCAGCAATTCTTTTCTCCTTTCCTCTGTCCTCTTTCTTCATGAAGCCAGTCAACAAAACCAAAATTGGGTCCAAAAAAGGAAGACTATAAAGAACGTAAGTAGGAGTAATCCCTTAGGTGTCCTTTTTATAATGGTTTCTGAGAAGGATTGCATTTGGTCACTTGGTCTATTTAACTTGGCCCCAAAAACTTTTGAGGTCATCAGTCAAATTCAGCTGAAGGTGTGGGAATAGATACTGCAAACATCATGAATTTCCTTGGAGTTTTATGAAAAGAGGTAGGTGCAAGTAGGAGGGGATGCTATTGATTCCTTTAATGCTGGAAAAGAATGCAGTGTGAATACCTGCCTGCTCTTAGGCACTAGAGAATCTGTTCTTTAGCTCAGGTTTCTTTGTGACATGGATTTTTTTGAGTATTCAGCACCAAGATTAATTGTAAATCATTCTTGCAATAGGAGGGAATAATGCAGTGTTGTAACACATGTGAAAAATAATTTGGTCATGAGATGCACAAACCCACTGATGTGGGGAAGTTGAACATATTACCTTGGAACCAAATTGCTTTGCTGAGTACAAAAGCAGGCTTGGTGCCATGAGGCTGCTTGCTGGAAGCTGGGAAAATCCAGTAGCTCCAGGCAGTATCCTGCCAATCATGGGCTGAATGTGGAAAGGGGCCTAAAATGCCCTTTGTGTGTAAGCAAAGATCTTCTTGTGCAATATAAATTGTTATTTACCAAGGTCAAAATTAGTTTTAGAGTTGGGATGATGAGATCAAAGCCTAGCTGTGCATAAACTAACACGGTGATTTATCTATTACTTTGTTGTTTCCACTTTTCCAGAGAGAAGTAACTGGAATAAATTTGACCTTGCATGGAACAGGAATGTTGTCATCAGATTGGCTTTCCAGTCTATTAAAAAGTTGCTGGACAAGTCAGGCTTTTTAATTGGTATTTTTAGCTTAAGTACTTTAAGTTGAATGCTGTGGTCATGACAATGACTTTCAATTCAGCATTTAAAGAAAAAAAAACATCCACTGCAGATATTTTTACATTTTGTTAGAGCAACAGTCAAATAAAGGGAATAACATAATTTCTGTCTCAAAGTGTTTATATGTCATTGCATTTTCGTCACCAGAACACTGCAGACCAGAGCTAGTGCAAAAGCTACAGAAAAAAAAAATATTCAGAAAACAGAAGAATAGCCTATTTCTCCAATTTCTCCTTAGTCCCTTTTTGCAACAAGTAAGTTGCAGCCTTTGACATACTTTCCAACAGGAATTTCTGTCAAAGTCGTTTCTGTTAGTGTTTGGACTTTTCTGTTATGCAGCACACTTTGGCAGCTGCAATTTTTTTTTTCTTTTTTTTGCCAAAGTTGTCTAATAATTTCACTTCATAGTCTTGAGCTTATTCTAAGAAAAAAAAAATTATGATATTGTTGTGAATTTACTTTCAGAAACTGCTGAGGACAAAAAAATATCTGCCAAAATGTGAGTTTTATCATTTCAGTCTTTCCTCACCTGCAGTTTATCCTTGTTGCAGTCTGTGTTTGGACTAGGTTCAGCAGAATTGCTGCAGCAAGTACATGGAAAATATCAAAAACTCACCCAAAGGTGAAAACATTCAGGATATTGAATTATGGTCTTCAGCTTTGTCTCCAACATAATAAGTTTTCAGATTTGCTGTCAGAAAGGGCATCTCCTCTGTGTGTTCATTTCTATGCATACTATCTTGCCTCTTGATGAAGTTTGTTGTTCCACTAATAGACAAGCCTGAATATATGTTCTGATGTCTAAAAATGCATTACTAAAACTACTTCCTTTCTCAATTTCTCTCCCTTCACTTTCTGGATTGATTCCGCCTTTTCCTTTATTTTCTGTCAGTGAATTTCTGTTCAACATATGTATTTCATTACACTGACCATGACATTTCAGAACTTGCCCTGGTCACAAAGGAAAATCTTCTCTAAAATTAAGAGGTTTTAAAAGTGTGTTTAATGTGATTATTTCTTCATTTCCTCTTAAATGACCTCTGTCAGCATTCTCTGAGGACACTAAAACTGGCCTTAGTATCTGAAATGCAATCACACAAAACTCTCCTAATGTTTTACACACAAAAGAAGTAATGCAGAGTTCTTGTACAGTGAAACAGGGAATTTTTATTTGGACTGCAAAATTATATTCCAGTTAGGCCACAGTGTCACTCTAAGGAGTTATGCTCAGCCACTTGTTTGCTGAGGTTTCTAGCACCTGTTCCAAAGCAATAATTCCCAGGAGAGACTCTTAAGTCCTGGAGACATGACTTGCATTTCTTTTTTGGATGGGTGATACAGAAATTCATATTTCATTGTCTTGAGTCCAGATTATTTGATGTGCCTTGTAGCAGCTGGTATCATGTTCATAACCTTAACTGGGACCTTGCTGAAGTGCATCCAGCCATTGATCTCGTCACAGTATTCCTTCTAAAAATATTGATCATGTAATGCAGACATGAGAGTGAGTTTTTGGAAAGGTATCTCAGCATCATGTGGAGATGTCAGAAAAAGTTTTAAATTAGCTGCCACCATGGTTTCTGCATGGTCAATGATGCCATTTAGTCACCTTCCACTGAGAACCACACAAACCAGCATTTCAGCAGCAACCCTTGAAGGTAAGGGTGTATCCCAGCTCACAGTTCCTTTTGTGTCTGGTCTAGTGGAAGCATCCCTGTCCACCTGTGGTTAACAAAACAGGCTTTGATTAAAAGCTGAAAGTCTTTCATCAGAAAAGTCTTTTGACAACTAGATGAGGGTAGAAAAGCAAGTCACTTTTAAGCTATACAGGGAGGAGAGCCTTCCCTCCTCTCTGGTATCTCTCTTCACTAGTAGGAAAGCCCACTGATTTATGTATTAGTCTTACAGTATTTAGCTGTGCTTTAGTCTAAGTGACAGTAATCTAGAAAAACATAAATATATATATATCCTTACAGGGGTAAAAGACACAGTTACTACTTCTCCAACCTCTCCATACCTTTGCAGCCACTTCAGCGGAAGGCTGGGTGGATCCTGGTACTTGCATCTTCCTTGTTGGGGACTTTGTGTGAGGGCCAGGCAACATTCATCTGCACCAAGATGGTCGTGGAGCCCTCTCAGAGGGGTTTTTCTGGTACCAGTGAAAGGGTCAGGAACCAGCAGCCCCAGTGAGCCCACTGCAGTCTCAGTGACTGATCCCATCCACTGTGTATTTGTTACAGGAAATGTAATTTTCCTGTTTGTGCTATAATATCAGCTGAGGTGCTCTAACAGGCTGACAAAGGAAAGGTTAATTCCTTCAGAGCCAGAAGGCAAAATTTTATGCTCCAGGCTCAAAATGGAGTATGGTGAATTCGCTGTAAACTAGCAGTACAAAACAGAGTTCAGTGGTCTGGCAGAGGAACAGGCAGAAATAAACCTGCAGGTAGCTGCAGAGTGATGCTGATGAGTGAGTCTGTGAGATGATCTGAAGCACGTGAAAGTTGAGAAACTGGGATATGGGCAGGAAAGCAGCACTCATCTTCAGCTGCTGAATTTCAATACAGCTTGAGAAATCTTCCTCAAATAAAAAACTCTAATTTGAGTTTGCAAATCAAACTTTAAATTAAACTAGGACTATATTGAGGCTTGCTGCAATCCCAGTGAGACCAATGGCTCCCATTAACATAGCAGGGCTTTATTCCTTTATTGGCTTGAATACTATATAAGATTGAAGGGTCTTGTTTGAACTTCCATTTCACATAAATGTTAATGCATTTAAGAACACCCTGCCTACATTTGAACTCCTTGAAGATCCTTTGAGGGTGTTTTTCTTAAGTTTCCCAAATATTAAATTCATTAAAATACATCTCTTAGAACATTTTCATATATTAAAAAGAAGCATTTGTCCCTTTACACTGTAGTGATCCAAATGACATTGTTTAGAATGAATCAGTTGCAGTAGTCTTTTTAACACCAGAATTGGTCCCTTGAAAATTTTCCTTAATGTATTTTTTGAGACTTTTCAGCTTTTTTCCTCTTACTGTACTTGCATGTAACATCTCTTCTTTCCAGTTTCTTTCTTTGTGCCCTGAAAACCCTCAGTAACTGCTGCAGTATTCAGTACTCTGTCACTGTTCTTGCACATCCTCATGCTGTCAGTAGCTGCTGTAATCTTCTCTTCTGGATAAATAAGGGGAGTTTTCAAGCATCCTGCATGTGTTCCCAAAACAAGGGGACTGTGTGACGGCCTAGGAGTCTCAGGACAAACTGAAAGTCTGTGATAAAACACACTAATCTATACAACTAGGAAGCAGGAATGAGTCTTTTTTACTCCCATGGCCTCTTCTACTGTGTCAGCAACCTGAGCTGGAATTGGAGGAGCAGCTTTATCTGAGCTTTCCTTTCTCCCAGACTTTGGTGTCCTTTTAGTCGCTTAAGTGTCCATTGCAGGTGCATCACACAGCTTCATTGCTGTAAAGAAGATGGAAATCTACTGCTAAGGGAGCTGACACTTCTAGTTTTACATCATCCACTCCCTGTGTCTGCATGCAGGGTATTTTGGAGAAGAGAGTGGAACAGAAAGCTTTGGTGTGGCTCTCATGGCCCTATACATGCCAGGGGTCAGTCCTAAGGCATCTGCCCTGGGAGTCCCTGGCACTGGAGATGTCCCTTTACAATGCCTCAGCCTCCAGACTGCACCTGCTTTTCTATTCTCCAGAAACACTTGCAAAGGCTGGTTCCTAACCTTTGTTCTAATCTCCATCACTGTCACCTTTGGAGGTGGGATGCTGTCCTGTAAAAGGGGCCAGGCTTGACTTTGTATCGCTGGTAACTGATGCCTCCAACAGGAATTATTTTTTTTAGGGAGTGGAGGAGGTAGAGAAAGGACCTTTCCAAGACATGGGATGAGATGGCTGGTCTGTTAAATCTACAGAGTTTTGGCCTTTCCACTTGACGAGACAAAGCAGGGAGTCATTCGTGTGACTCACTTTCAATGTGATTAGCAATAGCAATTCCCCCTCCTTAATTGAATCATTGGCCACCAACATGTGCTGGCATGGGCTTTCACATCATCTCACTGCTGTCTGAGACAGTGCAGCTAGAGTAAAACCTAAACTAGTGAAAATTGTGTTGAGAGCCTGTCCCAAGCCAGAAGCAGCAGTGATATCCATGATAAATTCTCGTCAACTGAACAAAGAGACCAATCTACATGTCAGGGAACTCTTATGCCTCAATTAATTGTCTTAATTCTGGCACCTGGCCCACTGTTTAGTTTCAGAAGTGTTGGTTTGCCTGTGGCTTGACTAAGGGCTTCTGCTTGGGTGAGTGGACACACAACCTTCACTCCTACTGAAACATATTGTTTCCCTTCAGATTTGTTGAAAGGACTAGAATAATGAATTTTCCATGTTTCCTGTGGGAAATGAAGTTACAGAGAATTCGCAGGTGCAGACAGAGTACATAAACAGCATTGTGCTCAAACAGCTAGAACTGGATACGTTTTGATCTGAGACCTTGGCGAAAGCTGCCTGAGTTAGAAAAGTGAGCTTTTGCAGCTTAGAGTGAGAACGTAGTTTTGTAGTTTTGTAGTTTTGAAATAAGTATGCTTTATAAAAGTAGAAATGTATTTTTAACAAGTAAGAATATGCTTTATGTTAGAAATAATAGTGATAAGTAAAAGAGTAAAGAATTTTGAGTTTAACAATAAACCTTTTAGCGAAGCTTCTTAGAAAGTTAATATGCAGCAATATAAACCTGTACCACAGGCCTTAATAGCAACATGTTGATTGGTTAAGAAAATATGCATCGCAGTAGAATCACGTAGAATAATTGGCACAAATGTGTTAGCAAGCTTTGTGGCATTTGCTTATTGGCTTAAGGAAGTACAGAAGGCCTTGTAAGAAAAAAGTACCTCACTCACTGCTGGTGTAGCTGCCCTGACATCTGCACCTGCCACAGCTGCTGCTGCTGCCCTTGCTACCTCAGTGGCTGTGCTTGCTACAGCTGCCTCTGCCATTGCTGCTACTGCCAACCCCTGTCTCATCCTTCAATAAATATGAGAATGATGCAACAATATCTGTCACAAATCTCTGTGACATCTCTCAGTTGTTCCCAAACGCCACAAATCCCGACAGTTTCCCAAAACCATCTATTGCTCTTCATGTTAATGGGTGGATCTTGCAAGGGGTGGTGGTCCAGACACTAGTGGCACTGACTGCACACTGTATGATAGCAATACAGAGTTCTCAGCTCACTGCCCCACCCCTGCTCTGGGCTTCCCTGAACAAATCTTTTGTTCTGGAGTGCCTTCTTCATATGGAACCAGCATCTCCCACTTATCTCCTAACTCTGTTGACAAGGGGGACTATCCTTTCCATCCTTGTCTGGGGTCATTGCCACCAGAAGACACCACCACAAGAGAGTCAACTTGATTTTTGAGGAGTAGACTGGGTTATTCCCTTTTTGATATGCAGCAACCCACCCCACTTATGTGGTCTTTTTTTTCAAGCAACCTGCAAGATTTCCTCTCACTTAGCCTTTTGCCATGTCAGTAGTCAATTCACTTCCCATTAATTTTGCTCCCAGAAAGAGAGCCATTCAGTTCATCCCTTGCATGTAAACCAATATAGATGTATTGGGGGCCAATGTTGGCTTCATTCTTTATAGCACTCAAAATTGCTATAGATTTGCCCATGTGGGCTGTCCTTCCCCACTCTATGATTATCCTATCCCTGGAGCTGACATGCAGAGCGACTTCTTGATATTTCCATATCTTGCCTTCTACTTTGGAGGAGTCACAGCAATCCAGGTCTTTGGGAGTTAAACAGGGGAGCTGTTTTTGTGGAGGGACGTATTCTGAGTCCATCAGGGTCAGTTTAGTACTCCCTGGATTGGAAGGTCTTTTGGTAGGCCTTTTTTTAACATCGTGGTCATGACAGTGGTGTTCTATCTGCGCATACCACTTTCTGACAGTTTCACATTGGGCCACCCCTGGAGTGGGTGGAGTACCTGCTGTCACTGCTTTTAACACCTGAAAAGGGGCTTCTTAACACAATGGGTTGGCATTTCATTATTTTGTCTTCCTCCTGTAAAGCTATGCTTACTACAGATAGTCCCGAGGTGAATATAGTTTTTCTCCATCTTTGAAGCTTTTGGAATAGAATTCAATAGGTTGTGTCGGCCTTTTGGGTCCCTATTGCTACATATTAATTGATAACACATGGATGCCAAAGCCCCATACAATGTGCAAGGGGTCTGGGGGGTGTTTGGGCCCTAGAGCTTGGTATAACCCAGCTTGAAATATAGGCAATTTCAAAGCCTCCTCATGGACTTGTGTCCAATCTCAAACAGCCCTTTTCCATGTCAGATCATAGAGGGAATGGCCAATTATGGAAAAGTCAGGAGTGTGTTTTCTCCAAAACAGTAATAATTGTATGGCATGTAGCTATTCCTTCTCATTTCCTAGCACCCCGATCTGATCCAGAGTGGCTAATGTCTCAGGGGGAAGGCCTATTGTCCAGCCTTTATACCAGATGCCTAAGAATTTTACCTGAGGAAGGGAGATGAACCTTCTCAGTCAAGATATAGAGTTCAAAACTCTCTAAATGAATGATTATCTTTGCCTCAGTCTGGTCCATCCACTGCCTCCACCTCTGGGCAAACAGTTAGCACATCATCAATTTATTGATAATCTTGACCTGCTCTTCTGGGCCAATTTGGGCTAATTCTTGAGCTGGAGCATAAAGAGCAAGGGTGGCTGAATGCCAGTATGCATGGGGAAGTTGAGTAAGGGTATACTGCTCTCCTTCTCATGTAAATGAAAATCATTCCTTGCCTGATTCTTGCTGGAGGACTGCAAAAAAATGCATCTTTCATGTTGATAGTTGCCAGAACAGGGTGATCTTGTTCCTGGATTGCCAAAATCAGCCATAGTAAGAACAGCAGCATTTGAAGGGACTGTGTTTGCGTTCAGATGCTGGTAGCCAGTGGTCCTGTTAGGTTTACACACACTGGCAAAAGAGGAGTCTGGGTGGGGTTAATTATTCCCTGGTCCCCTAAGTCACTAATGACAGGGTTAATCCTTTCCTTTATTCCTGAGGTCAAGATACAAGATTTCACATCTATTACCTTAGAGGGAGGCAAGAATGGTGCTGCTTGTAGTAGTCAGACTGCAGCAGGGGCAAGTCCAAACACACATCTCCTTCCCCTTCAGTAGATCCCGTCCAAAAACTGTCATAGGTATATTCCCTATTAAGTATTTCTCTGGGGGAATTTTCTCCTGGAAGCCAGCGCTTCGCTTTAGCTTCTTTTTGCAGCCATGAGTTTCCAAAAACATCAATCACTTGAATTTGTTTATTATTATTGCCACATCTTGTGGTTTCCTTATTGTGGGAAGCAGACACCAGTCCACGTTAGTGTCACTGAACTCTTACACTTGTTTAATCATCTTAACTCTGCTGGCTAGCCCACTGTTTAGTCTCAGAAGTGTTGGTTAAAAAGATAACAACTTTTATAATTAACTTTAATAAGCTCCCAACTCCCACAACAAGCTTCAGGTGCAGAGTAAGTGGTAGAATAAAATTGCTGTGTTTGCCCAGATAAAACAAGAGAGGAGAGAAATAAAGGAGGAAGAGAGTAAGACAAGAGAAAAAAAAGAGTACCAGCTGTTACATCCTGCATTGATCCTGCTGCCTTGAATAGTCTGGATCTGGGGCCAACATGGAGAGAGAGGGAAAAAGAACAATGGGAACTTGAAAAGATCCACTTCCTTTTACAGCTTATCTGGTGCACGCCACTTCTGTAAAATAGATTTTCTGTGCCATTTGCACCACACAGCTAGTCCTTTTGAGTCCTCCAGGAGATGATCTGAGGGCTTGATGCACACCCACAGGGCATGGGTCTCAAGGCAGAGAAGGAAGCTGGCTCAGAACAGCACTGCCCCACCTCAGCAGGAGTCTCTCTTCCAATCTCTGCTTCCTGTCACAGCAGTCAGAGTGTCTGAGACAGAACATGCTCAAACACTTGTGCCTGGTCTGCCACAGGGCCATTTCAGCCCCTCTTACCTGAGAAATGGTACAATTTATCATTGAGATGCATCAGTTTGCAATAGCTTTCCTCCATTTTGCAGAAATATAAAAGCATAACATGTCAGTAAACTTTTTATTCTTGCCAGTGGCATTTACTTACATTTTCTATTGTTGAAGTATTTAGTTTTATCTGAAAGAAGTCCATGAATTCATGGTTACAGCAGAATTGTATCATATGTTTTCATTTTTGTGTAAAAAAAAAAATTGTCTTGTTTCTGTATGCATCAGTTTTGTATTTCCTATGTATATTTGGCAAGTGAACTGACTGGTAAACTGCTAATTTTAAGCAAAGATAGTAGTGTTTAATAAATTAATTTAGTAAATGAATTTTGAATTTTCTGCTACTTCTGTTGACACCACAAACCTAATTTTAGAAGTTACCATGATCAAGTCAGGTAATGAAATATACTGTGGTCAGTCAAAAGCCTTAATATTACATTTTTTCCCTTTCTGAAGAGCAAATTTAAGGACATTTGTTAAAACATTGGAAATTAGTGTGGAACAAGAAACCAAGAAAGGAGGAGTAAAAATTCATACCATAAGAAAGCAAAACTTACTTAATGCGTTATTGACAATGAGTTATGGTCCTAGGAGTGAAATGCTATAGGCACATGGCCTATATTGTGATTATTTTTCTTGGAATATATTTATGTGTCCGGGTCAATACAATACATTGTATTGTATTGTGCACCAGTACAATAATTTTTTTTCCCTTAACATAATATGAAGAGTTTTATACTTATAAAACAATTTTCATTGCATATTAAATGTGTCTCACAAACTTAAATATAATTAATTTCAGTCATATACTTTGCACTATTTTCTGTAAATTTTTATTTCTTCATACCAATATTTAGAGCAGTTGTTTTTTACTAGTATAAACCAGAACTAGGATTGCTTGCATTCAACTTGATTTTATGCTAGAAATGCTTTTCTAGTCATTTCTTTACTACATTGGGAATTAGAATAAAAGTAGTAAGGACAAGACAGAAAAGTAAATTTTATATTGGGAGTAAGACAAATGAAGAACAATTGTGAAATCTAATTACTGGAAATAAACTTGATATATTACTGTCTCTTTTCTTTAGTTCTGAGAGAAAACAGGTTTTTTTAAATCATGACTTCACGGACCTTATTAAATTCAATATAAGCTCTTGGGAAGAGTTGATGGAAAAATATTCAAATATTTAAAACATTTGAGACCTACTTACTCCTGCTTCATCTCTCTCTGAAGGTTTTTGGCATCTCCTGTGCTTGTAGCACAGTGAATGAACCAGTGAAGGGGATCAGGATCCCTTGATCTGCCTGGCTGCTTGCTTGAATCACGTTGTATGAGCTGTGCTCATCAATCCCAGTGGTGAAGTACTACAAACACACTTCCTTTTAAAGGCTCTCCTTTTTGAAGATGCAAAGAAACAAATTATCTTAGATTAATATTTTTAAAAGATGTAAAGTCTTAGGGATGAATTGTCCATTCAAACAAATTTTTGCTGCAGCTACACAAGCTCTATGTCATAGATCAGGGACTTAGCTTTTTAAAGCCAGTATCAAACCTACGGGCATCTAATTAAGCTGAATACTCATTAAGGTAGTCAGATAGCTTTTATACACTGTTGACTCAAGAAACAGATCAGCAAGCATCACACATCAGTGTAAAAACAAAGTCATTCATCCACAGACTCACAGCAGTGTTGGCTGGGAGAGCCTCAGGCAGTCATTGGGTCCCATCTGCTGCTCAGAGCAGACCATCACCAACACCAGACCAAGGCAGCTGTGTCAATGTCTAGGCATAAATCTCAAAAGCTTTCAAGTATGCAGATTTCACAGGATTTTTCTGAAAGATGCACTCTATCTCAGGTGAAGAAGTTTTTCTTAAAGTCCAGCCTCACTCTTGCTGCAGTGTTTGGCCCCTTGTTGTGTCATCTGCTATTGCCAAGGACGCGTGGGCTTTGTCACCTTTGCAACTCCCCTTCAAGCAACTGCTGGTTGCTCTTGCAGTTTCTCCTCTTTGCCCAGCTCCTGCAGCCCCTTCTCATAGAGCCCTTACTCCCTTGGCAGCTCTCCCCTGCCTCACTGCTTTCTTGGCACACTTAAGCTGGAGAGTCCCAAAGTAGACCCAAACTAGAGCACAGGAACTTTCCTGGATGTGCTGGCCACAGGCTGTAGTCCAGAATGTAGTTTGCTTTACATATAAGAAGAATAATAAAATGGGAAAAATTATCCTTATTTTAAAATGTTGGGAAACGATGGGATATGAGCAGGCTTCAGAAAGTGGCCTTGGGGTTAAAGCAAGTCCTGTTGATGAAACTACCATCTCTGAGACCAGTAGCAGTAAAGTAGTGAAACAAATACCATTCCAGAGGAATGATCAGAAAAAGAGCAAAGAATGACAGAGCACAGCACCATGCCCTTTTGCAAGTTAAAACCTAGTTTGTGTAGTTTCAGTCCTGTTTCAGAAGGACTTGCTAAAATCAGAAAGGATAAAAGAGTTGCAAAGGTAAACAAAGACTGGCTCTTTACAAGTCATAGATAATCTAATTCAGAATTCATCAGCCTGTGATCAATCAACTGAGTGTAGGCAGAAAGAGATCTGTAAAATTTTGAATGACAAGGATAAAAGAGGATTTTTCTAGATAATAACTAGTAGATACCACATCATCAGTTGGCAGCAAATGCAAAAATGAAGGCGTTTTTAACAAAATGAATAGTCAATCTGGAACTTCTTTCTTATCACTGGATGTTTTGAATGCTGGAATTCTACCATGAACCAAAACCAGAGCTTGGACAAATAATAAAAAAAATCCATTGTGGATTATTAGAAGCCATATCTCTAGTTTGGTAAGTGCTAGTGGTACAGATTGCTAGAGGATGAGAAAATACTCTGGGAACATATTCACCACATGCTTGCTGTCCTATCTATGTTTTTAATTACGTATTTTCCACTGGCAGGTGTTGGAGGTAGGAGACTGGGAGCTAGAATACTGCTTGGTAATCCCATACAGCTGTTGAATAGGTATGCTTTCTGTTGTTATGAAAATAATATTTATAATATTATTTTTTCTCCTGAATTTAAATAGCATTAAAAGACCATGATACGTAGATTTCTAAATCCTCCACAGAAAAAGCACTTCTGTCCTCTTAATGCCAGTCCACCTCCTCAGTCCAGTGGTGTGAATGGAAAGATGTGAGCTGACTTTATTATAAAGTCCAGTGGGAATATGGTAACTGAGAAACAGGCAATTTGGAAAGTGAATTTGCTACCTGGTAGAATATTTGTCATATCTTAATCCCCGTGACACCTCTTCTGCAGAGAAGTAAACTAATAAGAAAGCTCTCTAGCCTTTTTTTTTTTTAATGTGTATTGTTCCCAATTAGCATGAGTCTCCCCTTCCACGTATAGATATCTATCTTATGAGCTTTATTAACTTAGAGGCAAGGCTTCAAAATAGATGGTGACAGCTTTTTCTAGGGCTGGAAAAGAATTTTTTGGGGACACTGTGTTTCTAATACTGCAAATGAAAGTGTTCTTCCTAAGGTTAGTACCTGCTTCAGTTTGTCACGTTAGCTACAGTCCTGTTCAAAAGGATGAGAGTGATTTCTTTTGTGCTGTCAATACAACAGTGAGGCATTTCTTCCCTCGCTTTTCAGTGAAACCTAAATAAAAGTAGCAGGGCCCGTTTCAAAAGGCTGCTTGAAGACATTTTGCAAACACTGTGCTTTAAATTAACTTGAGTGCATGAAGCCATACTCTCAGAGAATACTAAACAAAAGCTGAATCAGTATCTAGAAAGTCCTACATCTTTTTCCTCTCTGTGGCCAGGATCAAAAGCCATTGACGTTATTGAGAAACCTTCTATTTGATGTGAAAGGGCTTTGTATCCAAACTAATTGTGGGATGTGATTAATCTCTGTAGCAACTCTGATATGGACTTTTAGCCAATTTTGCAGCTTCAGTTAGTGTGTGGCAGTGTTCAGGGCTTTTGTACTTCCACGAGCAGAGCTGTCTTGCAGAGGGTTTAACATTTTTGCTAATGTGAGCATCCTAATTTCATTTACTTGGCTTCCAAGGCAGGTAGGAACTACCACGAGCTTCTGCCTTCCCTGGCTGGCCAGACCCATCAAAATGCAGCAGTTGATATGCCTGGGACAGCCAGGATCATGGCTGATATCCCAGGCTGCCAGGCCATGGGGTGCAATCAAGGTGCTGGCAGGGAGCATCACTTTGCAGCTGACAGTGCTGGGGGTGTCTGTCCAGAGAGAGTGGCCTGGCCCTGCTTTGCTCCTGCCCCTACCCTGACAGGCTGTAGCTACAGCCTTCTCTCAGGTCTTCAGGGGTTGTTTGTGCAGATGGGTCAGTTGTCCTTGTATGGCTTTTGCTGCCCCCTCCACAAGCAGTCCAGGTTATTCCCTCCCCACTGACCATGCCAGCCCCTGTGCCTGCTCACTGCTGCTACCCTGCGACACAGGGCTGTGCATCAGGGATAGAACTTAAAGAAGATAATAGATAACAACCTATCCATAACTACTTCAGGAATAGACCTTGTGTTTTAAAAGTGTAATCTCAGTCTCTCATAACTATCATTTAGAAATAAAAAGAAAAAAGCTGATGAAAAGCAAAGCTGAACCTGTCGTGTTGAAGGTCAGCAGTGTAGTAATGGTACTATATATTGTTAAGATAGTATATATTGCTGTTGGTTCTTAAATATTGTTCATGTCTGCACATTCAACATCACTTTTTAAAGCTCTTCTCTAATACTTTGGGTTGGAAGGAAGAAAGAAAATAAATTCCAACTTTTTACACCTCTCTGGCAAAGGCTATAAATCACTTTTCTCTTTGGGAATAAATATGTAA
The DNA here is from genome assembly GCA_013399225.1 of Rhipidura dahli. Classification (NCBI taxonomy): domain Eukaryota; kingdom Metazoa; phylum Chordata; class Aves; order Passeriformes; family Rhipiduridae; genus Rhipidura; species Rhipidura dahli. The sequence continues at coordinate 36,144 of VXAC01001403.1, forward strand.
TCTCCTATATAATCTCTGACCTTAATAAGGAGACAGAACAACCAAAAGCAATTTCTGCCTTTATAAAACTGTGCATACATAAACATTTTAGAGAACCTGGTGACTCTTGATAGGAGTATCTGAAGAAAAGCAGAATTCTCAGAGAGCCAATGAATTTCTATTACTAGGCACAAGAGAAAACTGCTCTGAATGTTTTCAGAGATAAATTAATAGGACGTGGTACTAATATGTTTGGAGTCCTGTGCATTTCCCTACAAATTACTCATTTCCCAAGAAGAAAAAATATTTCTGTAGTATACAGATGGCAAAATTGTAATCCATACTTTGCTTTTAGGATGCTCCCTTCAAATAAGAAATGGAAGAGAAGGAAGTTTCTGCTCAAACATTAAGGGACCTGTGGAATGGTAGGTTCATACTCAGTGCAGAACCCTGAGTTCAAAGTAAGCACAGAATCTCCCAGTATGTCATCACCACCCACCCTACTCCTTTGAACTGTCCATTAGTAAACTGTTGCACAGTGCCAGTGATGAAGGAAGTAATAATTGTATAATTGGTAATGCCTTTTTATTTCCCATGCAATTGGTAATTTTGAGCTTTGGTTTATTTTCTAGTCTAATTCCCTGTTACTGTGGTCCATGTTCCAAGTGCAGAGCTTCAGCAATTCAAGGTAGATGATGGATACATACCTTGACTTTTTATCACTTTACTCATAAAATTCCTTTTCCTCTTTTGCTTTCTGTATTGGTGAATTTTCAAGTGTGAGGCTTGAATAGGATACCATTTGGTGTTCTTTATATAACACAAAGACTCCATGAATAAAACAGATTTGCCACACGATCACAGAATATTCTGAGCTGGAAGTGACCCAGAATATTCATCAAGTTCAACTCTTAAGTGAATGGCTCACACAAGGACCAAACCCACCCCTTTGGTGTTACTAGCACTGTGCTCTAAGTAACTGAGCTAATGATGCCATGTGAAACCTCTTCAGAAACAACTTCAGATAGGGATTAATTAAAGTTGATTAATCACTCACTGGTGTCAGTGCAATTTAAGCAGGACTCATTTAAATTTAAGCAAGAGGAAAAGCTGGCCAATGTGGGCCACTCAAGACCAAGGATCAAGGTACTCAGCAGGATTTCAACTTCAAAGCAGTCTTTCTCCCCAGAGCCAGCCCACATTTTTGTAGTGATGCAGACAAAATGAAAGTTCTGCTCCAATATGATGGTGTTGATGGCCTTGTCCTTAACCTGTACAGGCTGCACCATTCAGGATAGGGAGCAGAGGGTGAGTCCCAGGAGGGACTGCATGAAAGAGGACAGGGTGGTAAGGGGAAGTTTTGAGGGGCAGTAGGTTACAACCATGAAGTGCCAGAGCAAGGAGATGGGCTGGAGTCACAGAGCTCTGCGGAGGAGGGAGGTCTGTGTGTCTCCCCTCACTCGTAGGTGCTGCCTTCTCTGCTGAGCAGGTGTTTTCTTCCAGCCCAGCAGACAGGGCATTCTCCCTATTGGAGCTGAGGACAGGGCTGGGAGCTGCCCTCCTTCGTCTCCCAAGCCATCCACTGCTCCCAGGGTGAGCAGTAGCAGAGGTTGCTCAAGCAGCAGTGGCCCTTCTCAGGTTTTTGAATGTTCTCAGCAGCCACCTACTCCATCTACTTCTGTTTGCAATTACAAAGATTTTTTACTCTCAAATTGTCTATTTTATACCCATGTGGTTCTAAGCTTTTTTACAAGAATAACTGTAATTGCAATGCTTTTCTTAGTTTCATCTACTGTATCATTATTCAGAGCAAAAGACTGGATTCAGCAACCGTAAGTGTTAAAAAGACTGAGGGTTTGGGGTGGAATTCGGTGAAAATGTGAATATAAGCAATGGATTATTCGATTTTATTTTCATGAGTTTGGTTAGATTCTTATTTAATTTGTGAGTATGCTGACTCCTGGACTGCAGATATTTCATGTTTGTAAGTCAAAGAAGTTTTTCCCAATAGGACGGCACCTAGAAAAAAATGCATCTGTAAGAAATAGATACATTTGATTTGGTAGAATTATAATAAGAAGAATAAAAGATTTGATAAATTCAGCCTCAAACTTCAGAAATAAATGAAAGGCAATTATATTTTTTGTTTTACATGGCAAGAAATCAAATCTATTGTATTTATAACATCATATCAATCTAATCCTGAGAATTTGCTTATGTATATTTAAATATTTCTTAAACCTGTTCAAATAAGGCCTCACTCGTTCAAGCTAAAAAATTGTAAACCAGCTGCCATAATTTAAAAACCCTACATATGTTTACATTTCAGTATTCATAACAGATAAATTCAGTTTAGCCTCATAAATCTAACTTACTGTTTCTGGTTAACTCATTCATAATATCAGAAGGTCATGTCGGTTTAAAGCTCACTTAAATATTTTAAAGCAGTTAGCTTAGAAAGAACAGATTTATTAGACATATTACAGTCTGAGAAATCATGGAATTGATCAAAACAATGACAAGGGGAAAAAGGAAATGTTATTTTAGTTTTTTCTTTTAACTGTAGTAGCCTCTCTTTTAACAGCTCTCAGTGTGAAACTCATGTGAAACAGTACAGGAAAACACCACTCAGATCCTCCAGACAAAGCTCCTGGCTGGTATCTTAGACAAACCCCCATCTTTGGTCTTTCAAGTCTCATGCTGCCTTGCAAAAATACCCAGTATCTTTTCTGAAGATGCTTGCCAGGCTGTTGTAGATACCAGTCTGTCATGCCTGGAAGGCTCTTGGCTCGTTCCTATCTGAGCTGGCTCTCCCAGAGAATAGTATTTGTGTCAGACACAAAAGCTGGTCCATGGTTTGTGCAAGGGTGTGGGCTGCCTTCAGTGTTTACAGACATTGCTAGAATGTTTTTGACATTTCATAAAGGCTCACGTCACCCAGATCGATGCTGAGCTGCCACAGCAGCCAGAAATATCTGTAATTAGAAACATGGTCAGGTACTGAAAATTGCATGTACTCTTCTCAACATGTCAGCTTCTTTAATATGAGCAATTTTGTTTGCATGTTTAGCAGACTGAAAGGGTTCTTTTGGCTAGTACCCACTTTCTCAATGTGTAGCTTCAATCTTGTACTTAAATCTTTCTGTCATTTGATGTAAATCCAGAATACTTCCTTTCCCATTTTCTACTGCTGTTGTTGCTGTGCTCTTAAGATTCATTCCAACCAAAGTGTGGATGTATTTCACTAGAAAAGAATGTGACTTAACATGAGTAAACACAGAGTTTGCAAAAGTGGTTGGGGATCATTTGTGATGGAAGTGCTGTTCTGCAAGTATATATTTGCTGGCCTGGATAAACACTACTTACTGATTTGAAAAATACAGCTAAATTTACTAGAGCTTGTAGGGAACAGAATACATCTCTAGAGATTACCCAAACTGATAGGATTATGAGATACTTAAATTTTAATTTTTCATCTCCTTAAATTAAAAAAGGAAGGAGGATACTTAAAATTCCTATCTGGACATGTGTAGAAACTCATGTTCATCCTACTATTTAGTTTATTCAATGGTTCTTTGGACTAATGTGGCCTTTTCAGTATTCTTTTGAAAAAAAAATATGGAAAGTTCATATTTTATTGCTTTAGCTTGAATTCCCATGTCTGAAGAGACTGATAACATAAGGCAGTCAGTGCTACACTGCAATTTAGAATGGCCTTTGCCAAAATGCTGATTAAGAGAGTTCTGACCTATATTGTTTTTTACAACAGTGACCTTTCACATACACAAAAAAATGGAAGTGCTGATAATTAACCTCAATGAAATGTGACTTAAAAAAGGTACAAGACTTTAATAAGTTCCTATGTAAAATATTCTTTTCTTCTTAAAATACCTGTGGCTGATTCCATGTGTGGCATTGTAATCCCAAATGTTCAGGCTAAAGGCTAAACTTAGAGATGCAATTTTCAGAGATAAAGCAGGTAACTGTAAATATTTTATTAAGTAGTTCCAAATTTCTGTTTAAAAAACAAGTGCTTCAAGACACTTACAACCGAACAGTTCTATGATTTTATGATTCTGAGTTTCACCTTTGTTGTATCATTAGTCTGCAAGTGTACTGACTACAGAAGTGCTCAGATTAAGTCACTATAACTAATTACTTACAGGCCTGGGTGAGCCTGGAGTTTCACCCAAGAATCCAATTTGCAAATCATCTTTTATTATTTTAAGAAAAAAAAATAATCTGCATCTGAACCGTATAAAATTTGTCTTGGGGCATTAAATCTGAAGATTAATTTTGTGGCATGGGTCGAACATCCAATATTTGTGCTGGCTGCTGAAGGCACCAGCTGTGAACAATCAAATCCAAATAATAAATACCTGTTTTCTCTATTGTGTTTTTGTGGAAGAAGCAGTTAATTGTACTAGCTTTTGCAGCTGGCCTTTTGTCAGTTTATTTTACATGAAATGGTTGTGGAAAATGAACTAGTCAATCAGTTTGTAGAGTTGGCTGTTGCAGAAAAAAGATGCCCACTGAAAAATATATTGCTATAAAATATATTTGTCAATTTTTTGTCTGTTGGATAAAGTAGAAAAAATTTATAAAATTGATGGGAAGATGAACTGATGATTTTTAATGTATCAAGGTGACAGAAGAGATTAGGACCATTAATATTGTGACCATTATCACAATTTTGACTCTATTTGAGTCTGAAATTTGACAAAGGATCAACATTTGTTCGTAGGAATTCACATCCAAAACCTGAAAATAACAGTCTAATCCAGGAAGAAATCTTTTTTTTTTTTTTTTTTCTGTCTAGTTGAGATGTCAAGTGTAAACAGTTAACTAAGTTTATGCAAAAGCTGAAGGTATTTCTTTGTATATTGAAAACAGAAAATTGAAATACTGTCAGAAGGTTCTGGGTTAAGTTTATAAAAAATTATAGAGGATGGCTATCTTTTGGGTTTTTTTCCTTCCATGTTTCATGTTTAATTTTTCTTTTTTATTTCATCTTTCCAGCAGCAGTCCTTTTCCACTTGAAAAACAGACTGAAAAGTTTTCTCAAACTACAAGATCCCATAAACAACTTCAATGGAGCAAAATAAGTGAATTACCAGAGATCAGTGAGAAGCAAGGGAGGTACAGGTCAGCTCTCTTTTTATCTTCTGGTCTTTTTTGATGTCCTTTTACTGTCAGAGCAACTTGGAGAGCTTTTCCCTGGATCTCCATAGTGAACATATTTCATTGTGTCCTGGGGTGACAGTATGATATGAAATATGTATCCCATTTTGTCTGCTCTGAAGGTTGGATCTGGTGCCTTTAAACTGAGCCTGTGAGAGGGAAGGAAAAAACTGAGATACTTTTGTTTTTTAAAACAAAGTTCATGTTCAAGGACAGACAGGCTACGGGGGATTACTCGGCGGCAGTGGGAAGGGAGAGAGTACGCTCGCTTCCCAGCCTGCTCTCAACTCTTTTCTCCCGAGAGAGTATTCCTGGGATTTTCTTTTCTTTTGGAATTTTTTTTCCCCTTCGTCTTCTTCTTCTTCTCTTCGGGACGGCTTCACAACATCAGAGCACATCAGGAGACTTTGCTTCCCAGGCCCCAGTAGGGGCCCGTCGACAGCCCTGAGGAGGAGGATATAGACACTGACAC
>VXAC01001403.1:42198-196887 GCA_013399225.1 Rhipidura dahli
TTATTATTATTATTATTATTATTATTATTATTATTATTATTATTATTATTATTATTATTATTATTATTATTATTATTTCAAAGAGGAGCTGATGGTACTACTTCTACAAATCTGAGGATTTCTGAACAGCTTTCAGAAGAACATACGTATATTCAACAATGAAAATATCTTGATTCTCCTTTCTTTACTTCCCTGGAAAAGGTCTGAGTTGGGCTGGGTATTTCTGAACATAAAAAAAAGAGCATGTGAACAGAACATGGATTCATGTCTTCCAAGGAAAGTAGCCCTCTGCTACATTTATTACTGACAGTGAGCTCTGAGCTCACCAAGAAGGATCTACCTTAAACAGGTTTGGGAAAGGGAATGTGGTTCATATCCAACATCATTTCATTATCATGTTATTAAGACATGTTGTTTGATCAGTGTCTGCTACTGCAGATGCTGATGCTGAAAGCAGAGTGTTCTTATTGCTGCCTGTGAGTTTTGTTTGACTGGTCTTTAATCCAACTCTTGATTTTATCCTTTCACAGACACTGTGACATGTATTGCATAGCTTCATCTTTCAAATCAGTCTTACTATGCAGTAAAGTTTGAAAATCAAGCAACTTCTCTGAACAGTGACATTAACAACCAATAGATCTTTCTTTAAACAGCCTCTTGACAAATACAAAATATTAGCACATTTCACAGATTCAAATAGTCACAAACTGCTAAGTCAGAAAAACACAGCTGTGTTAATCTAATCTTACTTGGATAACAGGAATTACAATATGGACAATTATCTGGAATAATTCATACAAAGTACAAATCCATCCAAAGTATGAATTACTGTTGAAATTAGGGAAATTATTATGTTGCTGTTATAAAAACTGCCCCTCAGTAATCAGTTTGGCACTGTATTTTCCAGTCATGTAGCCAGAAATTCTTTCATGTCTCATCCCAATGTAATGAGCAACATTTGGTGACAGAAACAGCACAGGACAATGGACAAGCCTGTTAGACACTCTCTGAACTAAGCTGAACGGTGGAACAGAGCAAAATTAGCAGAGTCTGAGCACTGAAGCCAGGAGAAGTTAAGCATCCAGCTCAGAGGTGGACAAGGTTTTAAAAGGTTTTGTGTTTTTTGTTTTGTTATACAAGGCCAAATGAAACACCTAAATTAAAAGGAAATTATAGACAAAGAAGAAAAAAAATCTTATTTCAAAAAAAGGTACAAGTACAACAGGAGAAGACTGTGGAAATGGATAAACCTCTATCATAGGTAGGAGAAAGAAATTCTTGAAATTCTATGAACAAAAATTTTGCTGCATGTGTTGGTAGGTAAAGAGATCTTTTAGGGCTCTTAAGAGGACACCACTACATGGATGAAGTAATGTTATATCAACATCATTAACTTTTTGAGCCAAAATTGAAAGATCATTAAACTTCAAAGATTAGTTACACCAGTTTTACTGTCTAGGAAGCAGAAAAATAGTTGACATAGATGTAAAGCTTAGGAATCAAAATAAAATTTTATCAGGTTCCCTCATTTCCCTAAATCTAAACCAGTATGCTCTTAAATAAAAGCAATTTGGGTTAACTATTTAATTTTAATTTAGTCAAAGAACTGTGTTCTCATGATCCACAGAATCCATTCAACTCCAAAATGTAGCATTTATTTCCTTGCTATCCAGTTAAAATACCAATTAAACACTTCACCTTTTAAATCTTTAATCAATAAAATGAATGCTACTTTTAAACTCTTATTCAAGTTGCATGTCACAGCATAACAACAACAATTCCTCTCATTTATGAGGACTTTGATGTTGCATCCTGCCGTGCTGCTAATGTAACAGCCCTGCAGTACTCCCTGGTTATTTGCATTCTCTTTTATGGAATTTATACAGCAGCAGAGATGACTGAAATATCTTGCCTAAATTATTAAAGAAATTTAATACATTTTGTCACTGATTTGAGATAAGCATCTAGCATTTTCCATCACTTCTCTTTGTTAGAATTTATTTTGCTATGTGTATGTCAAGTTTCTCTTGCTAATGGATCCTGAGAGGATTTTTGTTTGTTTCTTAGTTTGTCTTTTTTTGGTATTACTTTGTATTTTAATTTTCTGAGCAGTGACTGACTCAATCAAACTACTGCCACTTGTATCCATTGTACATCTCTGTCTGTGGTGGTATTTTTTTCACCCATAACTTTAACACAGCACAGGTCCCTGGGCCAGTATGAGGTGTGTATTGGTGGTGCCATGATGATTTTGTCTTTTCTTTTATACCCCTGTTATACCTTTTTAGAACTTCCATCCTCTTAGTGCTTTTTGCCTACATTCTTGAACTTGTTTGTCAAGCAGGGAGACTGAACATTTTAGAAGCTTTGTAGTCAGGGATCAGTGTGCCCCAGAGCCCAAGGTCCTCTCCAGAACACATTTTGTAAACTGAGATAGAACCATCCAGGGGAAGGTTCCTTGGGGAGGGGGGCTCATTTGAACCTCTCATTGGGGAATTTTGGATAGATATGCTAATTAGTAAGATATCCAATGTTAGATCAGATTTTTAGGAGGGGCATTGCAGTGGCCATTGCAGGGTGCATGGAGGTGCCTTTGACCAGGACATAGTGCACCTAAGGATCCTTAAAATAAATGCCAAGGTAAAATCCCCTTTTTCTGCTTCCAACCGTGTTTGCCTCTTGATTTTAAGACCAGGAGAAGGCATCACTGGGAGGCCTTATATGTAATGGTGGTAAGGGATAAGCCCCTCCAGAGAGACAAAGACCTGCAGGAGAAATCAAGGTCTCTCTCAAAGACAGACCAGGTTACTTGGCTTAGACTGACTACATGCCTTGATGATGCCTGTTTATGTTTGACTGTAAGTGTTTGATGTGGAGATGGGGTCACAACCATTTAGGGATTGGCTCTTAGGAATTTGCCAAAGTTTGGTCTCAGTTATAAGACTATAAACAGTAAGTTTCCAATTAAGTTGTACCCATACCAGTGTCACACAAGCTTTAAGTCACTTCTCAGTCTCACCATTCACACCCTGCCACAGGAAGTTTTACCTCTGAGACCAGGACTTTAAGGATCTGGGAATGGTTTGCATTCAACAGAGTAGTAACACAGTAATGGCTATGGGCAAAATAGATTTGGAAAACTAATATTTGGATTTTCTCTAGTAAAAATAATTTACAAATAGAAAAATTCATTTAAGCTGTGCTCTACACTAAAAAGCAAATTCTTGCATGTAACCAGGATATAGTTTTCTTCTGCAACTAAATGTCACAGCTGTCAATTATAATTTTACACTGAAAAAGTGGTCTTCAAGATGTGTGGTATATTCTTAGGGATCAAGCTTTCATTACCGTGCTATTCTGAGCATTTAAATGAGGGAGGATCTGAAATGAGGAGTAATTCCTTTTATCAAGCTGATGGAATGACACCTCAGCTTTTGGACATAGGAGCCATCTTTCAGGAATATGTTTTGCCTTTATCTTTTAGACGGAGGATGGCTTTCCTGTGAAAGTACAAAATTGTATCTTTCTGCTGAAAAGTATTTTCATTGAGAGTTGAATTTACTTTGGAAAGATAAAATGAATGTTCTTTTCTAAAATTTGCTTCTGAGAGAATAGTTTATTTGTTTTTATTATTTCCAGATTTCTTAGAGGAGGAACAAAGAGAAAACAGCTGGCAGAAAATCATATCAGGAGCAGCCTCAATAAGTTGGGATTGTGAGGGTTTTTTAAGTGTTCCTTTTTTAAATTATTTTTTTAAATTTTAGCACTTTATATTAGAGTTCTTCACTCATATACAATCCCCTGAAACCTTCATTATGGATCCTGTGTTTTATGACACCCTCTTGCTCTTTTAAATTGAAAATGCATTATTCTCATTTGTTGCTATAAAGTACAAAAAAGTCTGCCAAAAAAATTTACCAGCTAAATAATTAAATTATTAATTATATAAATAATTAAATACTTTTATTATGTAATTTAATAAAAATTAAATACTTCTTGTTTTGCATTATCTAAATAGCTGTGTAGAATATTTGTCATTAATTCATGAAACAGTCACTGAAGTGCATGAAGTGGACTAACAAATATGCAATGAAAATGTACCATATTTTTTCAAGGAGTTTTCTTCTCATACCATAGATGATGTGGAATCTGGCAAGAGAATGTTGCATTTTAAGGTAGTTTACTCCCTCTCATTTATTTTTCCATCCCTGTAAAAGCTAGCACTATTCTTATTCCCCATGTTATTAATGAAAACCAAGGAAAATTTCTATTTATTATCTCTGACTAATGCTGTTTTAGAGCTTCCAAAGATCCTCTACATCCTGTCAATTTGGTGCATGGGAGAACATTGTTTTGTGTTATCAGGCTTCACTTCTATCTAGCCAGGCATTCATGACTGAGAAGTGTGCCACATCAATTGATAAAGAAAAGATAATGAAGTGTAATCAGCTTTTGCAATAAGTGGCAAACCTCCCAGTCACTGACGGTCTGTGTTTAGTACTGTTGCATTTTTTCATGAGCTCAGCTGACAAGAGCAGCATGCAGTCTTTGCTTCTGATGCTGCTCTGTGTGCAATATTCTTGCAGGCCAAATTCAGCCCTCTGGGCATGCATGCTCTCAGCCTTAGCTGACCTCTTCAGGATTTTAACTTCATTTACTCCTTGGAAAAAAAACTTCATATCTACTTTGTGGCACTTCTGTTTGTCTCCTTTTCCCCGAAACTTGATTTGATCTTTGCCATTTAAGGACTCATTCTGCCAAGAACTGACTTTTTCTTTCAAGAGTACTCAAAAAAGTCAGAACAACATTTGGCTTTATAAAGGAAAAATAATTCTTCATAAGAAAAATAATGGGATTTTTCAGACTGTCTGGAAGAAATTGCAAATTTTCCTCTCCCATATTTTATCTGTAGTGAACTCTCTTTTATTGATTCAGATAATATGCTTGTATCTGCAGTCAGAACTGTCAGGAAAAGCTGATCCCACTGGCAATGGCCCAGGAAACAGTGGCTGGGCATTGCTGTGCAGCTCATCAGTGTGTGCAGTAAGAGCTTTGTCACAGGCACACCGAGTCTCTGAAACCTCCCTGGCTCTTGTGACAATAACAAATGGCAAACCTCCCAGCATTTCCATAAGGTAATTTGGGCAGCCTATATGCAAATGAGCATCCTGGCCCCATCCTGACTCAGAATCAAGGCCAGACCCTGGCTGAGCATCAGGCCCTGTTCTTGTGCTGTCCTGTGCCAGAGATCAGAAGGCTCAGTCCCAAGGACCCAGAGAACACGTGCCTTAGCTGGTGCTGTGTGCCTTTCACAAGCTGGGTAGGCATCGGGTAGGATGAATACCCTGCCCTGTTTTAGAATACATGATAAGAGTAGGAGACAAGACTTGTAAAATTACCTAATTACAAGAACTCTTTTGGCATTCAAATTTTGATAAGGCATTTATCAGGATTCAACTCTAACTTTAGGTACGTTTTCTACTTTATTGCCTTGGATGCAGGAGGAGTCTTCATTTGGATAAATACCTTTTCATGAACAGAGAAAATAGTACATAATTTACCATGGCAGAAGCAATTTTATCAACTTTTGTTTTTCATTTAGAAGCCTACAAACCACTGAATAACTTCTCAACTATATTAACTGTAAACAGCCAATATGACTCTAAAGCAAAAGAATTGTCTTGCATTCTCTTAGTTTCCTACACATTTTTACTGAATTTTGCTGTTAAATTTTTAAAAGCATTGATAATCTGGTATTAGTTAGGTATATGGTAAACTGTGTGATAATGACTAGTGTTTATTTTATCATAAATCAGAACATAGATATTCAATGTCTAATGAAAGTTTCACACTTTGAACAAAACCTTGTAGGTTTGTAAATGCCAGTAATTAATGGGGCAACACTGACATCTCTGTGTCCAAGATTTTGCCCCACATATGCCTCATATCTGTTTTAGTTAATTTCTCAAGTAAACATAGATTAAATATTTTTGTGAATAAACCAGACTAGAATCTAGGCCTGGGGCATTATGCTACTAGTTTCCAACAAAACAAGACACCTTCAGAAAGCTTTATCTCCTGCTGAATGAAAGAACAATACAGAAGTATCAATGTTTCTTTTTAAAGAGGACATCTTGGGACAAGATGTTTGTCTCACTAGCTTGTAGTCCATACATTTATTTTATTATTTTCTGTTATAAATGACACAAGTGTATGTTTGAACAACAGTTTCAAAAGTTTACATTAAAATGCTTCTGACAAATGCTGCTTTATCTAGAATTAGATTATAGGGAAGAGAATGACAATTTAACAGAAGAATTAAACAACTGATAGGCACTTTTGACACTAATTAGTAAAATGAAGTTCTGTTGAAAAGAAAAGCTTATATGTACTCAAAAGCAAACTTCGCTGTGATTTTCACAAAGAAAACCACTTAATTCTTTCAGAGATAATTTTTTAAGGTCTCCATCCAACAAAATTTTAATCATCATGGCTCCAACGGAATACTTCAGTATCTGTAATATAAAATACTGAAACAAGACCTTTGTCAGTTTAACACAGCAATTTTTATGTTATTGCTTTCACTCATAAAGTATCGTGAAAACAAAGTTTTATTGAATCTATTACTTAATATTTGATGCAAAGCCTTAGTTTCCAGAGAAAACAAATCTGTTCTCTCCCCTTTCTCTCATCTCTCCCCTCTTCTTTTTGTCTTTGCCCACTTTTCCTTCCCTTTTGCAAGTCCTCTAAGTGTCAAGGCTGTAGAGCAACACTTGAAATTTGTGGCCAGAGTACACACCAAAAATGTCTGAACAACCCCAAACAGAAAACAAATGCAGTGTCCACATGCATGTCCATGTGCTCCTTATGAGGAGCAGCTGAGGCCATTAAGTTTGTTCAGCCTGGAGAAGAGGAGACTGAGGGGGGAACCTCACTGGGGTCTTCAACATCCTGATGAGGGGAAGTGGAGGGGCAGGTAAAGATCTCTCTTGTGACCAGTGACAGGATTCCAGGAAATGTCATGAAGCTGTGTCAGGGGAGGTTTAGGTTAGACATCAGGAAAAGGTTCTCACCCAGAGGGTTGTTGGGCACTGGAACAGGCTCCCCAGGGAAGTGTCACTAAGCCTGACAGAGATCAATAAGCATTTGGACAATGCTCTCAGGAACATGGTGTTGGGGATATTCTGTGCAGAGTCAGGAACTGGACTTGATGATCCTTATGGGTTCCTTCAAACTCAGCTTATTCTGTGATTCCATTATTCTATGCACTTCTTTTTCATGAGCGTTGAGCAGGACCCCTGCTTATGTATATTTCAGATTCACCTCCTCTTGCATCCTGTACTAACCTTTCTTCTCTTCATGTGTTCATGAAAATGTAGAGTGTTTTATTTTTAATTACTCAAAACAATATCTCCCTTGTCTTGTGTCTTAGTTCTTCTCATGCCATCCCATACATGAACAGCTCAGCAGGACTTTCCATGCTTTGTGCCTACCTGAAAGCCATGAATTAATTCTTATCAAAAGCATCCCATCTTCTACTCTGTGGTGCACTTTTCAACCATGGAGATGATTGCAGAGCAGGTGTATAAACCTGAAAGCCATGAATTAATTCTTATCAAAAGCATCCCATCTTCTACTCTGTGGTGCACTTTTCAACCATGGAGATGATTGCAGAGCAGGTGTATAAAAGGTGAGAAACAGATTGCCCATTTGTCTCCTTAGAGTTGCTCATGCAATGGGAATCAGTGTGGTTAGGAGAAGCTTTATAAAGAAAGGAAGTTATATTTCTGATTTTCGTGATGTGTTCTCTGTACAGTTCCTCACACTGGCTTGCACAGTGAGCATGAGGTTGAGTGACCACTGATGAGGCTGCACAGACCCTGAGGGGAGCAGAGCTCACCCAGTGTGTGGCTGTGAATTTGTGCTAGTGTCTCCAGAAATGTGCTACTTCTGGCAGGGAAGGTCTCTCTCCCTTTCATCCCTTCTCAGAGCCAACAATTGATAAGAGCTTCTACTGAACAAGACTTATCTACAGATAAATAGGTCTGCACACTGTGGTGTCAACACAACTGAATACTTCACTGTCTGCTAGCCACTGTGCACATCTGCAACTTGGAGATCTCATAAAATTACAGAATCATAGAATGGTTTGGGTCGAAAAGGATCTTAAAGGATCATTTAGTTCCAAACCCACTTCCATCAGCAGGGACAGCTTTCACTAGACCAGGTTGCTCAAAGCCCCCTCTAGCCTGGCCTTAAACTCATCCAGGGATGGGACATCCACAACTTCTCTGGGCCACCAGTTGCAAATGCCTCACCACTTCACTGTTTCCACTTGGACTTTTCTCCTATAGAGTAGGCATTTTGATGTCTTTCAAGAATTTTATCTGTGGATCAGTTTTGTGTCCAGTACAGAGAAGAACTTGCTTTGTCCTTGCTAGGTGGAGACTGTTCATGTGCATTTGTGTGATTTGAGTGGTCCATTTCTTTATGACTTTATGGATCATTAAGATGTGGTGATAAAATTGAAAATAGTAAGAGCTGATCTTTTAAAATGGATCCCAGTGGTCTCAGATTTCTTACTGATTCTTTGTGCTAACTCATTTTTAAAGACTACCCATAGATATGATAACTTAGAGAAACAAAGCAATAAGCTAAGAACCATGACAGTTTAACTGTATTTAATCTCAATGATGCAGTGCACTCATCTTAAAGGAAAAATGAATCTGTCAATTTGCATGTTCTTCATATATGTTCAGAAGTTGAAAACATTTTGCAACCTGTTTTTAAACTGCATTTCAAAATAATACTTTCACTATCCTTTAAGAGAAAACAGCCTTTGCAAAAATGTACGGGAAACCTCAAGCACTGACATTTTGAAATGACAGATTAAATTATTTCAGTGAAGGCTGGGGACATTACAGTCTTGGGCCAGCTTTATAGTGAAACTATAGTGAAATTATTTTACATCATTGCCATCTACCAGCCAGTTAGTTGGCCTAAACCAGTTGTGTAATTTCTTAAATTTGACATGGGTTATCCATCAAAATGTCAAATCAAAATATTTCCAAAATACCACAATATTTTTTGTGGTATTGTTTAAGCATTTCTATAAGCAGATTATATTTGCTGGCATAGTGATTTGTAAAACTAATGCTTTTTGCCCAGTGTGCCTTGAAACACTTAAACCAGAAGTGTTGCTTGCAGTTATGAGACATATTGAGGAAATTTGTAACTGGTAATTGCTTTAAGAAGCAGCTCTCTATAGAGTTCTAGGTTGCTTTTTAGAAAGCAAATCATTTTACTGAGCAACTTTGACACTCAGAAGGTTGCTGTTTCAAATACAAGAGATATTAATAAACTCTGTCATATTTACTACCTCATTGAACCTAATTTATTGTTGTTTAAAACTTTATTGGCAGGATTCTTCACTGAATAAGTGTACATGAGAAATGCTATGTGAAATGGGCACAGAAATAAACTTCCAAAAGGAGGGTTTTTTTAAATGCATTATATATTCTCCATTTGAAAACATACTACTAAAGAACATGATAAAGAACAAGAACTAGCACTGGGTTCTGTTCTTCTGTCAAAACATTTCTCAGATTTGGAAACAGAAATAATATAGTCTGGCTTAGATGGTCCTTCATAGGCATGCAGAACAAATAGATGCAAACAAAACAGTAAATGATTTGTACATTATTGTACAAGGTATTTGTATACATTGTGCAAGGTATTTGGCAAATACTCAAGATTGTCTATTATGTACACAGAAATCAAGGCCTGTTTATGACTGACATGTTCAGAAAAGGAAGTTTGCCAGTGTATTTATAATTAGACCTGTTGTACTCTGTGGCTACTTGTTCTACAATTTCTTGTAAACTGCAGTCAAGTGTAACACACAATTTGCTGAAAATACTGCTGACCACTGGATCTTGGAAGAATATGTCACCCAGCCTACTAAAGCATGAAATAACTTTTTCTTCTATTGTTGCGTAGAGAAAAGCATTATGTAGAAAAGCTAAAAAAAAAAAAAAAAAAAGAAACATGCAACAAAAGAAACATCCAAACCCTAAGCAAAAAAATTTTTCCTCTTTCTGTATAGGGAAAACAATTTAAAAGAAATGTAAGAACCCAAAACTTAACAATCTTATGAACACAGTTATTATAAACTATTGCAAAACTAAAACACAAGTTTTAGAGAAGTTTTGAAAAAATTTTGACAATCTATAAAATACAAAAGAACAAAAAAAACCATCTGTGTGAGCACATCTTACCAATAGGCCTAAGTATACATATAGTTCTAAATTAATAAATACATCATTAATATTTTTATGGGAATCATGGCATGACTGTATTCCTTCAGTAAATCCAAATCTCCTTCAGCTTTTTCTAATGAGCACAGAAAATGTTCAGAATATTATAGATGCAGATCTTCAGACGAGTTTAGATTACACCAAATTATTGAATAAAGGAGGAACCCCTGTGACATTTCCCCAGAGAAATTGCAGCATGTCTGTGAGTGCTTGTTAATTCAACAGCTACATTCCCTAATTCACAGTTATGCAACACTCCCTTAATTTCCTTTTATCAATTATATCAAAGACCATATAAGTAGTTTTATCTAGTGCAGAACAGAATTTTTTAGCACACACAATGTGAGATGGTGTTGTGCAAAGTAGCAGAGAACCCCACAGTAGCAGTGGATTTAGCAAATAAAATTAGGCAGTATTCAGTTAAAATTTCAGAGAGTTTGACATTATCTATCCACTCATCTCATCTTCTCTTTCCTAATGATCCCAGTTGCATTGTGCAGTATTGAGAGCATTCCACAGAAATTAAAGTGTCAACTGCATGTTCATAAATACAGGAAAAAATCTCTTCTAAAGTTCTCCTGTTCCTATAAATATGTGTCTTGTGAACATACTTAGGGGAACAAAGCTTGTCTTAATAAATACTTTGTAACATTTGCAAGCATTGTGTTAACACACTTTTGTCATCAAAGGTGAAAACTGACACTCTCATTTGAAGGAAAAATATTATCTCTAGAAATATGCATGTGCTTATTTCTTCCCATATTTGAAACAGTCTCTAAGTAAGTTGACTTCCTAGTTTTCCTGTTATGAAATCAGCAGGAAGAATATTCACCTGCTAAGAAATGGAATTCATATTAATTTTTTTTATGGTTTGAAAACTGCCATTTATCTTCAGCTTTCTGATACTGTCATTTGAAAGATTAAGACATCAATATTTGTGGAGTTTTTGTTTATTCTTTTCATGCCTAATAACTTTTCACTCTAACTCCTGACTTACACTGGGAAACTAGACATGTTTTTTCAAATGAAAGAAGTGTGTTTATAGTAACCAGTATATAAGTGGATTACAGCAGTAGACTAAGCATCCTAGAAATAGGGTAATCAAAGTTTTTATAGCTTTGGAAGGGGGAAAAAGGCGCCTAAGAGGTCAATTTATCTCTGAACACTCTGAAAATACCAGAAATATGTAAATATGCTTCCAGAGACTGACAGATAGAAAAATGCTTAAAGACATGTGGCATGGGGTGCTTGGGAGTTATCTGGACTCTGGGTACTGTCCCCGTGCTAATTTTAAGTACTTTATCCAAAATCTAAAGAGAAGACAAAGATATATAAAGCAGAGGCTTATAGATGGACTGGTCTTCCATGAGATTGGAATGGCAAGTGGTGAGGATGATCCCACTGACAAGGGAAATTACTGTTAGTAAAAA
Source organism: Rhipidura dahli (assembly GCA_013399225.1). Classification (NCBI taxonomy): domain Eukaryota; kingdom Metazoa; phylum Chordata; class Aves; order Passeriformes; family Rhipiduridae; genus Rhipidura; species Rhipidura dahli. The sequence goes on from VXAC01001403.1 coordinate 53,945, forward strand.
GTAATTTCACTAATGCTAATGTTTAGTAGTAAGCAGAATTAGCTTTTTTCTTACTTTGATATTTATAAAAAAATATTTATTTTGTGGGCTGAAGTTTTTCAAAGGGTCAAATCTGAAAAAAGGGCAACACACTAAAAATACCATCATCCCCAAATACCTAGCAGTCTGTTGGCCTCCACTCAGTGAGGGTGTAGGAGAAACAGATCCAACTTACTGCTTTGCTGGGTACTTTCTTAGAGAATAGTTCTTGCACCTAGGGCTGAGAAAAATACTTCTCCATTATTATGGTCAGTGGGTCACTGCTCTACCTTTAATTAATAAAGAGAAGACACCAACCAAGGACAGCAGTTGTCTTGCCTACTTTCAGCCAACTGGAATTTGAGAATGAAGTATAAAATCTTCCTTTAAATAGCTACTTTACTAAACAAAGATGTGTCCTGGTAACCATCTTGGGTGAGTCATCTCCAGGATGCACCTATTTGTCCCTGTTGTTATGGGAGAAGTCTGGACAGATTGGTTTTGCAGTGGGTTATATTCTTTGACAAAGTGCTGAAGTTCAGGTCCCTTTTTCATACCAGGGCAGAGGAACAAATTAGCAGCCGTGTCAAACCTTAATGTCCAGTCAGCCTAGGTAGTTGCTACTCTGAACCTTATAAAGATCTGCTTATTCTCAAGGAAAGCAGAGATGGAGTCCTTGCCACTCAGAGTCTTCTGCAAAAAGCTTTTCTTGATGGCATTAGAATGTGGAACAAAAATGCTTTTTACCCCCACAATATTTCTGGTTTGTTTACTTGACTAATATTCATGAAACTTGAAATGCAGCATAAAGGGAAAGGCAAGACACAGCATCTAATGCCTGGACTGTTTGCACAACACAAAATGGTGCAGACAGAGGGATGTGAGCTGTCATTTTAGAGTTTGGCCAAAAGATTCCGTTCACTTCTAACGTAATTTTCTAAATGTTACTTTTAATAGTCTGATCAAATGTATAGAATTTTCTCTACTTCACATGTGTGCCATATGTGATACAATTCAGTATTCAGTCACCACAACATCCTTAAGTGAATGCAAAGTTTAAGTGAAACTGTATAACTATCCACTCAAAAGTTTCTCAAATAATTCAGTATCTTCCTCAGAAATAAATATACTGTGGTCTATAGCTGGCTGAATAATGCAAGAAGTTATTAATGGGCAATTATTCTGTGAGTAATGGTCAAATTTACAATAGGTTTTATTCACAATAGATTATTCGACCAATTTCAGTGCTCTGAATCAAATCTAGGCAGCCAGGTTATCTCCTGTATGAAATGCACAACTCAATGCTATTAAATGAAATTAAGTATTTCTGCAATATTATTCATGGTTCACTGTAGCCAAAGAAATACTTTATACTCTGCAGAGGTTTTTATGGTGGTATAAAATACTTGAAATACCTTTAAAACTATCAGAGCATTGTCTTGGGGTTTGTCTGCAGTTAAATACCTTCTTTTCTGCATCACCATTTCTGTGTCATTTCAATATTTGTATTTTACAATGCCTGCATGTTGGCAGTCAATACACTGTTTTGATGAATAAATAATATATTTGCAGACTGCTCTCTGATTAAATACCTGTGAGATCCAAGGGGTTTATCATACTTCAGTAAGTGTATGGTATATTTTATTATTATTTACTCATATTTTCTTACATCTTAGAGCAGGAAAAATACTGTGATGATGAGAAACAGAGATTGAAGCTGCTAAAACACACAGGGGTTTTTTCAAGGGCAGGTAAGAGACCTGAAAGGTGTCAGGGTTTGCCTGAACTGCAAAAAAGCTGCCCTGTGCCTCCAGTGAACTCATGGAGAAATCTGAGGAAGGGTGTGGTGAGAATTGTAAGCAAAAGCAGAAACTGAATATTTTAAAGAAAATGAAATTGATTCTATGTACGAATGTGGAATGATTCCTTCAACTGCAGTTTAAGATGAAAGATTACCCTAAAAACTTATAACCATAATTTTAGAGCCACTGAAAGTCATTACATTATCTTTCCCAGCTTGAAGGAAAATATATAATAGTATGACTGAAGAGGTTTTTACCTGATATCTATAAGAAAAAAATACATTCAAAATATTAATTGCAAGAAATGCCTACATATCAACCAAGAGGAAAGTTATTTTTACCATAAGATGATAAGAGTTTACATCAAATAAAAGTAAACCCCTCAAAACCCAAGTCTCTGATCCTTCTTTTTTTCTTTCACTACCAGTTTCATAATCATAGTTTTTGTGTAAATGAGAACATTGGCTTCATTTCCCTAATTGTCTATATTTTGATTTTTAGTCTTGGACTTCATCACAGGACAGTCTTAGTCCTTATTGGTGCTCTATTTTACTTAGGAGTTACTATGTCTCCCATGCTTTTAAAAAATTTTTTTTTTATTTCCTTCTTTGTAAAGGCCAAGGTAGTAAATTTCCCAGACCACTGACGCTTCCTTACTTTTCCTGCAGCATCAGAACCTTGAAAGTATAAAATGGAAAAGTATTATATGTGCACCTTTGTCTCTCAATGACCAAAGAAATGCCTTATCTATTCAATATGAATATAAGATAGACAATTTCTACGTGCAGCATCTTAGAATAGATGCAAGGCAATATTTTGGTGTTTTGTGGTTTTTGGGCTTTTTTTTCTATGAGAGGTCTTTGTTGGCTCACTGCACTTACCAGGACTGTGGTTCAGCAGAAGCTCTTCAGAGCACTACCTTGTGTGAAACCCTCAGACCTTATAGACCTTATAGCCCAATAATTAATATCATTCCTGTGGGAAAAAATGGGCCAAGAGCCTCCAGCTGGTGCCTTGCTAGATTTGTTCTCTGTCCTTTGCTCTCAAGACAACCAGAGTTTTAACCTCATCTCCTAAAACCACAGAGCTCAGGAATTCAGGCACTCTCCTGGTTGTCAAGGGCCTTGGTTTGTGTCCTCAAGGAGAACAGTTCTTCTGTGAAAAATTAAGTGGATAATTAGCCACTGTATATTTAGAGCACAAAATGCTTTTGCTTTTGTGTGTGCTGACTGGGACCCTCTTGCCACTTTCTTTCTTTCTGCCTCTACATTACTTTCTTAAAAGCCTGAAATGGAAACTGCAGATGCTGTCATGATTACTAAGCTATCAGTTCAGAATCATTTTGATTAGGCAGAAATGTTTTCCTTTCTCCAAACGTTGCTTCATATTTACCATAGTTTATAAATGTTTTATTTTGGATCTGATGGAAAGTAAAAAAAGAAACTACCTCACCATTTTCACAGATTTACCAAGGCTTAGATGGTCTCATTTTTTCTCAAGGCAAGAATAAACAGGTGGAAGTGTAGCCCCTTATTTTTCTCAACTTGTGAAGGAAAGCTTACTTCTGAATGCAGCAGTGATTTTATGGATGTCCACTAGTGAGAAAAATAGACGTCAAATTGTAGCTTAATCAAATCAAATTTTTGGCTATTCTCAGAGAAGGTTTTCAGTCCAATTTCAGGTAAGAAGAAAAAAACCCCACTTGTTATTGTAGGTAATGAAAGGACATGATACATGGGCTGTTATTTTCTTGTTTTAGACAATTATGTATGTTTAGTTCCTTTGACTGAATTACCTCAGTGCTGGTTAAAAATATTTGAAAGTAAAATGGAGAAGAAATTAACTGGAGTGTAATAGGAAACTAAATAATTATTGCTGCTATTTGACAAAACTCATTGGGACACAAAGAAGCAGAAACTGAGTCAAATGTGTCTGGAAGTGGGTTTTTGCTGTCCCAAAAGGTGTCTTATGATAATTAAGGTAACAAGTGGGAAACAAAGTAGAACAAATGGGTGTTTTCATTTCATTGGTGATCAGCACAGATCAATTTATAGTGAAGGCTGAGTTATTTCTCCCATATCATTCTGAATGCAATTTACAATCATTCCAGGGAAAACATAATATAAAAGATCTGGAAGAACATGAGAGTGCACCATGTGGATGTGCTGCATAGGGGGCTCTGCCATTTTAAACTTTTTAAGGGACCCTTAAGTGAAAGTAAGAAGTATCACTGTGTCTGGTGTGATACGCAGAAAGTCACTACCATTCTCTTCTGTAAATCTGGTCACTCCTCTTACCTGGGTAATTTATGAACAAAAAGAGAGATTCAGAAACCTCAAAAGACCCCCCCAGCCCATGGAAATGAAGTTGTGTGGTTGGTTATGTGGCCTGTAACAAGTGAGCAGTCAGTAAGACACAACAGCTAAACCACAGAACAGCACTTATGTTTGATATTTTAGGCCATTCACAGAAGAACTGTGTGAACCAACATAGTAAAAACTCACAAAATGAACCAGAAGCCCATTTGTGGATGTCTGACTGAAGAGTGTAAGTTGTAGCTAAGTTTCACTTGCACCCTCCCTGGAGCATTGCTGAAAATAAGACTCCATGAGTGTTACTGTGTCACATAACACCTCTGGATGCAGCTGGACACCTTTTTCTGCCATGCTGACCATGCTTCCAAACAAACTGCTATTTAATCCATGCTCTGAGAGACTAAAGGGGGTAACTCAGAAAAGTACCTTTTTCTCTGATTCATGACCAACTGGAGGACGAGAGATCAAAGGATGGCAGAGGCATGAAGATTTCAGACAATGGCTGTGATTTCCAAGGGAATAAGCAAGCAGAAAGAACCATTCTCCTCTTCACCAGATTGCATATTTGATAGCTGTATTTTGGCCTGTAGTATCTGACCTCACTAACTCTTTCCTGCTTGTGCTGGCAAGAAAGATGGGTCTTGGATTTCCTGTATGGTTTACAGTTTCCTGCAGGGTGGGATATGTAGGTAAATTGAAGATTGTGTATTGTAACCTGGTTTAATTATCTCCCTTTTAGGGCATTTTTTAGAGAAATTGTGATTGTATGAGTAAAACTACTTGTAGATGAGTCAAATTACTCGTAGACTGCTGCAGCAGTATCACATTGACTCTTGCCTGGAAGCCATCTGGTCTTCTTATTAATATCTAGTAAAACACTATGAAAATGGTGACACACTCAGTATTCACATACAAAGCATGATGTAAAATTAAACGGTTGTATCTTTTATGTAGAGATGTGTGAAGCCCTGGTAAATCATGGGACAGGTCTCAGGGAATAAAGTCTTCTGAACTAGACATGCACACACTATGTTGACAGTGTCATTATAATGCATATAGTTTTAACAAAATTATAGCTAATCATAGTGAAGTGATGGGGGCTTTTTGTTCACTTCAGTAACTGGAATAATTATCAGAGGTTTCAGTTGTCAGCATTGTGTCTTCTGTTTCATATTATTCACGCCATGATCCATGGCTTGGAAGTGAAATTCCTTTACAAATCTGGTGACAACACTTGCTGAGATAAAAGACAGTGGTAGCAATATTGACACTAAAGGGATCAGGTTTGCTGTCAAAGTAATAGTACAGAGACAGAGAGAAAGACACTTAAATATGATTGTTTTGAATGTGAGACTGGAAAAAGAAAAAGTTATATGATTTTGATGTTCTAAAGACAAAAAAAAAATTGGGAGGGTTAAAAGATAGCATTTGAAATCTAATTTTTTTAGTAGCTGTTTTGCCCTGATTTACTCATGAAGGTTTGTGAATGTCCATGAAACTTATCAAAAAGTATCTATGAAGTTTCTTATTAATTGCAAGATGTAAAAATCTGGAAGAGGTATTACTAAGCGGGACCTGGGTTTTGCAAAATTCTTGCATACACATACAAGCCTCTGTATACATATTCAGCCTGACACCCTTGATGCCAAAGTGACTGCTCAGGATAATGGTGTTGACCTTAGAGTTGGGCCAAGGAGATGTGTGTGCTGGGATTGTGGGCCATGGGTCTGGGGCACAGGAGCCCAGGGGCACTTCATACAGAATACATATAATTTAATAGTATTAAGCAGAATAATGTATAATTAGGAGTCTTTATCTGACTGATCAGTGTTCCTAATCTATTTCAAATAAACCAAACTAGTGTAATATTTTCTGTCAAAACTGGTGTTAAGGTTTCTATCTTCATATTGTGCTGAATAAAATGGGATTACTTTATGTTAATAGACACAAAACCATTTTCAGTGCATGAATTATTATAGTTTTCCCTAAAAAGTAATAGTAGCTTTCAGAGGTCCTTAAGCAAATCCCAAAATAAGAGAACGCAGACAGGTAATGCAATAGTCATTTATTTGTTATCTCTCTTGTAACAATCCTTCTCTTCAAGCCATGCTAGAGATTTAGCACTGGAAAAAGATAAAATTATAAAAAAGTAGCAGTTTTCAGAATTATGGAGGCAGTGACATATAGTATAAACCCAGAACATAAAAATAGGAGAAAAATAGGTGCATTCATATCTTGTCTAAAGTAACTGCAACTACTTTCCTCTCAGTTTTACTGACCTAATGATCCATAAATTTTGCTGCTTCTCCTGGTATAGTAGAAATATGAGTATTGCCTTAAAAACTAATTGGAAGTCTTGCTAGGTAAAGTCTGATATAATCCTACTTTAAATCTCTCAGCCACAGTTAAGATTGTGAAGGATTTAAAGAAAGAATTATAATAGAAAGTTTTATTCCTTTAATGTATACTATGCAGAAAGCCTGTATTGCTGTGTCTCTCTTTAGTTAAATGTGGGAGTCACCTTTGAGAAGAGTGCTTTATGAATCAAAACCTTAGTTTCTTGACAAAGCAAATTATTTCATGTCAGGATATGCAGAAACCTAATTCATAAGCCTTTTGCTTATGAAAGGTACAATCTGAATATTATGATCTGTAACTTCAGCTGATGTAAGTCAACAAACATCTTGATCCCAATGATTCCAGGTCAGTCTGCATCTGTTGGGGATAGTCTGGTTGCATTTCCTGTTTTTGGGTCCATATACATGTATTAAAGAACAATGGTAAGTTTTACTGATCTACTGTTTGAATCACAGCTAGAATGCCATAAAGTTCAAGAGTGTCTATCAACCTGTCATACTGTCCAAAAAGGAAACCAGCATGATTTATTCCTTATATTTTCAGTGTCAAAAGTACCTCTAACATTATAAGTACCTTAACATTTATAATTGACAGGGAGAAGATATCTCTGTGGATGGGCATATGCTGCTGATCTCTATTTTTTTCCAGAAAAAAAAATTAAAATGCTTGAGGTATTTAGTCTACATAGGAGAAAATAATGAAAGACTGCAGTAAGTTCACTTTACTTCAATAATTTAAGTTATTGAGTAATAATTATTAATTCCAATAATTAACATTATTGGAATTAATAATTATTAAGCTTAGCAGGAACTCACCAAAAGATTATAGAATTGCATCAGAGAATTTATGTTTCAAAGCATGAACCAGTCACTGGCAGATGAGACTTCATGTGGACTGTGTCCATGAGGAGTTTATTCCAGAAAGAGCTAATCTGAAGCATTTTGAGGTTGTCTTGGAACACTGAAGTGATCACTTAAGGGTGCCTCTGTTCCTAAAAATACATGTCTGTTCTGCTGCCTTTGAGGCAGAAGTGTGTCAGCTTGTTACAAGATGTATTTCTGTTAGAGCAGAAAAGACATTTCACAGTGGCAAATACAATTTAGTTTCTCCACTGGAACACATTAAAAATTAGAAACATGCACTGTAAGGTATGATTCACCCCAAAAAAAGAGAGAAAAATCTCTTCTATTGTGCTAGATTTCAGAGACGCCGAGCACAGATTCCCGCAGTAGGATACCAGCTCATTAGCTTTTCCTCTCTCTGCAGGCACAGCTGGATGGCATTTCAGCTCCAAAAAGCCGGTTCTACACAACTGATGCTCTCTCTTTCTCTGTGAGGCTAGACTTACATTGCAGAATTTCAACTGCATTTCTTTCTACACTTCTTCTGTGTCCTGCACAGAAGCAACTGTTCCGCTTCACAAATGATTAAAGAGAAGGCAGAATTATTGTAGAGCATGGATTTTAGGTACACAGGTAACTCATCTAGTCTGACTTCCCATCTGCACAAGCCAGGCATTCTATTCACATTGCAGGTACGTGTTTCTGGGGACTGAAGTCCAGACTGAAAAATGAAAGGAGAACAGAAAGAAATCTCATCATGCTTTCCTTCTGTTAATTAAAACAAGCAAAACAATACTAGACAAGAAATGAGCAGCCCTTCTGTGAAGAATGACAGATCAGGCATTGATAGAGCCTTCCAGTGACTCTGCTGGGACAGGAGACACCCTGAGGGTGGGAAGGCAAGCGTGGAACAGCAAGAGGGCACCCATCCAGCAGGGTGTAATTCTGTGACTTCTGGCAGTGGGAGGTGGGCTCCATTTCAACCTGCAGCTATTTAACCTTAAATATCCCACAGAGCTCTGGCAGCAGAGGAGAAATGAGTGCTGTTGGGGAAGGATCCTGGGTCAGATATCTCAGCTGTTATAATTAGGATCAGTGCTACAAACAGGTAAGTGCAAGTGGAAGAAGTGAGGAATGAAAAAGGAGCACTGGCATGGATAAAACAGGCAGTTCAGCATAGACATAAGGGCAGAAAAGGGAGGAATAATTGCTACTTCTGTTGAGGAGACCTTTGAATGTTGAGAAACCACAGTAAGAAACAAGAGTTCAAAGTGAGATAGGACATATTTAGATATGTTGTGGTGGAGGTCAGCAACAGATTGCCTGGGCAGAGGAGGTGGTGTATGGGCCTTAAATAGGTATTTCTTGTCCTCATGGGGAGCTTTCATACATCTGAGTGGACCTCTCTGCGAGGTCCTCTCTCTGCTCTGAGAGCACCTTAGCACTGAGCAAATCAGGAAGCTGAAATGTTCAAGGTATTCTTTTGTGTCAGTCCTTACAGACAAAGTCTTTTTTTCTGGGACCACTGCTTCTATCAATATGGGTGGGAAAAAGAGAAGTAGATGACAGTTGAGGAGCAAAAGCTTCAAGGTACTATTTAGAGCAGCTGAATGCCTTCAGATCTGTGGGATTGAATGGGATACATCTGGAGGTACTGAAGGATTTGGCTGAAATAGTGAGATTAATTTAAGAAAATGCACGTTGATCAGAGGAAGTTCCTGCTGACTGGAAAGAAGCCAACACCAAATCTTTCCTTGAGGAGGTGGAGAATTACAGCATTCTCATTGTAAACCAAATAGAGTCTAGGCTGAATGGAAGATTTTCAACTCAGATAGTAGTGCAATGTTTTTTGTCAAAATGGGATGTGGAAACTGGAAAGAGACAGCGAGAGCAGTATCACTGACCAGAGACATACAGCCTGCAGAAGCACCTGTTCCTGGTTGCTTTGAAGACTCAGCTATGGCTGTAGTTCATCTGATGCAGTTGTGGGAATAGCCTTGCTTGGAGCAGGATGATGCACTAGATGATTTTCACAGGCCCCTCCAACATTTCTAAGGTTCTGTGACCACCACAACAGAAACGCAAAAACTGGTAGTGTAATTTTGCATGGGCTAGCAGAACAGCTTGCACTCATGTTTTCTAAAACCTTCTACCATGGAGGTTTGGTATCTGATTTAATGTATTGATTCTGTTGTATTTTTTGTGTAGAGACAGTATTTCCACCATGGACATCCTTGTCTAATAAATAGCACTTGAAATTGTCTCACTGTGAATGGCTTGGAGTCTGTTGGACGAAACCAACAGTGTGATTTTCTGTAATATAATAGAAGACAGTGGGTTCTAAGAAATGTCCATTGATATAACCAGCTAGACTGGAGAGCATTAGCTAATATTAATTGTAAAATAAGTTGTCTGGCTATGATTGTTCCCTTTGGTTTTATATGCAGTTTTATACACCTGGAAGACTGGCTTTAAATTTATTTTTCAGACTGAGAAAAATATTTTACCTTTTAAATGTTCCTGGGGAACAAAATAACTTTACTTCATAAAAGAACTTATTTGGTTTTATAATGATAGCTTTTTATTCTTGTAGATCTGAACTATGGATGTGTCTGTAGCCTACGATAATGAATTCAGTCAGTCCTTCAGATAATGATGTTGAATACAGAAAAAATAAATAAATAGCCCAAATATCCCCTTTATAAAAGCAGGCTCTGCAGTGCCATTAGGTCGGTAACAGCAACATGCTGATTATACTTACTAGAAAAGAAGGAGCAATAGCCTTTTAAAATTATTTGTTGTAAAGTTGCTGGAGTCATATGTACAGTTAAAGAAATAGACTTTAGGGAAATGGGAGCATTTCTCTAACACAGAGAACTTTTGTAATTTTGGTGTATATCCATATGTTTAAATTAAATTTTAGGCAACTAATCATGAATCAAATAGCTGCTTTTCCAAGATCAAGCATTATGGTTGAATTGTACTCCTAATTTTACCCTCTTTATTTTATACTTTATTTAATTTAGAAAAAGATAGGTATAATGTTATACAGCACCAAATGATGTTGTTATAGGAAAAGAATTTGGAGTAGGGTCCGCATTGTGCTTCAAATGTACCTTTCCAGGAATAGGCATGTTGCCCCACAGCAGCAAATCAACTACTACTTTTTCTATATTCTTTCCTTTGCCAGGTGGGTAATAAGAAATGAAATTTAGATTCTACAAGCATGTGTAGATAGCAATTTGGTGGTGGTGGAGGACAAACACATATGATTAACCTTGCCAAGGTCAGAACAATTCCTTCCTCTCACTGTCTCTAAGACTCAGACTCCATCCCCAAAAGACCACAAGTCAAAGAAAAGCAACCCCTTTATTTCAGATTGATTTAAACATTTTTCATTTTTTCAAAGTGTATCTGTAGTGTGATTTGACACTCCACTCGAATCCCTCAAAGACAAAGTAAAATATCAGTGTTATAGCAGAGGTTTATCTTCAATCACTGTCTCTTTCTTCCGGTGAGATCTGTAGGGATAGTGTAAAGCAATAGAAAAACCAATATATCTAAGGATTTGGCTCAAAGCCAAGACTAAAAATAAGTGCAACAAAAATCACAAAAATCTCTCTGTGTAGCATCTGAAGCAATGCCATGGATCAAAATGAATTTCTAGAGAAAATGGCTCCCTATTAGAGGGCCAGCTGGGTCCCAGGATGCATCACCAGCCACTATAGGGAGGGAATTGCCCTGCTCTGCTCTGCACTGCTGTGGCCTCATCTTGAGTCCTGTGTGCAGTTTTGGTCACCACAATCTAAGAAAGATGTTAAAATATTAGAGAGTGTCCAAAGAAGGACTGTGAGGGTGAAAGGGCTGGAGGGGAAGCCTTATGAGAAGCAGCTGAGGTCACTTGGTCCATTCAGCCTGGAGGAGCCTGAGGGGAGACCTCATTGCAGCCTGCAACTTCCTCCTGAGGGGAAGACACTGATCTCTTCACACTTGTGACCAGTGACAGATCTCAAGGAAATGGCATGAAGCTGAGTTGGGAAGTTTATGCCTGAGATCTGGAAAGTTTTTTCACCCAGAGGGTGTTTGGGCACTGGAACAGGTTCCTCAAGGCAGTGGTCACAGCACCAGCCTGACAGAGTTCAAGAAGTGTTTGGGCAATGCTCTCAGGCACATGGTGTGAGTTTTGGGGTGTCCCATGCAGGGTCAGGAGTTGGACTTCGTGATCCTGATGGGGCCCTTCCCACTCAGCATATTCTGTGTTTCTATGATTCTAGTTGTTTAAAATATGTGCCAGTGCCACCAACATGCCAGGCATATTTGGAAGTATTTTTCTGCACTGCATTGCATAGTGCAGTTTTGATGCTGATGCAAGTGATTTTTAAAAAGGCATGAGATCTTGGCATGAGATCTGCATACACATTTTACAGACTGAAGACCATATTGTAGAACACAGGGCAGTGTGAACTGACCAAGGTGACATCACTATTGTATTTCACCAACTGCATCAACCATGAAACACCTCTGCCAACCCAGCACTTGGCTCTTCTTTCACAGGAAAGATGAACTCTGAAATTCTCTGGATGTATACTGAGACAAAAGAAAATGATGAAAATAAATCAGACTTCACTTCCAAAATTTATTAAATCCCAGTAATCTATTCTTACCCACCACCCACATTATCCTCTTTTCTTTTTTTTTTTGTCTCACTTAAGTCACTAATTCCAGCAAGGCTAAATTATTTTCATTCTATGCTGTATCACTCACACAAAGAAATTTGGAGTTTGTGGGTCTTAAGAGAAGATTCATTTTAGGATGCATAATTAATCTCAGAGAAAATAAACTACTGTGAACAAATATTTAAAAATAAACTAGTATCTGGACTTCAACATGTCCTTTATATTCCTCTATCTGACAGGAATACTTTCCTGTTAAGCCAAAGATTTTAGTGAGAAAGCTTCATTGCTTTGAAAGAAGCAAATGCAGTATGAGCAAAAACTGAGTTTAGATGAAGGTATCTTGTGAAGGTCAAGAGTTGTGATATGAGTAATTAGTAGTAATTTTTCAACAAGATAGCTTGTTTTAAAATACAACTAAATACCTATCTTTCTGTTGCTATTCACATTTTGGTCTTTATCTTCATCATTAGGTAATTCTTCAAAATCTTATACATGGTAGGAGACTATTAACTACATTGAAAAGACCTGATTGCTTTATACTCTGATATGGCATGGTTTTGCAAGAGAAAGGTACTTTCTGTAGCTCTTCATAGCTTAAAATACTTCACTATTTACAGTTTCTTAAAGCAATATGAAAATATTCCTAGACATATTTCTCAGCAGGGCGTGGCATCGTCTGAAACTGGCTGATTTCAGGTACATCACTGAACATCAGTTACTGCCCACCTTTTACCTATTGCCACTATAAAACTTCTGCAAAGCCTAACAATTGATCCTCCACTGTAATGTGTTCACCAACTTCCCCAGCCCCAGATTTTCTACAGATCCTCAAGAACAGTCTTCCATGCCAAGGGCTATTCAAAGATCTTGTCACACCTGTACAGGTAGCTTGCTCACTCTCAGCAGTGATACCTCTACCTGGGCAAAAGGAGAAGTTGCAGCCACAAGCAGGTTTTTTTTTTTTTTTTTTAAATCTCCAGCACTGACCACTCTTAGAAACTGGATGCTAAATAAACAGGCTGCTGGTGACCCTTATTACAGTGATCTGTATTTGCAGATCCGTCTTTTAAACCAACAGTGAGGATAGAGCATTGCCTTGTTTTCAACCCTTTGCTCCACCTGCAAAGAGCACACCAGCTGATGTAACAGTTTTGGAAAAGTTTACTTCAAATGGACGGATCAATAATCAAAGAAAAAACATCACTTTCTCTAACATAAAACCAGATTCACACATTTAGTTCAATCAGCTAAGCTCTAGGAGCATTTTCTGACTTTTCAAGGTTGGTCAAAATCCTGGTAACAGAGACAACAGTCAGGTATAAATACACAATGAGTCAGTCAGTCCCAATCTTTTGATTTTTTGTGGTTGAAGTTCAACTTATGTACTCTGTGAAGGAATAACACAGCAGTAGAAAAGAGACCCTGGAGTTTCTGTTTGACTGGAAACTCAAGATCAATTGGTTCACTCAGCCACTGACTGAGAAGCTCCTTTATATATATGTTTTAATCTGAGAAGCAACCTCTCCTATGGCCTCTGGGGAATGCTCAGTAAGTACAAAAACCAACCCATTCTTGCTCTCCTGGTAATTGAAGCAAGGCCACCAACCTTAAAGATCTGCACTAATGTACAGGAGCAAAGGAGTTTATACTGGTACAATTAATTGATCTGAGGACAGGTTCACAAATGAGCTGTGTAACTCACTAAAAAGCAGTCAGGTAGCTTTTGAGGTACTGAAGCTGCTAAGCTGATTTTGGGTAACAGCAACATTTACAGTGTATTCATTGGTCAAAATATTACACTGAAACTTCATTAAAACCTCAAAATAAACAGTCTAGACTCTAAAGAGTAAACAGACACCTGCAGATGTCTCTCCCCTCAGAAAACTCTCTTCACTTTCCAGATGTTCTCATGCAGAGACTGATAAAAAATAATTCAAGTTTACATCACCTCCAAGACAACTCTTAGGAAATAAAGACTATTCTGTATTTTCAGATGTTGTTTCAGATGGTTCAGTTGTAAAGTTGCGTAAATTTGATCAGGATACAGAAAGAAAACCAATGAACAAACTGTCTCTCTCTACTATTTGGCATAACTGGCATAATCTAATTCAGTTTTCTTACTCTTGAAATCACACAAGCCCACTGAAACTCAATTACAGCTCTTGGTCTTAGCCATGTTTTCCATTTCACAAAAGCTGAAAAATTAAAAGTTTAAAAATATCTGGCATGGTTTTCCTTCCTTTTGCTGTGGTGTGAATTTTGTCTGTCACTTATGTTTGATTTTTTTCTTTTTCCTTTTTTTTTTCGTTTTCTTTTAAATGAATTGGGAAAGGTCATTTTGCAGCTTTTCACACTTTCTCAGATCTGAAGAACAAGAACACATATTCACATACACAGAGGAAAATGCATGAAAAAGCATCCTGGTTATCAGGCTAGATATATATCTTGTGTATCATTTGAAATTAGCACCAAATGCTACAAGGAAAGAATAAACAACAGCAAAGTACCACAGAAGAGCAAAAATTAGTTTATAAATATACATCCAGTATGGTTATGGTGTTATATGTGTGTAACAATAACATTTCCTTCTGTCATTGCTCAGAAGGCAGTATAACCACATTTTTGGTATTGGGTAGTGTGTGGGTCACAAAGAGTTCTGTGAAAAAATATGCAACAAATGTAAATAGCAATTCGCTGACTTCAGAGAATGTTGAAATATTTCTAGATTTAATTCAGATGCATACATTGAAAGAGAAGATAACAGTGCACAAAGCAGTACTTCAGTGTACTATGTTGCCTAGAACCATAGCTTTGACTTTATGCAACTTTCTCCTTGGGAAACTCATTTCACCCTTCTTTGTGGAATTAGTACTTAAAAGCCCCTGGAAAGAGCAGCTATTTATTATTCTGATAACAACAAGAAGAAATGCATGGGAAGGGAAGAAGAAAAACCTATTTACATTGTCCTTGCTTTCCCTTGTGTCATTATTACAAGCAGAAGAGACAATGTTGTCTTCAGTTCCACCAAATCACATGTGCATGCATTGTACAGTCTAGGGAATCAAATCTGATGTTTTTGTTGGCAATCTGTGCTCATATCCACATGCAAAATAACAATACATTCACAGCTCCAGTGTCTCTTCAAATCCTGCATCCAGTTCTAAGCCTTTCTATTCAGGAGGGACAGTGAGGTGCTAAAGCATGTCCAGAGAAAAAGAGAGTCTTAAGTGCAGATGCTCCAGGAAAGATTTAGGTTAGACATTAGGAGGAAATACTTCAGTGAAAAGGTGATTACATATTGGAATGAGCTGCCCAGAGAGGTGGTGGAGTCTCTGTCTCTGGAGGTGTTTAAGGAAGGACAGGATGTGGCACTTGGTGCAATGTGGTATTTGACAAGGTGGTGTTTGATTGTAGGTTGGACTCATAGGATGATCTCAGAGGTCTTTTCCAAACTCATTGTTTCTGTGGCTGTGTAAGAACAGTGGGATGTCCCTGCCCTAGTCCAGCTGCCACACTATTGCTGACACAGGCCAGGATGTCATTGGCTTTCTGGTCACTTTGCTGGCTCATGTTCAGCTGCTGTTGACCAACACTCCCAGGTCTTTTTCCACTGAGGAGCTTTCCAGCCACTCTGCCCCAGCCTGTTGTGATGCATGGGGTTGTTGTGACCCAAGTGCAGGACCCAGCACTCCACCTTGTTGAAATTCATACCATGGCCCATTGATCCAGTCTGTCCATATCCCTCTGCAGAGCCTCCCTACCCTCCAGCAGATCAACACTCCCACCCAACTTGGTGTCATCCTCAAAATGCCCGAGGGGGCACTTGATTTCCTCAACCAGATCATTATAGAGATATTAAACGGGAGCTGCCCCAGTACTGAGCCCTGGGAAATACCACTTGTGACCTACATGTAATCTTTTCCTGAGAAAACGCAGCAATGCTGCTGCTCTCGCTAAATATAAATTTAATAATTTAGAAATTCTCCTCTGGTGTTATCAGGCTTGTTTTATGGAAGCTGTCAGCTCCTCGAAAGCAGCAGAAGCTAGCAATGCAGAAAACCTCTCTAGAGGTAAGACATGACCTCTGAGTTTTCAAGTATATGCAATATTATGTGGAGGACAGAGGGAGAAGGAATATATTTTGCTTTATAGCACCTTTGAGAAGCAGGCTGCTGCCTGCTTTTTCCAAGTGAAGTCAACACTTTTCCTAGCAAAACAGCTATCATAACATAAATAAGATTTGTTAAGATATTATATATTGACATGATATTATTAAGATAAATTAGTTGTATCTTGAGGACTGCAAATCAGCAGTAAAAGCAGAGTAGCTGTAAATATGACTCTACCTATGACTAAATAAATGCTCTTATCACTCCTTCAGTGTAGGGATTTAGGGAATGCTTTTTCCATACAGGTCTCAGTACACAATCAGGGGTCTCAATGTTTTTTTCCTTCAGTGCACCAGGGGAAAAAGAGAAGTAGTATTGCACCTGTGCTTTTTGCTATAAGTTACATATTTCAAAGACTGCTTCAGACTTTAAATTGCAAACTGTATATGAAGTTGAAAGGATACTGCACATAGCAAAGTGACTGAGACTAACAGGAGAAATCCAAATATTTTAGAAAACTTATTACACATAACTACTTCTCACTATTTAATACTTCCTTTCAAATATTTTCTCTATGGTCTAAACAGACTGTAATTTTCACAGGCATGATATTGAACTTCCACTTGCTATAAGTCTTTGCTCAGATAAAAAATACTTTTTATGTTGGAAAGAAATAATCCTTCTGCTTTCCCTGTTATAAACTCAACAGATATTTTGGTGGTTTCTTTCCAAACAAAGTGATGCTTATAAATGCCATTTAATAGTGTCTTTATATCTGGTATATTCAAAGACTGTCAATTTTACTGAAATGGAAAATATGCAAAATCAAGAAGAATTAAAAAGAGTGAGAGAATATGAAGTTGTGTATTGAAAAATCTCTTCATAAACAATGTTCAGTCCTCAGAAATGCTTCACAAATACCAGAGTCAATATTAAGGCAATTGTGATGATTGCATCAGATTTTTTTTTTTTTGTTTACTAAATGGAGAAGAGATTGAACTCAATTTAGCAAGTAAATAGGTGTCTGAGAGGAAAGTTTGATTTTGTTTTTTTTATAAGAGTAGCCCAAACCTGCCTCAGACCTTATATTTTTCTAAAGGGAGCTAAAATAATTAGATGCTCATCTGCTCCAATATGTCAGGAAGAATCAAACTATTCTGGGCTTCTCTGAAAATCTGAGCTTGAAGAGTTGCAGTCGGTGGTGAATGATGTGTCTGATTTCCTTTGAGTGATTTTTTGTTTATGGAAGTATTACATTTTAGTGTACTGAATTACAAGTTACAAGAAAGAACAGGACTTGGGAAGATTCAAGATTAAAAATTAGGTATATCTCCCTAACTGAAGGACTTGCAGAATTGAGAATCATAAGTCATCCAAAAGATCTCAAATATATTTTTATCTGCATTCTTTTAAACATTAATATTTGTAAATAGTCAGTACTGTGACAAAACTGCTTTCACATTCAAGTATGAAAGTACAGACCTATCTACACCAAACAGAAGGGGTGTATATGCAAAGCATGTAATTGAAATTGCAAATAAAGAATATGAACACAGTTTAAAAAAAAATTTCTTTCCCGTTGGCTCCCTGGTGGCATCATCTCAGTAGTGAGCTCAGGAAAACCCGACAGCTTAACGTCTGGTCCATGCTGTTCTGCACTTCTAATTACTGGATAGTTGTTTGCATCAGATTGAGATAATCTACTTTAATTAATCTTGAAAGGAAATAAAAACTCTGGCAAGTCATTTTCACCTGATGCCAGATCAGAAAAATTCCAAAGCACCTTTTCTGCTCTTCTTCCCTTTCCTGGCCTTGCATTCCTGCCTTCTTTGTGTCATCTGTTGTGACTGTGCCCTTGAACTGGGAGCAAGCTGGAAGTCTGACCTTGCAAAAACCCCAAACAATGTCATGCTCATCCTCTCCTAAAATTAGAAGAGTCTTTCCATGAATTCAGTCTGTTAATTTAACACACTCCACAAGGTCAAATGTGGTGGATGCAAGGCACTAGATAACACTGCTGCTGCCTGAGATGGTCCTCAGCTGGGGAACTTCCTCTCACTATCAGGTATCAGATTGAGTTAGTTTGGGTTTTGTTTTCCCCTAAAAAAACCCTAGAGGACTGAAATTTGCCACTAACAGTCCTACCTGTAAGTCTCATCCCCTCCTCTTCTCCTCACGAGGTGATGGTCGCCAGATTAAGTCAGCTGCCTTAAACAAAGATATTATGTAGCCTCAATGTTGTGGTTCAATAGGTTTCTCTTAAGAATAATATAAGTTTAAAGACTTCCTTTGGACAAAAACCTTCACTTCTATTGAATTGGTGACATACAGTCCTCAAACCTGACACCCAAAACAATACAGAGAAGGAATCTAGCTGGGATTTCTCAGGTTCCCTTCCTTTGCCAGGGCTTATGAATGTAGGCTTGCCAATGGGCAGATAATTGGGACAGAGCAAAGGTCTGAGACCTTGCCTTTCATTTAGGGTTTCATCATTAAATTAATATGACACATGAAGTGATTAACACCTTCTCTTTAAGATTCCCAGAAAAATAACTTCTAGTTCAGAATAAGTACATTAATTCCACTTATGATTTAGTGCAACCTGTATACATTGGAATAGGATGAATCACTGCAAAACTGAGTGCAAAACTGTGCAGTTTCAACCAGAAAACTCTCAATTTCATGCTGATAGTAAGATCTGTATCACATTATGCCTAATAAAAGCAGGCTAGAAGCCTCCAGTGTGCCTAGTTTAATATAGAGCAGCTAGGAATTATCACTAGATTAATTGTAAGTATAAGAAACCAGGCTGTAGTGCTGTGGTGTGGGCAAGAGACTTTTAGCTAAGCCTGAGCATACGAGAGAGATATTCTTGTGCCTTTTTGTCTGCCAAAGAAGCAGGAAATGCTGGTGTAGTTTCACCTCCTGAGTTACCAGCAGTGTATTTGTACTTCTCGGGAGCATGGGAAGTTCAGTGTAGGCTGAAACACAATGGTATTCTCTGGCTTATGCTGTGAAGGAGTCATTACAGACTCAGTAGCACTAAAAATGTACAGCTGTAACATATCTATCTCTCCTTCATGTCTTTTAAGCTTCAGCTTGCCTCTATCAAATCCTATTATACACTCTCTGATCATGTTGCACTTCAAGGCTGCAGAGAGAGGTGCTCAAAATCCCCAGGTAAATATTAATGGAATAACCTGTTTCCACATTCCCTTTGTGCTGTCAGTGTTTAGTTTATGCACTGGAGAAAAAAAAAGTGTATGCCTTTCTTAAAAGAAGAACTATTGCTGTTCAAATACTCTTGAAGTTTTCATTATCCACAGGATGACTAATCCCTTCATGAATGCTATTCCAGCTCTTGGTTTTTGTTACCTAACTCACGAAGAAACAAACAACTTAATAATTATAATTCAGTGATGGTACTTCAGATACTGCAGTTCTAACCCTCAGTTTTAAACAAGAAGGAGTCTGTGAACTGGGAGTTGAGGAAAAGTTTCAAAGAAATGCAAATGCATTTCTGCATTTGTATGTTTGCTTTTTACTCAAATTATAAAGCTGGATGTGATTCAAAAACTGTTATATTCTTCTCAAAACTCTCTCCCTAATGCTGTTTTACCTGATGGCTAACAGAAACTTTTGCAGAAGATATGTGAGCATATAAGCATGAGTATATAGTGCAAAAAAGTTTAACAAGGCAGTATAGAAAACAAGAACACTAACTGTCATTAATTACCAATGTAGCACTAATATAAGAATAGGTAGGTCTTTGGTAAAAAAAAGGCCAGTGTCTCACACACAGCCTTGTACCTTTCTCCTACCTGCTCCTGTTCATGCTCTGCCACATGGATGTCCCTGTGACAGCCAGAGACCCAGAGTACAACTCCACAGCAGAAAGAGTGCACAAGGTCTCTATATATTAAAAATGAAACGTATTGGATTTCATGCACAAGTTTGTATGAAACCATAGTTATCTCCTTTGCATGATTCTGCTGCTACTAAAACAGGAGGACAAAGAAGGGTGTTTGTAAGGATGCCCTCATAGTAGGGATTGCCCCTGGGGCTCAACCCTCCCACCCCTGAAAATGACTGTGTTGGCCAGGGCTGAGTGCTTTTCAGCCAGGTTTGCAGCTGGGTTGCAGGGCTGCTTTGGTGTAACTGCTGAACAAAGTGTCTCTGACTCTGAACCAGAGGTGAACCTGTAATTCAAAGGGGGGAAAAAAAGAAGTCTACAGCACTTTTATGTTCATTTCACAGTTCATGGTGAGAAATTATTCTTATTTTTCAAGTTCCTACAGTGCTAAGCTGAGAAAATGGGCCTTCAGTAATTTTCTTTTAATTGAGAGCCCAGCAGTACAAAGATGGCCCAGGCTGGGGTATATTTTGCAGTTGCCTGCTGCAGCTTGCACTGTGGCAATAATTGATACTAAGTATGACTAAAGTATCATTCATCTAATGGTAATAATAGGTGCCTCAGTCTGGTGTTCTTTCCTGGGTGATAAAAGGATAATTTAGCCCATTCTATATCTAATTCTTTTTTCAGTGGGTAACACCAGATCAGGATTTCAGTTCCTAGTTTACTTAACTATTATAGGACTCACCAATAACTTTGGTTTACTTTTGCTGCCAGCTTACTTTTTGTAAGCATTGTCCAACCCAGTTCCTAGTTTTCCATGAGCTCCTACAAGAAATTCTCTGTCATATGAGCAGATTTTTGGAAACTGTTGCTGACATGAATCTGAATTACACAGCTATAAATTCTAGTTTGAAGACATATTCAAAACTTCCCCTTGCCTACCTTGGCCCTTTTAAACTGGCATCTCCCCCCAGGAATCCTATAAAAACATCACAGTTAAATTTGGAACTCTTATTCAGCAACATAAACACCTAAAATTCTTGAAATGGTTCAAAAACTTACAATCTTCTCAAAACTGAAAATTTTAGAGTCTGAGAAAGTCCCAAGTAACTGAAGCATGCTCCTGGAACTGGCAAGTATGGTCAGGACTATGTGAGTCTTATTTCTTTGTGGAGAATCTAAAGGGGGATCTAAAGTGGCACTAAACATCTGTGTTTAGTCATGTAAATGGCTTCCTTGGTGTCTGTGTTTTGGGATCCTAAGGAAGGCTTCCTGAGGACCTGAGTGTGTGCTATTGCCATTGACTAAAGCAGGACTTGTGGTCTCTCAGGGCTTCTTTAAACCACGAAGACTACAACCACTGGAAAACTTGTGTGGTATATAGATGCCTCAGTTCAATGTCACAGTCCTTGGAGCCTGCCCTCAGCTGTTGTCCTGCCCATACTGCTTTGGCTTGGGAAGCAGGAAAATGCTCAGTCTGGATCTGGGCTAAGTTGCCATAGACCAAATAACCCTGTGTGCCCTGTTCACAAAGCTCATGCCCACACTCCATCCATAGGCACATGGGAACTCTCCCCACCTTATATTTTTGGTATGATTATCTCATGTTTAGCTATTCTACTCTGGATCCTGTACAAAACATTGATTTTCATCCAATGGCATTTTGCCAACAGGATAACCTTTCACTCTGCCTTTCAACAGCTCTGCTGTCCTTCCTGAGACACTTCTGTACTGTGTTCCTTGGGCCAAACACTGGTTCCTTGGCAACGTCTTGCTGGTCTCTCCCTCTGGGTCTTCCCTTTGTTTTTCTTTCTGCAGTGCCCTTCAGCCACTACCATTTGCTGTTTGCTTCCCTGAAGCAATGTATGGCCTGTTTTCTTGGGATTCATCTGACAGTGGATCTGAGGAATATTTTTCTACTGTGGGAACAGCTGGGACCAGTGCTTACCCAATCCCACCTTTCTTGTAGGTCTTGTTTTTCCAGGAGCTCATTACATAGCACAGACAATTCAGAGATGGAATAGGCAGGACCAGCTTCCCTCACTGCCTCACAGACCCTGAGTCTACAACTACAACCTCCCTGATGCAGGGCTGCAGAATTTTCTGAGAGAGGGCTTTCTTACTCTTTCCAGCTGAAACTGTTCCTCTTTGTGTGAACTAAGTGCTCAGTGGCTATGATCCTGAATAGGATGAGAGAAAGCAAGCTGAGCATGACTCCAGCAACTGCAGGACTCCACTGGGAAAAAAGGGTTCTGGCTTTAATAAGTGATCATGATGAGAATATTTTAAGTATAGACAAGAGGTTTTGTGATGGAGAATATACATAAGATGGGTGTTGGCTGCTGATTCTGGTGTGCTCCCTGTGCACCTTCAGCATGTTTTTAATGTAGACTTTATGTATGTCACTCTGTGATAACATGGAATCACAGCGTCACAGAATTTCTGAGGTAGGAAGGGACCTCCTGGAGATCCTCCTGTCCAGCAGTGTCATGTGTAACTGAGGCACATCAGCACCAGCTGATACAGAGAAAGTCTTGGCCCTGCCTGGAACTGTGGATAGGCTGAAAAATATCAGCTGGTGGCACATGTGCTCATGTAACCCAACACTAGGTTTGGTGGGAGTGTTGGTCTGCTGGAGGGCAGGAAGGCTCTACAGAGCGATTTCTACAGACTGGATCAATGGTCTGAGGACATGAGGTTCAATAAGGCAACATGCCAGGTCCTGCCCTTGGGTCACAGCAACCCCATGCAGTGTTACAGGGAGGGAGAAGAGTAGCTAGAAAGCTGCTCAGCAGAAAGGGACCTGGGAGTTCTGACCAACAGCAGCTGAACATGAGCCACTGTGTGCCCAGGTGGCCAAGAAGACCAAAGGCATCTTGGCCTGTGTCAAAAACTGTGGCCAGCAGGACCAGGGAAATGATTGTCCTGCTACACTCGGCACTGGTGAGGCCACATCTCAAGTGCCATGTCCAGTTCTGGGCCCCTCACTTCCAGAAGGACACTGAAGTGCTGGAACATGCCCAGAGAAGGGCAACAGAGTTGGTGAAGGGTCCTATAAAGAGTAACTGAGAGAATTGGGGTTGTTTGGTCTGAAGAAGAGGAGGCTCAGGGTGGCACCTCAATCACCTCTGCAATCACCTGAAAAGAGATTATAGTGGGGTAGGGGTCAGTCTGTTCTGCCACATTATAAGTGAAAGGACAAGAGGAAATGGCCTTAAAGTGCACCAGGGGAGGTTCAGATTAGATATTAAGAAAAAAATTCACTGAAAGAATGCTCAGGCATTTCAATAAGTTGTCCAGGGAGGTATTGTGACTTCATCTCTGAAAGTGTTCAAGAGGCACCTGGATGTGGCACTTGAGGATACAGGGGTAATTATGATGGTGCCAAGTTGACATTGGACAAATGATCTTGAAGGTGTCTTCTAGCCTTGTTGATTCTGTGACTCTATAGGCTTCAGTTTTAGATTTATTGCCTCAGATCTTTACTTTATTATGGGCATCCCTCATACTCTCTGGTATTCTAAGTAAATGTGCTTAATCCTTCAGCCAAGTGATTCAGAGATTTTTATTTTTTAAAGCATGGAGTGTTGCCCAAATTAAAAGAGAAAATATACCAAAATTCATAGTTCAGCAATTTTTGTATTTGTTTAAACCAAAACTATCTGCAAAGAACGTGGAAGTAGAAATATTTCTCCTGAGAGGCAACATGCTACAGTAGCATGATCCTTGCTCATTATAGTGATTCATGGTAAGAAAACTCTATACTTTTCAATCACAAATGTGAACCTAATTTTCTCAGCATCCCTGAAAATCAATCCTCAATGGGGTGCATTCTTAATTTTATGAATTTCTGTATTTGCTGTTGAATATGTTCATGCTTTTCTAAATTTTTCACCTACATTGCTATGGAGACTGTTGAAATCTGATTATCATTGCTGAAAGGCACCACCGTAGCTTGAAGAGATTAAATAATTTTGCTTTTGCACACTATTTGCTCCAAAACCTGGTTAACACTGTCAACTTAGAACCACCCCTACTGGGCAATTTGCTGGAAAGGAAAATGTGATTTATGATTTAAACTCCATTACTATGCTGATTATTCACAGCAGTGAAAATTGATACCCAGCTTGATGTGAAATATTTAGTTTGAGAACTTTGGCCATAAGGAAACACAAAGATATGATAAACTGTAACACCATTGTCTTTCAATCTGCAGGCCAGGGCCAGGCCAGGGTCCTATGCAGTCCTCTGAGCTTCTTGGTGTTACCACCAGGAGAAGTCTGTGAGACAGCTAAATGACCTCTCCACATCCTACATCCCTTTTCTATAGCTAAGAAATGATTCAAACTTCTGTGACTATCTGAGGTTTGCAGATAAAAAACAATCTCTAGAAAAATATTTAAAAAGAGGAGCTCATAAACTCTCTGAGAGTTTTAGTCCTCCAAACTCAGCCTCTTGCAGCTTCAGCCCTCAAGGAGTTAGCCCTGAACCTGGAGATGGAAAGGGATCCCCTCCGTTTGCAGGTCTGTGGGCTGTGTGTGTGTGTGTTGTGCACATACCCATTTGGTCATGCTCTTCATTCCTGGAGACCACTTCACTGCTTTTGTCCTCCTGAAAAAGCCTGCGGTTTAACACATGAGACAAACCATGCACAAAAGGGGGGTTAAGGTGTTGGGAATAAAGTTTGAACTTGTCCTTATAAAGACACCTTTGAAAAGTGCTGTCAGAGGAAGCTGCTAGAAATCTGACATCTGCTTGGATTATTCACTCCCTTGAATAAGCAGGAGCAGCAGATGTGCTCTTTGTAGCTCTGCTCTGCATGGAGTTTCACAGAGCTTCTCTTGAACCTGAAGTTTACATCTGGTAGAAAATTCAGCAATGTCATTTGTCTACATGGATGCCCACATGCAATTCTATGGGCACTGATTTTTTATTATTTTTCTTATTGCTGTTACTGTTTTTCTACTTCTATCATGTTACCTTGTGACATGATTTGAATCATCCAAATCCAGGGTGGAACAAATTGACCAGAATGAGACCCATATAAACTGGTAGCACTCCTGGATTACTGTTCCCCCACCTTGTTAGCTTACCACGAAAATCACTCAGAACTTGCAATTCACTTACAAATGATCCTCATGTAATTGCAGCAGTATCCAGATTTCAAAGGTCACTCATCCTTGAAATCAGCACAATTGATTTTTATAGTTTGCTGTCAAAAACCACATTTATGTTTCTCAGACAAGACCTGATAAACTTTCTCTTTGAAGCTTGCTGCCTTAAATAATAGTGCTCAATGGGTAGATTTGTAAAACACAATTTCATATACTGGTACATTGATTACAGGTCATGCAACATGTTACCACAAGCGCAGCAAAACTCCTGACACACGTCACTGAAAGTTGTCCTGTACAGAACTATTTAGATGTTGGTTTGCTTGATATCATACATTACATAAAAATGTGTCCTCTTGTTTAACACAGATTACTGATGGAGACCAGAATGAAAAACATTGTGTGGTGGAAAAAAAGAAAGAAAAAAGGTGCAGAAAGGTGAAGAAAAAGGAAAGGAAAGGAAAGGAAAGGAAAGGAAAGGAAAGGAAAGGAAAGGAAAGGAAAGGAAAGGAATAAAAGAGAAAAGATATTCCTAGATATTCCTATCCTCCTAGATATTAGGAAGAAGTTCTTTAATGTGAGGTTGGTGAGACACTGGGACAGGTTTCACAGAGAAGTTGTGCATGTCTTATCTGTGAAAGTGATCAAGACCAGCTTGGATGTTCTTGTGAAAAGTCTGCCCAGGATAGGAGGCTTGGAACTCAGTGATCATTAAGGTCCCTTCCAATCAAAACCATTCTGTGATTCTATTATCTCTAGTTTTTCTGTCAATGGAAGCATAGATTTACAGTTGAGGTGACCACTCAACAGGTATTTATGAAATCCCTCCCTTGCCTTGCAGATTAATCACCAATGCCAAAATTCTGAAAAAGGGGTAAAGGTTTCAAGCTCTTTTTGTCTCAAGTGAGTTATTGTTCCACCATCCAAAACTCAACAACTATGTATTCCCTGTAGCATTCTGTGTTTTTTCTCAGCAGTCTCAGAGGATTTTCTTGCTGATTGTTGTAAGGGCATGGGTTGTAAGCTGTAACCTGGGCTGGAGGGCTGTAACTGCTGTGCACAAGTGTATTTTTTTTCTCTTTCTCTCTCATCCTCCTGGCCAAAACATTTAATTGCTGATATATGCTCAGAGCTGCAGCACTAACTTGTCACATTATGCTGGTTTTACCTTATATTTCAAAATAGTCTTGCTTCCTAACAATACCAATATAATTTAAAAACATTCTCATAGACTTTGTGGACCAATTTTCTTTATCTTGCCTGTATAGCAACACCCTATGAATGGAATAAGGTACTATGAATGAAAAATGCATTTGGATACTGAGCAGAAAATGACAACTATTCTTAACATGGTTTTCATAAACTATGTTCATAATGCTGTAGTGATACATGAAACTTAGAAGCTTCCAAGATTAATAAAATGCATTTCTTAAATTCAATAAAATATCCCCATTGTGCCTCCCTCTTTTTCTTTCTCATCCTACCAAAGAATTCACTCTTTTCAGGAAATTTGTCACATTCCTTGACAGTCATTTTTTAATACAGTACTGGTGTTTACATTTCTTCAACTACTAAAATGATAGCAGGATTAACATTTTTCTCATTTTACTTAAGTTTAGTACTTAATAGTATGAATACCTGTTTCTGTTTGGTCTGCTTTGGAAGTTTGTGAAGGATGGTTGTACTACAGAGCTTTAAATTCCATTTTTCCATGAGAGAAATACATTTTTCTTGGAAAAATTGTCTTGCAGTCACATTTTAAGAGAAGAAATTGCAAAACTGAATTAGTGCATAAATCAGAGAAAATATTTATTTACAGACATGTAAAAATTATGTTACAACATTTTAAAGAAAACTGTAATGAACCATCAATCTGCTCTAATGGGCAAACTCTGAATGTTTTAATTCTAAATTGCAGTGGCACCAATTAAAAATATGACTGCTAACAAGATTATAGTTATCTACATAGTTTAAGTACAGTGATTTTTCAGAACTAAAAATGGATCTACAGAGAAAAATAATGAGAACCGCAACAATATGTATTACAAGAGTTTACAAAAGTAAAAATATTTTTTCTTGATCCAAACTTTAAAGCTTTTTAGTAAATATTTTCCATTCATGCAGCTGCCCATGTTTGAAACAAATATCTGAAATACACAGAGCATATAGGTCTGTGTAGAAAATGAACTGATTTGATTCAGGACTATCCATAAAGGAATTTGTAAGACTGTTGACTGTCTAAATTGATTGACAAGATCTTTTATGTTTCCTGTTCTTCTGTATTGCAAGGGATGAGCAATGTTGAAAAACCCCACAACTGACAAAACTCATGTCAAACGAGTACCAGGTGGTGATGGCAAACAACACTGAGCATACTGCATACAGGGACAGCAGAGAACTACCAAGCTCTGTAGAAGCCACCAGCATCCTCTGGAGTGATTTTAAGCAAACATGCCATTGAGAAACCTTACTAGTAATAGACTGCACAGGGCAACAATCTTCTGGTTGCAAATGAAGTAGTAGTGCCTCAGGGTGTTATCAGAGGTGACTTTTTCTGTGTTCAAAATATAGTCAGGACTTAAACTGTGGTGTGTGAAACAGTATCAACATTAGGAATGTGCAATCACTTCTGTGAGTTTATAATCTAAGGGTAGTGATCATAAAGAGTGTGTGAAAATCTAAGAGTGCTTTCTGTGAGTGTTAGCTCATTTGGAATGGAGGTGGTGAAGAGACAATATACCTAGATGTTTCTCATATCTAGTTTATTAACACCAATATCAGAACTGATCTCCATGGATGATATTCTACATCTTTTAAGTCAGCCAACAGTTTACGTGATTTAAATGGGACAAATGCCCCTTGAACTGCTGGGGTTTGGAGCTCTTTTTTTTTAACTGTCAGCCAAAGATGGAGATACCAAAATGGCAATTCTTTTTGCATTTTTACAGTTAAAAATGTCCATAACGTATAATAAGAGATAGAAAGTGGAGAAGTATTTCACCCTCTGATTTGACCTAACATTTCACTTACACAGGAGTAACATTTTTTGCTGCACTTTTCTGGGAGAGTCAGCCCTGATAAATTCTGAAGCTGCAATTTTTTATGCTCAGTTATAACTACCTATACTAGTCTTTCCTTTAAGGAGCTAGGCACTACTGAGCACTTATGTAAACCATGTAACTCCACACACAATAGACAAGCTAGATATAAGGTAGGCAAGAATAACTGAAAGTGCTATGTTACATAGCTGCCTAGTGAAAAAAATCTCACTCAGTAATAGTTAATTAAATTCAAATGTATGCTTTTCTTCCAAATTTTTGAAAAATATCAGTCCTTCTTTGATGATGGTCCCCATTGTGGAAACCTGACCAGAGACCTTGAGCTCCCACCCTCTTATACCCCCACTACTTGACATGAACCTGTCATGTCAGCAACTGCTTTTTAAAATAGAAATTTAAAGTTGGATCTTTTAAAAAGTCTCTCTGGTACCTTTTGTTTTCTCTTGCTCTGAGCTACAGAGAGCAATTGAAAGGGCAAGGCAAGAGTTCATCTTTGTAGTGCTGGGTGAGCCCAAATAGCAAATACCCTGGTCATGCAGCTCAGGGGTCAGGGCTCCATGCTGCAGACTGGCACACAGCTGGGTCTGCACTCCATTTGCCTGTGTAAAATACTTCCTAAATTAATACCTCTCCCTCTTGGAAGATAAATTACTAGATAATTTATTTACCCTGCAATCACTTTAAAGACATGTCTCTTTCTATATGAGTACCACTCACATAAAGATGTAGATGAATAAATACATACTCCTTGTTTCATGTCACCTGCAATGCTAAAGAGGTCTGACTTTGGGATGGTGAACAAGTTGGTACTTTTATTAGAGGAGAATTCCTTGTGCCCATATCATATATGCTTTGATACCTTTAATGTCTCAGTAGTAACACAAGAGAAATAATGCATCCATTCTGTTTGAAAGGAAATATGATTTATTAAGAAATTCTATACTGAGAATCCCCCTGAAACATCTGTAATAATTAATTATTCAAACTTCAGGCTTTTTGAAGGGCCTTAGGAGTTTGTGGGTGGAAAGACTACTGCCAGAAAATAACCCAAAAAGTAAAAAGTAGGCTAACTCAGGCTGTCAGATATTGGCAGGCTATAAGTAATTTTCCTGGCTAGGCAGGAGGCTGACTGACTTTCCATATGGTAACAACAAACTGCCTTTAGACATTTGCAAGAACAGCTGTAACAACTGTATGAGGAATGGCATCACAGAGAGTGCTTATCTGAAGAAAGGGATTTACAGAAGGATCCAATTTACAGTTTGTCAAGGAATGCTCCCTTATTTTGACATTTTCACTTTTTAGAAGGTATTCTATTACCAAATGTAATTATTTCCAATGACAAATAAATGGAATGAAACAATGGGAAATACCATACAATGTATTTAATTGTGGCACTGATCAAAATGGTCTTGTTTGAATTAAGCAGTAAACAAGAAGTGCAATATCACCTGACTCTAAATATGGTAAAACAGTAAAACGTGCTAATCATAAAAATAGCTTTTAGAAATATACATTTGTATACAGTGTTTTCCACACCTGTTAAATATGTCCTTCATATTATTATGATACAGTACATTGGCCTTTAAGACATCAAAATTAAAAAAAAAATACCAATAATTAGCCAGAGAAAACCACATTTACAATCTAAACCATAAAAATCTGACAATTGTACAGCTTAGAACATATAAGAAATGGAGTTTCTAATATTTGAACAATAATGTCCATTTTGATAAGTAAATTGAGTTTCATACAAATTGAGTCAAAGTTGTTGTCAGCCAGTAAGAAACTGAAGTCCACAATTTTCTGAGGGAAAGTCAGAGTTTCTCTTCTCAGCCTTCATGGGGTTCACACATGACATCTCATCACTTGATCTGTAGAAACTGAGAAATGAAATGTTGGCTTTAGTAAGAAAGCACAGAATTTCTTCCAGCAGAACCTCAAAAAGAAGCCAACACATCTGGGGAAAAGAGCCAAGAGGACTATAACTTGACTTTTTGACAAATCAACCAAATATCAACATCTATGTTGTTTTCCCACCTTAAACCATCGAAGATTAAAAAAAAGAATAGCATTCCTGCAGCAGTGGACAATCAGGACTGTGCAACAGTCCTGAGTTAGACTGCATGGTACAAAATAATAACAGCAAATCAAGCAAGAGCTGTTGAGGCTGAAGTATTCCTCCCCTCAATAATGCTATGCAAACAACTGCTGAATAATTTCTACTTTAGCAGCAGGAAATAGAATAACGTCTCTTGGCTGCTTTGCAATGAAATGCTTTATTTGCATAATAGCATTCCATCTAAATAAATTGCATGTAGAATTCTTTGCTTCAGTCCCATCACACTATTTATATATCCCACTCCATTTCCATTGGCTGTGTGCTTGCAGCAATGCCTACAGTTACCAGACTGATGGATTTTCCTCAGTTTCTTCCCTTTTGCTGTTGTCTGTTTTGCTATTTGTTGTCTATTTGTCTATTGTTTTTGTGTACCTGCCATAGGTTATAAATGTATATCCTTTGATTTCTTCTGTTGCTTTATCAGCCACATTGTGAAAATGCAAAAATCCAGTGTTAGTCAACACTTTTGAGGATCATTCTTCCAACAGAGGCTGGAGGCAGGTTGCATCTAAATATCTGAGTCCTGAGTCCTATATGACCCATTAATGCTACCAGTTTCAAGTAGGCATTGAGTGATGCTGCAGGGGAGCAAAAGACATACAATCTCCACCTGCCCACAGAAAAACTGACAAGACTTTCCTAATCACATCTGTTTGGAAAACTGACAGTAGAAAATGTTAACAGAAGTAGATGCCTTTTTTTAAAGGGAAATTTTCAACCCAAGGGGTTTTTTTGTGTTTTTGTTTGTGGGGTTTTGGGGGGTTTTTTTGGTTTTTATTTTAGATGGGAAAAATATCTTTCAGCCAATCTTTTCTTCCCTTTTTTTTTTTTTTTTCCCCCAGGGGAGGGGGCAGTCTATCTTCTTTTATAAGTGAAAGAGAAAACAGCTGATGAAAGATGATGCACATCTGATCAAAGTCTGAAAAAATTACAGATGTTCTTTTCAGCCAGTTTCCACCTCCTTCAATTTAAAAAAAAAAAAAAAAAAAAAAAAAAAAAAAAATTTCATCCAAGGGAGGAAAAGNAAAAAAAGAAGATAATTTCTGTTAAAATTTCCATTTACAGAAAACCTCATTTTCCAGAAACATCCAAGACCCTGCAGGAGTGGATTCCTGGCCTTTGAAGAAGTCAGGCATTAGATTTCCCCTGCATTGCAAAGAGAGCACCAGGTTTCTGGTTGTGGTCTTCACAGGTAACCAGGATTAGGGAGAAAAGCTCATGTGAAAGATCCCAGAACTTTCTTCTTTCAGTTAAAACATCCTGGAACTATTATTCTCTACTTGCACAGAGAAAAATCTTCATCTCCCCTATTTTACATCTGATCCCTAGAGAGACTCGCTGTAAGAAAAAAAGACACTTAAATTCTCCCCTTAAGTCTGAGAGAGGCCTAATGATTTTCAACTAGGTATTCATCTTAGAAGTAAGAAAAATAAATCTCACTGTACATCCTATTAGCTTCAAAGAGAGTTCTTCTCTTCTAGTCTTTTTTCAACTATGCTTTGCCGTTCCATTATGCCATTATAAAAAGCAATAATTATGAAAGCAACAAGAGGCAGATTTTCAAGTTATTTATCAAAGCTTTTTCTCCCCTGCCATAAACCTTTCAAGCATTTACCTGTTACCAGCACCAAAGAGCTTCATTAGGTTACTATTGTGAAACATTAATGTTGCTAACCATCAGGATCCAAGTCATCGGTGCTGCTTTGCTCTTGGTTAGAAACAGTGATAAAAATTTACCAGCACCACCAATGTGAAATATTCCCAGGTTCTTCCTTCAGTACATGGACTTATATCCCTCTTAATACAAATAATGTTAAAGTCTGAGAAGAAACATTAAAATCTGAAAGAACCAAGCTTTTCTCTTCCATGGAATGACAGCTATGGGCTATGATTAATCTAGAGTAATTCAATGCTGATTTCATTCTATTTCTTTCTTCTGAATAGTGTGAAGTTTATCATCTGGCTTTATGGCAGTGCTGATGATACTAAAAAACCCTCATGATGATTAGTGGTTTTTTAAAAAGTTTTTCATTTCTTTCCCCTTACATATAAAAACACCTCCTGACACAACAAGGATGAACTGAATTACATTTAAGCCAGCTAAGGCTTTCATTTGATGTAGTTCTAACAGAAAACCACTTTAGAAAGTGTGATTTGAACATAATGCATTTTAAGAATTGAATAACACATCTGAGCATATAGACTTGGCATCTGTAGACAATATCAAAGAAACACTATATACTGTCCTAATTGCCATCCTAATCTCTGCAAAAACGATGGAGAGAGGTTGTAGAATATTTATTGGTTCATTTTCCACCTGAAATTATTTCTGCTGCTTTATTAACTATTTGAATGGCTTTTTGAGCATGAGCTACTGGAAACACTCTTAGGCATAACACTGTACTTCAGTCTTCCCAAAATACTATTGCTACTGTTATAATAGTTCTAGTATAATCCTTTTGGCATTTTTGCTAAATTCAAATTCTACTAGATTAAATTAATTTTAACTATACACTATTACAATGTATATAACACTGGGAAGCCAACATAAAATATTAAAAAAACCTCATGAAATTAAAGTGCAGTTCTACTTTATGGGCCCTAAACTATAATAATTACAAATGATGGAGTAAATTGGATAAAATTCAGTAAAAATATAGCTTTCCACCTTGCTTTTTAGAAGTTTGATGATTTTATAACTTACCTCCCCTCAAAGCCTAGCTAATTCCTATCTCTACATCTGTAGATTTTTTGGAATGCTGTGCATGTAAAGGACATTTTCCTGTGGGAGAGCCTGGCCATCAGACCACCTGCCAGGGGCCCAGTTCCTCTGAGCTCTGTGCTTTGTAGTCATGAGGCATGACAAGAGTATTAATATCTTGCACTCTGTATTGCTCCTAAAAACCTTTTATGAGAAGACAAGCTCAATATATGGTGGAGACCTGCAGGTACCATCGTTCCAGAATGGGATGTGCCAGACCCCTTTCCCTGGCCTACCTAACCGGCTGGAAGCTGTAATGGTGACCCTTCTGTGGTGGGGAGCTACTGACTTTTCTAAACTCGTTCAAATGGGCTTTATTTGTCTGCAGGAAATGAGTTTTGTTCTCTGCTGCCTGGATCCAAACAGAGCTCAGCCTCTTTCCTGCTCTGAATTATTTGTTCTTTCTTGCAGTTCTGAAAAAGGGAAAAGAACAGAGATATGTTCTTTCATCCCAATAAATACCTAGTTTCCTTCTCACAGGTTTTATGGGAAGAGTGTGCTGGACTTCCTTTACCATGCTTATCTTTCAGATCTAAATGTACAGAAATAAATCTTACTATAAGAGAGTGTAAATTCAGCATATGTTTTTGGGAGGAAATATTAAAAATGTGCTATGACTAAATGACACAAAGGATGTACATGGTGAATATCTTACCTTGTAGTACATTAAGAAAATATTTAAAGAAAAGTCCCACAGAATATGTTACAGACTTCACTGTAAGGTTTGCCCCCCAATAATTACAAACATCCAAAGTGTATGGAAGACATTAATCTGACAAAATGCATCTGTTTTTAAACAATCATTTGTTCTGAATGGCTTTTGTGACAGCATTAATCTTAGAAATTCTCAGAAAATGCAGCTAAAAAGAGGATGGATAGATGATGGTTCATTTATACACGTGAACTTGAAACCCAAAGCTTCCTTTCTCTTACTGTCCTGTCTCTTTTTCCTTGCCAGACAAACTCATTCTCTGGACTGGAATTCTGAGTTTAATAACTGTGATGGAGGCATCTGAAGGTATTCCTGACCACTGCTTGGTAAAATTGCACATCTATCTCTTGCAGGCTCCTGTTGAGTAGGAGACTTGATGCCTGACACCTTTCCAGGTTTCTGCTGGTGTCTGACTGCTTTGGCAGTAGGTTATGTGACTGCCATACATTACTTTCTGCAAAACAACTGCAAGCTCCATTAAAATGCAGCAGGTGCACTGTCCTTTCACTCCCAGCACTGGCCCTCACACTTTTGCTACCTCAAACCACAATTGAAGCACAACTGCTTTCATTGCATCTGATGCTCACTCCTAATACTGTTATCTGTACAACTGAGAATACTTAATCCAGGTCTGCAGATGCTGCTCTTATGTCCTCAAGGATAGCATACCCTTTTTCATCTCTAATAATTTCTTTTGATTATGAAATGCACTTTGTGGACTGACAAGGAGATGAAAAATGGAATCTGTCTGCAAAGCAGGTGTTAAAAAACCAACAAAACAAACACAACAAAATAGCCAAAACTTAGTTAGCCATTATTGATTTAGATATTTACCTAAAGTGAGATAAGTCTCACTTTGACAGTATGGAAAGTAGTAGTGCAAATGGCCATTCTGTTTATTTTCTATGTTTAACTCAACAAAATATCCTCCTTTTCTCTGAAGCAGGCAACTCACACTGAGTGCAAAACACAGTCATTTATGTTTGTATGGTACCACGGGGGCATGCACTTCTGCTGGCTTTTACACAGCACTCTTCATCATCAATGGAAAACCACAAGGAACGAGCAGAGCTTACCAAGGAACATTGAATTTGTATTAGCTGTCACACTGACTTCACAGCTCTGTTCATTTGAGGTATACCTTGCACTTTGTCCCTTAATTTAAAGGACCAAATCTCTAGTTCAGTAACAGCCATATAGGTGGTTTAGTTTAATGGCCCCATATGAAATGTACAGGCTATGTTCAGTAGGTGTGAGCAGGGTAATGTGAATATGTATCACACTTTTTCTGCTGTCAGTTGTAACCCTTGCAAAATATGACAAATAAAATGGCACTAAAGACATTTTTTATAATGAAGTAGTGACAGTGTATTCACGGCATTTAACAATATTAATAAAGTTTGATAAATATTAATAAAGGATAATTAAAAGAACCAGTTGCACCTTCTTTAAAACTTTTTTCATATGATGAAACCTAATCATTTTGTTTTGGACTCTGCCAGTCATACTTTAACTGCTAAAAACATTACAGATTCGTTTTTCTGTTCAGTGAACAGCTTAATTGCTTTGAAGTGTTAGTACTTATGTGAGTACATGTGAGGATGATTGTTTT
Organism: Rhipidura dahli; assembly: GCA_013399225.1. Lineage (NCBI taxonomy): Eukaryota > Metazoa > Chordata > Aves > Passeriformes > Rhipiduridae > Rhipidura > Rhipidura dahli. Next base: position 89,301 of record VXAC01001403.1, read on the forward strand.
ACTCATTGGTGAAAACAAACTCCTATCTTTGTATTAAAATGCTCTGTTTCACTTGTTTGCCCAATAAAAATCAGCAGAAAGAATAAGATAACACTATTAGATACTGATTTTTCCCCTAGACCAACACACCTTTTCTTTCTCAGAGTCCAGGCAGAATTGTGATAAACGCTTTTAGGTGTAGTGGTGGAGACAGGATCCAATTTTTGGAGGGTGCTAGTGAGGACACACTGCAGTTGAGATGATGGTCAGGTGTGAAGACTGAAGGAATGACTTTGGGATTAAAGCCACCATGGTCATTTGAGAGCTTGAGTGGGGCCATGGAGGAAAGAAGTGGATCTATCCACTGTAATTTAGGCTGTGTGTTTTTCTCCTGCTAGATGGCATTTGCAGCAAAATCTCCCTTGCAAGGTCCTTTATTGCAGTAAGAGAAGACCTGGGGACAAGTAGCACAGTTTCTGGTGACAGTGGGAGGGATCTGAAGCTGGAGGCACTGGGCCTTCTGCAGAGTGTGGAGTGGGCTGCAGGATCTCCAAGCAGAAGACATGGAAGAGAGAGGATGGTGTGGAGGTGATGCCTCTGCAGAACTCGCTGCCCTGAAGTCTTTACCAGAATGCACCCACATTGCTACCCCATGGTGAAACTGTATCCCCACAAAACTCCCTTTCCTGTTCTCTCCTGGCTGATAAAGCCAATCCAAATGCAGTAAGGCCTCCCTGATGCTGTCCACAGAGTTCCATCAGCCCATACCAGCGTGCCTTGAGAGAAGTTTAACACCTGCTTGGGATCCAGTGCCAAATAAAGCAGAGAGAAAAATGTTCCACCCTCATTTATCCCTGAATATGAGCGGATATTCATAGCAAATACTCAGGGGTATGGCTCTCACTGGAGATCACTATGTGTTTTCTGCTTCTTGGGATGGTGCCTGCTCCATGAGAAGCAAGTCTAACTGAGTCCTATCATGATTCACAGTAGGTACTGTACTTTATCATTCTGAATGCTACACAGGAGATGCTTTTAAGTTACAGGCTGGTGTAAAAAAGCTGTAGACTAGAATTCCTACTGAATTAATCTCTGCTCAATGTGAAGAGTAGGAATTCTCTAGTGTGAGGTGGTGGTCCAATTAGTATTAGTGCTGAAGGCAAAAGTTCCTGTCCCACTAATCCCAAGGGTGCAGATTTGAACACAGTTAAATGCATAAAGGAACTACTAAAACTTGTACCTTGAGGCCATTTAGTATGTCTACATTTTGAGAAGTGTGTTTTTTAAATATATGAAAGTAGGAGCTTACGAGAAGAACTGCCTTAAACTAATTATGCAGAAAGCATAACTTCTAAACTTTCCCACTATTGCCAAATTAGAGCTTAGATAGGTATCAAAAACCAAAGGGCACCTGTTACAGGCAAAATAATTGTAGGCAATAATAGTATCGAGATGTCTAATTAATCAGAAATGTTTCAGGTACTTGAAGGCAGAATTTTTACTCAACTGAACAACCAGATGGAGTGACATTAAAAAAAAAAAAAAAATAGAAAATAAAAGGGAAGGAGAGAGTGCTGGTAGCATGAGACAGAGATACTGGGAAAGCCCAGGGTAAACCACAGGAAACAGGAGTGGAATGAGACAAACAATGCAAAATGAATATTTAAATGGTGACAGTATAATGAATTAAGACAGTCGAATATACAGGATGTAGAGTTATCTGCTTAAAACTGTTATCTGTGAAAGTCTTGGCATGGGAATATTATTCAGATGGAAATGACAATAAAAGATGCTCCTATTTTAAACAGCTTTTGCTTTGCATTTTCCTGCCTAGTACTTACTTGAATGCACAGTGCACAGTAGTGCATAAAATTTTGGTCTTATGAGGATTTCAAGAGACGTTAATTTAAAAGTTGCAAAGCAAAATGTTGGACTTGGGGTCACATTGTCATCTGCAAATGGTGCAGAATCTCGTAATAGATGAAAAACAGTTATTATAACCCTGCAAAGAGGGAGCAGAGAAGAATTTAGCCTTTTCATTCTTTATTTATTGTTTTCTGGAAAACACCTTGCTCATTTTGAAAGACAACAGAACTGTAGTGTAGTTTTAGAAACCAATAGTGACAACAATTTGGAAACTTCAGATACACATAGCAGCATGACAAGCTGGCTAAGTTGGTATTTGATTAACTTCCAAATCTCCATTTTGGCACACTGAGCTTGTTTTATTCCTCACTGATTACTTTTTTTGTTGAAATGGCAATTACAGTTCTATCACCTTCTAAATAACTTCCCCTTTCTGAGTTGTGTAAATGCCTGTGTATGGATAAATTCAATCTGCTTTTCATGTTTTGATATTAATCATGCAGAAAATCTTCTTAGCAACACAGCTATATTTTCTCAAAAAATGGAGACCTTTTGGAATAATTGGATCACTAACTGTAGTGGCTCTGCAATTTATATTGAAAAAAATAAAAACACAATTTCTGCCTTTTAGTATGGAAAAATAACAATCTTTTGGCTTTTCAATATTTGCAACCTCTTTACTTGTGTGAAGACTTTCAACAGAAAAATGTTTCCTCTGAGGGTTTTCCATTCAGCATTTCTGATGCTCAAGGATACTGATAAAGCCTGTGAAATGAGTGTTTTCTAGGGGAACTAAAGCTATTTATCTTCAAAGACTGACACACCAGGGAAAATGTGTGGTGCATGACAATTGCTCAATTTCAGTTTAATCTAAGAATTTGATGAATAAGCCGATAGACTCGAATCCATAGCACAGACTCAGTGGTTGGCCCGAGTTGTTCCAGAGGATTTCTGTGTCCCAGTGAGTGCCTAGAAAACACCAGTGTCCCCCTTCCCATCCACCACTTTCCCAACATATCTCATTCCACTGCTTTGGTATCTATCACAGGTTACTATTCCAATGCTTATTCTCCCTACACACAGGTGGGAAATGTTGGTTGCAAGTGATGGGTGAACCAAACACAGCACAGCATCTTCAACAAGTCATCCAAATTTTACTGGAGTCAGCCAAAGTGCAGGGAAGTAAAAGAAGGGCTGCTCCACCAGAATTAGTTAAAATTACATTGGCAAAAATATTTGTGGGTGGAAACTGAAATCAGTCTTCTTTTTTAAAGTTTTGAGTTCCTTCAATTAATTTCTGATGTTTCTTTGTCAGCCACAAGGTACAGCAAAGAGCTCATGATATTTTTTAAAAGTAATCATCATCCTCACCTTAAAAGGGATCCAGGTTTGCTTCTAGGTGGTAGGTGTTTGTCTGTCCTTGTTTCTGCACTTCACTCAGAGGTTGAGTCTATGCTCATAAATTTTAGCAAAATCTGTGAGGCTAATTCTGGTCTACTTAGACTAAATAAATATAATGAGGCTACTAATACTGAATATTAAGGTCAACTGTATTACATCAGAGACAAGTTAATGTCATTTAGACTTTTTTACACGTCTAAGAGGATTTTCAACCTGACCTGACAGCATTGTTTGCCTCTAATTAAATTCACTGATGGGTGTGTGGTTTTGTTTCATTTTGTTTTTAAATTGGAGGCAAAACAGTAATTTCTGATAGAAGGTGAGCCATCAAAATTAAATATTTGATGTCTCAAAACCGTCACACACCATGACTATCTTATTAAATGATGACTGAGACTTCAGGCAGGTCAAGAGAGATGGCAGGGTACAAAAAAGGTAAAGAGATTCATTGAAGAATATATTGTCTCTTGTTACACAGACATTTTTCTTTACTGGAAAGTATATAATTTTCTGTAAGTTTAAACAATTGGGAATGCTCCTTTCTTCCGTGCCAAAGAAAGGCACCTGTTGGTCTGACCTCAGAGAAAGGTGCTAATTCTACCTGCACATTCATTCTTCTGAGACACATTGCCCACAACATGGGCTCAGTGACAGAGCTGAGAACAGGACCCAGAATTCCTGATCCCCCATACTTTGCTTAAAAATGAGGTAAGCAGAAGAGAAAACCCATTATTTTCAAGCTCCTTTTCATCAGACCTGTAAGATTCTAATGGTTATAAACTAATGTGTTATTTACATTACAAATGTTTTAAAAGTTTTATGAGTTTAAGTTTTGAGGTCTTTTTAACTAAATAATTTAGAGCACATTCAGAAGAATAGATCTGAATTCAAGAAAATTAATTTGCTTATTTGTTTTACAAAAATGCAATTATAGGCAGGAAAATCTAGTAGAAAGAGACACAAAATGCATGATAACATTGCCTGCATTTTCTGCAGGTTCCCATGTGATATGGATGGGATAAGATTTAAATAATAATTAGAAAAACATTATGTAGTCAGTCAGAAACCAGCAACCAGGTTAAAACGCTGAACACCACTTAGGAAATCCTCTGATAAACTGACTGCCAGGAAAAATGGGGAGGAGGGGCCGGTGGCAAGGTCCTTCCAATGACTCATGTAACAGTGGGTGAACAGCAAACACCTGTACTGTGCTACTGCATATATTAAATATAACAAAAGGGCATGCCATGAAGTTTCTTACAATTTTTGATGTTATGGTATGCTTTTATTACTTTCTCGATGTTTTTCAGTCACAGGTTATTACATTTACTGCAGCTTTGGAAGGTACAAGGAATTAGTATCTGTCGGGTATGGTGCCCCTAATGACTTTCTCAGGTTGCTCAGGTACAAACATCTCACACTGATATTTATCAAGTGAACGCAATCTTTTACTTATTCGTCTTAGGAATGAAGAGCATCATGTGTCCCCTGACACTGAAAGCAAGATTTCAACAAATGGTACGTGCAATAGAAAAGACAAAATTTTACATGATCTTAATGATTTTGAAAGTAAGCTGAATAGGATTTCTGACATAACACTGCTTCAGCCATTGCCATTAATTAGAAGTTTTGTCCTTTATTTTCTAAGTAGTATCCTGTAAAAGTGAACTCAGCAAGATGCAAGCTGTCAGAGTAGCTACTGATCTTTTTGACAAGCCTAATCAGGCTAATTTGGCTCATAATAGAAGAGTCAGTCTTGTCTACCCTGATGCTATGGACTGAGAAAACATGCATCTAAAAGGACAATGAAAAATCTTGTTTAATTACAATAATAAATTAAGTACTATCAATACTATCACATAGTCACATATTTGATCCATGTTGCTATTTGAAATATGCAAAACGGGGTTTAAACTAGATGAAATTCATCAAATTTTTGTTCTTATTCTGCAGATTTCATTTTACTTTCTGATGAGTATTTTCATTGTTGAATTCCATACAAAATAATTAAAGCAAGGAAAGTTTCAAAGTTTCATACAGATTTGCTGTTAAATTAGCTTTAGTTATTTATAGGAGGGCATGATTGTCCTAGGTTAAAAATAGATGTATTCTATTACCACCAGCTGTGGACCGTTAGCTGTTAGCTGTTATCACCTGCTAACGACCCACCCCTGATAACAGATGATGGGCCATCAAGACGCCACCCAATGACTCATGGACTTATCTCACCCTATTGTGAGATGCTCCACCCAGGAGGGGGAAACCGGGCATTCCCACCTGGATATAACTAGCCCTAGAACTGCCTAGGGGTAGTAGCCCTGTTGACTGGGTAACTAGAGGACAAGAGCCACCACAGATTTTCGGTTGGACACCGGGCCTTCCATCGGATCATTGCTTCATCTGGATCACTTCAGTTGGACTGCTTCCGCCACCCTAATAGGGTATCAGGTTGTATCTAACTTTATATGTACCTTTTCCTTTATATTATTTTGCTTATTTCTACCTTTTCTATAAATTTCAATCTTGACTTGTGACCTCCCACTGGTTTGTTTTCAAACCAATACAATGATGCATACGATAAAGCCCCTAACCAAACTAGTGGTAGTTTGGTTCAGACTCTGAAGGAGGTAAAGGCCTGAGCCATAGCCCAACCAGCCAAGAACTCCTCTGGTTGCCATCTGTTCTCTGAAGACCCACAAAGGCAAAGAGTGGCCCAGTGAGCATTGATGGAACACCTATCATGATATTAACACATGAACAGCAGGCAGCTTTCTGAAGACTCATTCATCAAGGAACAAAGCAAGTTGTGGGTACAAGGAGTCTCGTGCATACCTTTCCCATTGCATGAAATTTGACTACAATCCAGCCACTTTATTCCACAAATCTGACAGCCCAAGTGAGCCTTCTTTGAGCTCTTCCAGCCAAGCAGCCTGGCTGCATGGTGGTGGTCTCCCCTTGATCTGGGACGCCTCTCAAGGTTCTTGAGGCAGACAAACCATTTACCAGTGGCACATGTTTGGGAAGGGACGAATGTACCAAACCCTTTAGTATGGTAACTATGGTTTGTGCCTTGGTGGTTTTGAATCATTGTTCAAATCATTGTGCCTTACAGTGCTACAGTGAACCTTGCCATTGAACCTTGGCTAAATCACTCTTCTACAACATCATATTAAGACCACTTTTGCTAATACCTTTGACGGTGTATTTTTCAGCCATCTAAATCACCCATTTGTGATAAGAGGGAAAAGTTTTTGATGAGCTTTAGCCACAGCACTAGTTGGTTCCATTGATTTAAATGGTAATTGCATCAATTCCTACAAAAAATATGGCTATTATTATATCATAATAATTTTACTTTTGAATAATGAAAATCTGCTGCAAGAGGATTATCCTGAGTTTTAAGTCTGTGGCAGCTTCTGGCACTAATGTTTGAAACATAATTCTCTATCAGACATTAGAAACAAATTTGATAGACTGAAAATATGCAGTGTGGAGGTGGAGAAAAGGACAAGAGTAAGAAATCAAATACCCCTGAGAGGTAAATACAACTGAAATATACGTAATAGAAAGGGAACTGTAATTGTTGTTAAAGTAACTGCTGTAAATCTACAGTGTAACCAGAACTGGGCCTTTTACAGTCTATGTATCTTTGGTTCTAAAATAATTTAATAAAAATGCCTCTTAAGACATCTCATTAAAGTTAACTCATTACTGTGGAACTCCCATCTAATAATGCTTGTCTGGCTTCATTACTTTCAGCATAGCTACACCAGCATAAAAACACAATGCTGTGACTGTGAATACATCCTTCAAATTCCAACTAAGCACTAACCAGTGTCTGATCTGAGTTATGACACCATATATCTACTGTATTAGCATCACATACTCTACCAGAAAACAGTTTGCTGTATTGAATGCTCAGCTACTGAACCACTACTGTGCTATTACTATTATAGTTATTTACTATGAAATGTTGACAGTTTGATAGGAACTGTTATTTTCAAGCAATGTAATACAGATATGAGTGCTTGTGTATAATTCATTCCAGTTAATTATTCTGTTGGTATTTTATTAACCATTGGCCAAAAGTGTTTTTTGGTTTTTTTCCCAAATCCATAATACTTCAGGCTTTCAGTGAAGTAATTTGTAACCAGCTGTTTTATTTGCAAGGGGATCACAAAGACTTGATCAGTGCTCCCTCAATGATTGATTAACACCCTTTGAAACAAGTTCAGAGAAGTTATATGAAATATTCTGGGGCTGCACTGGGTTGTCCCTGTGCTAAATCAGCAGAGTTAGAGAACTACCAAGCATGCTAATTCAGAAATATTCTTCCTTCAATCTCTCAGCCAGGGCCACACAATATTAATGCTATTTCTAGTAAGAATGGGCTTGTTATAGAGGGACTGAGGACAAGCTCCTTCTCGAATATCTTAATGTGTTGGACTTTGTTGCAAGGGTCACTTTTCTGTTCTCCTCTGTGCAACCACAGAAGTAAGAGAAGATTATTTGTTTTCCTTCCCACTACTTATAATTTAAAGCCATGGCAGACACACAGAGCCTGCTTGGTATCACTGGAGATTTGTGTTTCAATAATTTGTCACCTGTTTGTGGTTTGTGTGTGAACTGAATTTAATAAATATGAAGATCTTTCTTCATAAGAGCTTGTTTTCCATAAAAGGGATGGGTGTTGCAATGGTGTGTTGCTCTCTTCACAACACTGTTGAGGGACAGTTTAAATTAAAAGGAATGAGTGAATATGTTTGCACTAGGAAGGAACACAGAAATTTTAAATTCACTGCTACTAGAAACTGTTCAATTTTGAAGTGGAATGAAAGCCTGAATTATGAATCCAGTAAAATCTGGGATAACTAACTACTTCTTTTTCACCTAACAAAGGAGGCAGAACAAAGGAAACAGACCTGAAGTTTTCAACCCCTCTCACTACCTCTGATGGTCAGTTAAGTGACAGGAATTGTCACACATTAGTGACTAGTATATATATATAAAACTACAATATATGCATGTCCTCATACAAGTGACAGTGAGAGGCCATGTGAGAGCCAAGCTTATGGCACACTTCACTGGGCAAGTTGAAGCCAACACTTTAACGTATTCATACATAGATGGATCATGTTTGTGAGATCACCTTTGAAAGAACTCTTTAGTATGTCAATACAGCAAAATTCTTTAGGAAATTTTCTAAGGAGATCCTCAAGCTAGAGTGTCTGGAACACTGGAGACACCTACTGAGAGACACCTGTGGGCAGATAGTACAAAAGCAATTTCCTCAAGAGGTGATGTTTGATGACTGCAGCAGGTGCTGCAAATGCACCATGTCTCTAATTGGAGTTCTGATGGGCAATCAAGTTATTGCTGTGTAAAACTTTTTCACACTTCAGCTGAGCCATAATAATTGTTTGTGGTCATGTCTTTAGTCATAGAAAATTACAATGCAAGGTTGAACAACATCTTAGTCTAGATAGTGGATGAAGAAGGTGTGCAGCTGTTGAACACGATGTTGTTTTGTGTGTGCAGCCAGGCAGGCAACTGAATAGGCTGGAGGGTTCTTAAATCCATGCCTGACTTATCTCAGACTGCAGGCTAAACTGCTTTGTCTTTCTTTACGGCTGAGCAGGGCTGAGAGCAGCATGAGCACAGCTGCCATTACTCAGTTAATGTGCAGTAACCTGTTCCTTCAGATAGACAGCATGTGAATTTAGAGAACAGATCCTACCATCTAAAGCCGCAGCACACATCCTGCGCAGTCACTTCCTCTGCAAGTAAGAATTAGAAATAAAGAAAGAAATATATTTTTGAGTCCTGCCCTGCAAACGTGCAGACCCACATATACAGATTCAGGGACTCCATTCTGGCAGTGGGTATGACCTTATAGAACATCTTCATTTATTGACATACTTAGGGAAACAGAATTCTGTTCAGGAAACCTGCAGTAGGTTTTGGGGAATGGCCTGGCTGAAGACTTAAAGCTAAATCTGAAGAACTCAAAGGTTAAGATCTAAGTTTAAGTAATTTTCCTCTTTCCCCCTATTAATATTTTTCATGCTAGTGGACTCACAATGAAATTTTCATATTGAAATGACTCCAGGACATTAGCTTTGCCCATTTAAAATATTTTTCTGTTTTCTCTGCTGGTCTTTGATGATAAAAGAAAATATTTTCTTAATCATTGTCCTAAAACCCTTTAGCTCTATATTTGGAAAACATTATACATTTAATTTTAAAAGTCTTTTGGAAGTGTTTTTTTTATTCTAAATTCAGTGTTACTATTTTATACAAAATAGTAACATTTTTCTTACTTTTGTCACATATAACATGTTTCATTCTTAACCTCTGGGTTTTTTCCTCAAAAGATTTGTAACTGGCCCCATTCCAAAATTCCATATTTGCTCTTAGTCAGCTTTCTTTCCTAAATAACTTAGTTTTTATAAAACAGAATAACAACATCTGTTAGGACTTGCTTTATAACAAGCCCATATATCTACTTTTCCCAAAACAGAGGGCAATTTCAGATAACAGGGCACAGAATGTGTAGAAGCTGACTGAATTCCCAAGTATTTCTACAGAGGTATTCACTAGATATTTGATAGTATTGTTAGTAACTTCCCCTTTATAGAGCTGACAGTGATTGGAGTAGAAATTAAAGCTTACAGGAATTAGCCAGTATATCTACATAAATATATGCCAGTATAAAACAGTCTAAATTACAGTATGCATCAAAAGCTACCATCTTCATATCGTAAGTAGAGGCCAATACTGCTGCCTGTTTGGGTAAAAACTATAGATGAAAGATACCTGATTCAATTTAGAATTGTTGTTCTGGGGAAAACACTCATACCCTGAGATTTCTTTGAAGTAATCCTTTGCTGAGCAATCCTTTATCCTATCCATTGCAGTTTTGCATTCACTAATTTCCCTAGGCTTTGCAAAATTAAAAAAGTGTCACTATGCCATTGCAGAAGGCAGGAAAACTAAGATGAGGTGGCCTCTTCCAAAATTTGATGGAAATGGCAAGGGAGGATGAAAAGGACAGGGATTTTACAGCAGTGACAATCTTGATTGTAAGCTTTAAAGTCTACATTACTTCCAGCTTCTCAGCTGGAGGGTTGAGCCTTTGGGAAGGCGGAAGGCATGAGGCTGACTGCACTTGACTGAGATGATGCATGTAAGTCCTCTTCCTTGGCCTTTCCTTGCTACCATTAGGAGGGGGGGATGCCACTCATGCTAGGATGCAATGCAGAGGACACCACTGTCCACGTGCAGTGAGCCACCTCCTCCCAGCACTCATGCACTCAGTGATGACACGCAGAGAAACTGGAGCTGCTTCCCCACCATGCCTTAGATGTGTATGTCGAGCCTCTGAGCTGCCTTTGGAGCTGTGTCTGCAAAACACTGCACCTCAACTAATTCCATAGCATGAATCTTGGAAAGGCCTTTTAACTTGGAAGCAGCACTGTGCAAATGTGGCATTGTCAGTTCCAGACTTTCACTGCTATGAAGTCTTCCCGTGCTGCTTGCTTTATAGAGCCCTTCCTGCTGAGGCCTTTGATAGATGAAAAAAATTCTTCTACTTCTTGCATCGTTATACAGTGTGGATATATGCTAACTATGTCATATCCACAGGGTGAAATGATAGCACTGAGCAATCAGAGTCTAATGCACTTTATGTTAACATCCCCACTTAGTTGTCTGCAGTAGGGAGTCTAGGGCCTAGTTATTGCAAAACCCACCATTCTTGTTAAACTGTGGTCACCCCTATTGCAAAAATCACTTCAGCTGATCAGATATAAGCCATGGTGGGAGGTTATATTTACAACTATTTATTAATTGTGAAATTTCAACTCCCTACAAATTCAGAGTGACAGCTTCTTACAGACATCCCTCTTATCTGGACAGGAGAACCTTTGAGAAAAAGGGATAATGTCATCTGTTCTACACTGCATGTAAAAAGATGAGGGAATTCAGTCTGTAGTAGCTTCTTCTGGGAATAATGCTATTCAGGATATAGAAATTCAAGAGGGTCTTGTGCTAGATAAAGGGACACAAACCAGAAAATTACAAGTAGGTTTAAATGGCATTTGCAGTAAGCAGTACAAACCACTGATTATTCACATGCACCTCAACTCCAGTCTTGCTGTTGATTCTGCTGTGTCCCTTGCTAACTGACTTCTGCTGCTTCACTGGAAGATTTTTACTGTACACACATGATTAAATATTTTTTAATTTCAAGCAATGACAACAAGCAACAAAAGTGCTTTCAGCTCATAGCAGAATAAGAAAGCCAGGAAAGGAGGGAGAATATGATAGAGGCTAAACTAATGTGACTGTTCCATTCTTATTAGGAGTGCATAGAAAGGTATAAATCTGACTTTCCAAATATTTTTTAATGTTATTCTAGAAGAACTTAGGAGTTTAGCACCATAATGGGTATGTCATGAAAGGTGTAGCCTCAGGCTGAAAACCCAAACATTCCTTAGCCAAACATGTCTTAAGCAAAAATCCTTCCATCCAGAAAATCTGTATCTGTCAGTACAGACTGCAGAGTATAAACACAGGAGATAGGGACTTGGGACTGTGGGAATCTCATGTTTACTAATGAAAAAGTTTACCATTTTAGAATCTTATTTCATTTTGAAATGCGCCAGATAAAAAAGGAAAAATAAAAATAGCACACTACATTTTTACATATGTAAAATAATAAATGTAAACCATTATAAACTACATTTTATTTCTTTTCTAAAATGATCAAGTGTATTTTTCTTGTTTCTCCTCAGAGGTTCCTATGCTTAATTGATATTACAGTGTATGAGGAGTATAGGTCTAGACACTAGTTACAGAACATCACAGTGCTGCTGTGAGCTTAGTTTGTTAATCCAGACTGTTGGTTCTCTGTGGTTACTTGTAGGAACCATATAAACAGACAGGGCATGATTATTCCTTACCAGCTCATTGCTGCCATCCTCATCAAAATCCTCCTCTATCCCATCAGTCATATCTTCTCCATCCCCATCTGCATCTGGCCCTCCTTCAATTGGCTCTTCTGTAGAGTTATCTGCATTCTCTGATATGCATTCCTCTTGAATCAAATCAGCATTATCTTCCATTTGTTTCTTTTGGGCTTCTGTAAGGAAAACATACTCTATAGAGATTCAGTAACCTTTCCTATTGGTGGCAAAGGAAAGTGATCTGCAGAAGAAACCTAAGCTTCAATCTCCAGGTGTGTTAGCTTTGTAAAATTCAATGTGGTAATATCTACCAGGCAAATAAGATCAAAACCTTTTCTTTCAAAAATTAGTGCATAAATCAATCAAAATATCAATATGGTCATTACCTCATCTATGCCATGCAGTGGGTGAAGGTTTGATTTACCAAGAGATCCAGCTTTTTGATTTCTGTACTTGACTTTGCCTTGGAATACAAGTGGCATAGTCACCATCTATTTATTCATGTGCAGCCAATGAGAAGTACATAAATCTTTATGCTCTGAGAAGCAGAAGGCTGTTAATTGCCAATAAATGAACATGAATTTGTGTGAATTTACTTTGAATATATCTCAACAGCCATACAGGTAATCAACAAATCCTTTTAGACAGGTAAATGTTTTTTATGGAGTAAAGTATCAGTTACTCCTCATTGGTATAACATGCCGAAGTAACTGGAGAATGTCCCCCTCCAATCAACCAAATACTGGCTTCCTATATTTTCTGCAAAGTGGTGAAAAGAAAGACCATTTCCATGGAGGCCTGAAGAATCTGTTCTGGTTGTCTTTTTGAGGGTAGTTGCATTGTTGTGACTAGGTGCTGTGAAACTCCTGGATATGCTGAGGAACTTCATTCAAACAGCAGAAATCCAGAGGAGGATTGATGGAAGAATGACAGGGACAGACTGGCCAGAAGAATATTTGAAGGGATCAGAGTCTTATTTCTATGCACATCAAGAGTTTACATGAAACACTTTATGTGCTCAAAGTGAATAGGGCCAGAGAATTTGTTGCATGTGGCTAGAAAAATAATGTCTTTTCAGTCTGAGAGTGATCAATGACAAAATTTCTAGAGCAAAGCATTTCTTCCTTTGTAAGAGTGACTGTTCTGTAAAACTAGTAGCTCATTACCTCTCCTGTTAGACAACCAATCAATAAAGGATTGCCTTGAAGCTCTATAGTTTTGAAATTCTATGAGCATATCATTGTTTTACCATAAATTATTACCAGCTACACATACTATTCAAATCTGATTGCATTTTTCTGTTCCACAGTCTTAAACCAAGACTCTTGTTTTACCTTTAGACTTTGCACATTTATTTTACCACTTACATTCATCTCTTCAGTCTTCATTAGTTTTTAATCCCTCATTTTCAACTTCACTTACTGAAGAAACAGAACAGTTGAGCTTTCCTCCCTCAGTCACCTTATTTCTTCAGATAGATTCTCAGTTTTAAAGAACACAAAGTCATCTTAGACAGCTGCTTCAACAGCATTGTTGTCACATGTATAAGCAGAAGACTCAGCCCATGCAGCTTCACCTTCTATTGGTAAGGTGCTCCAGACAATGCCATGCTAGCTATAAGTGATTGTGTTACTTGCCTTACTGCACAAGGAAATGTGGATTGAACCACCTATGCCTACTATGTCCGGCCCTACCACTCCCTGTCTCAAGCCACTTCTGAGATCACTCAGCTCTGGCAATGACGACTGAATCAACTTTGCTTAAGGCTTTTAAAAACAGGATTCCTGAATAGACAGAAAATACATTTAAATGGGAAACCTTCTAGGATAAGCTGCTGAAAAATTAGGTCTCTTACTTAATTGTCTTAGTGAGAAGATAGATTGGGTTCTTCAGAGGAGGCTAAAATACCATCTCAGTACCCGTCTCTTTTGGGCTCTTCTGAGGAGTTAAGTTCCTAACTTTCAGCCTAATTAGAGCCTGATTTCTAATACCACAGGAGGAATAGTCTCTAACAATTATTTTCTCTTCAGAACATCTTATTCCCAGCTTCCCAGTTCAGATTTTTGCAAACAAAGGAACTATTTCTACAGTTTTCCTATGTACAGGAAATCCTATTTTCTATATTCCCCTTATTGGAAAGGTTAGGGGTTGATAACAGAAAAAACAGAACATCAGCTGTTACTATAAGGAGAATTTTCATGCAGCTGTAGAGCAGTAACCAATGTATGCACTAAGCTTGTCCAGCCTGTAACATCACATTCCTCCAGATGTAACAACTTTTAAGATTAAAAATTACATTCTTCAGGAGAGTCATTCAAACTAAGAAAACCAAAAGAGCAAGATGATGGCTCTATTTCTGCTTTATGTAAATGAGACAAAGATCCTCTCTCTGATTCCAGTCTTACTGAGGCCACACCATCTGGCAGAGGAAAGTAAGAAATAATATTGTCAAACCATAGAGAAGGAACAAAATCATCTCATCATCTCCCATCTGACACTCTAATTGAAATAGCTCAGCTACTGATGTAGCTTACACAAACCTTTTTGAATCTGCAGACTAATCACCCAGGCTGCAAAACCCTTCTCATCAGGTCAGGAGACTTAAATGGGGTTCCATCTTTACTGTGTTTGTTTCCTCACACTCTCCAATGAGAAGCAAAGAATTTGAGGAATGGGTTCTGCACCCGATGTTTTAAAACAGCAGTATTTTAAAAACGTTTTTTAATCTCTGAGGATATTCATTGCTTGTCTTCAAAAGGCATATGACTATGATTCAATACGAATCAGCATTTTCCTCTTTGAGCTGATTTCTAATTAAATGGGTTCACTACAGTCCTTTAGCAAAAGTGAAAATTGGATATCAAAGTGCAGTGATGTGCAGATTGTTTCGCATAGTAACAGATTTTTTTAAAAAAGCTCCCCAAGTTAGGGATACATGGTCTCAAAGTATTTCAGTGCACAAGTGATTCAATGGAGTGCCTTGCAATTACATCCTCAGCGATTATACCAACTTTTATCTACCTTGTGTAAAGTACAAAATAGACTAATGAATAGGTATTGTGCACAGTTCTCCTGAAAGAGATAATCACATTCTGTACTAATGGTTTACCTTAGACTTGAAAAAAGCCCTCAAGTTTGTGAGATAAACTGTAACAGCTGGGGGACTGGCCCTTGTCTGACAACTTAGAAAATGATTGTAAAGAAAAGGTAGGTTTTTTTTAAGTTACTTGGGAACAGGAAGGATCCAGATTTAAATTCCTGTTTTGACTGTGTCAGGTTTGTAACCCTCAACTGCTAATTCTCAGTGATGTTTTAGACAGTCTTGAGGGAACTATCTTTATGTGTCCTGATGGGTTTTTGGCTTCATGTAACTGACTACTGTCCAGACACCTAGGTAGCTGTGGGTTCTGAGGCAGAATTTCTTTCACACATTTCACACAAAATTCATGAAAAGGTGAATTTTGTGTGAAATAATTCATTTTATCACGGAATGAAGGGGGGAGTTTTTCATGAGATAAGGCTTCCATTTCCCTGCTGGCTTTCACAATATCAACTCACTAGTGCAAAACTTCTGTACAAACATATACCATGTAATCTGTAAGGAAATAGCAAAGAAAATACCACAGAGAGGCACAAGAACTGAGATTGTTTTTATATATATCATGTTGAAAATACAACCTTATAACTCTCAGGAGGACTTTAAAGTGCTGCCAGGTGAGATCATTCATCTAACAAAATGAACACTGCAATGACAGTAATAAAGCACTTGATTAAATTATAAAGTAGTGTTGGAGTTTTTTCATTCCCAAGGTTTGCCTAAACCCAAAACTTTTAAAGCCAGAAAAAAAACTAAACTGGAGATGTAACCAGTTTTACAAAGAGGCCACAGCTTCACTGAGGTTGGACAGCATCTCTGGAATCTTCAAGTCCAATCCCTCTTCAAATCAGGGACAAACTCAAAGTTTGGCCCAGGTCCGTGGGTCCTGAGCCCAAAGAGCTTTGAATGTTCCCAAGGATGGAGCCACTATGGTCTCTCTGGTCAACTCACTATACTGTTTAGTTGCATTTTTTTTCCTTATATCAAACAGAAATTTTTCCTTGCTTCAACTTGTGCAATATTGCCTATTGCCCAGGCAATAATTCTTGATATACACCATCTATTAATCCTTAATGTGCTTAGCACAAGCATCCCCATGGTCAACAATCTCCAGCTTAATTCTGTTCAGTCAGTTTTTAGCGATGTTTTGTTTCCAGAACATCTAGAAAGATTATTTTTCTTACTACACCATAAAAAACAGTTTAAAAGATGATGTACGCTCTGTGAAGAATATTAATTTATCCTCACAGTAGTTCTACCTGAGAGTTAATTCACCTTGGTTCAGGCCTCCATTAATTACCAAAATTCAGAAAGCTTCCACTCTCTTTGGTCTGTCTGCTTGACTAGTAAAGAGGTTCTAATTTTATTCATTTCACTAAAAATGGCTTTTACCTACCTGCTTCAGCTTTTTGCTGCTTCTCAATCTTTTCCAGTCTCCCTAGCAAGGAGTCAATTTTTGTTTTGATTTGGGTTAATTCTTTCTTGATTGTTTGCAACTCGTCTGATTTCACTGTGGAAAGAGAGAAGAATGCAAAACATGAAATAAACCATATTTGTGGTAGTATTCCCCACCCAAGCAAAACATTTTTTTTTAAATTTTCTGTCTAGTAGAAATTCTATTGCCCTTTTTTTTTTTTGTCAATATTTTTAGAGAATTGGATTTTAAAATAACCTTGTTAGTTAAAAATGCTGGATCCTAGAAAAGGACAGGATTCTAAGCCTTAATGGAAAGGGTTCATGTAAGGTGTGTTGCTCTGTAATAATTTCAAGAAAAAAACATCTCAAAGGTATTCTTCATAAATCCAAGGAACTTTTACTTCAAAACAGCCTATAGTAAAAGAATGATTCAGTTATGATAGACAAGTCACAATCTTGCAATGTTATTTTGCTGGACTATTTTGTAATAATAGTGACAATAATAAAAAGATCCCTTACAGTAGCAGTATGTATTCCTCAGCAAGAGTGAATGGTAATACAAGTGCTAGGGAAACCAGGGATGCAAGGTTATGTTCCAGTCAAAAGCTCATTGTAAGACGTGTCAAGTTTTGTTGCTTCCAAAGCTGTCAGTTCAGTTTCAGTTGGCAATTTCTTGTACTTTTTCTAGCTATGGATAGCATATAAAAATATTTCATTTTATGATCACATCCAAGGACATGGAGGCATCACCTACAAATTATTAGGTGAAGTTTCCAAATCTTTGTTGCACTGCTTTGCTCTTCATTTTTGTTTATTATTGCACTCCCATTTTCTAACCTAAGAAGGAGCACCTGCTTTGGAGGTGTTTTGGCTTCAGAAGAAACAGCACTGCAGCCCTCATAAATTAAGTCATTATTTTGGCATTATCAGAACATGTGTTTTATGCTCAGAAGGTGGTTCAATAAAATTCACTTGCCCTGTTTGTGCTAGGATATCACGTGGAAAAGTTCAAGAGAAGAAAATGGCAACCCTGTGCTAGCATGGGAGAATAAAGCCATTTATAAAGGGCCAAAGCAGGCAACAGAGCTGTCACTCTTACAACTCTTGTAGGAAGAAATGGACCATCACTGTGAGGGACTGGCAGTGGAAGAGCACTGAGCTGTATTACTCCTCCACCACTGCTGTAGGTGGATGTGCATTGACTTTGGTGTGGGTATGGAGAGCATGGATACACACAACAGGAGGGCCCTTCCTGAGCCAGGGAAAAGGGATGTTCTGCTATGAAGGACATGTTCCCTTTCTGTCAAAAGGGTCTTCTGTCTGCATGGTGCTACATCTGTTCTGTTCATTGATCCTTGGCCATGTCTGTTATCATGGTGTCTCATGGTAATTTGCATTGGGGAATCAATTTGGTGGTGAAGTGTGAAAACAAGCTATTGCCTACTTCAGTGGTAGTTAATGAGTATGTTTTTGCTGCAAATCAGCCTTATTTCAAACTTTTAGCATATTGCCTGAGGCTGAAACCAAAGATTTTTGTCTTAGAATATGGGCCATGTGCATTATATTATAACATGTCAGCTAAAGGCAGTAGGTTGCTGTATGTGGTAATGCACTTGTTTAATCATGTGTTCATATTGAGAACCTGCATTATTTCACACTATCATAGGCTGAAACCTCTGATCTCACATTGAATGAACAGAAGGACTTAAAGAAAAAAAGGATAAAACTAACTTTTGTGCTAGACTCTTATATGCTATACAGTATATGATGGAATTATTTTGTGTATTTATAGAGTGAGGCTATAAAATGTTCTTAGAGAAATAACAGGTCATTATCCAATCCCACAGACCTTAAACAGTTAAGATTCTGACAACTCTATATTTAGAAGGTTACTAATTCCCCAGGAGCAGTGGCTTGTCCATGTTGGAGTAGCAAGGTAGCTCAGAATCCAGAGTGAAATGGTGTGAATTGCTCCAATGTGGAACACTAAGTGCTGTCAGCAACCTGCTATGAAGCCTGCTGGTAACACATCCCATGCAGCCAAGATGTTGTGCCAGGGATGCTCCCTTTACTGGCAAACTGCAGGCTGGCCAAGCCCAAAAGGTGAGAACTCAGAAGTGACACTGCAAGGACCTAATGGTATTTGTTTCCAGTCTACTAAGCAAAGCAGAAAACATTTGCACATCTGAGTTTGACAAGGAAACAGGCACATGCATATAGGGCTGCTGTTCAACTCAGGTCTGCTGCACAGGGGCTTCCATGTGGTGTCTCTGGAATAACCAGGTTGGGAAGAAGATGGCACCAGAAGGAACAAGACAACAATGAGAATTCAAAGAACAAACCCCAGTGGAAAAAGACAAGGGGGTGCTGGGCAACAGATGATTGAACATGAGCCACTGTGTGCCCAGGTAGCCAAGATGGCCAATAGCATCCTGGCCTGTATCAGCAATAGGGCAGTGATTGTCCCTCTGTACTCAGCACTGGTGAGACACCTCGAGAGCTGTGTCCAGTTCTAAGCACCTCAGCTGAAGAAAGTCTGAGGTGCTGGAGAGTTTCCAGAGAAGGGCAGTGAAGGCTGGTGAAAGTTCTAGAGGGTAATTCATGTGAGGAGTGTCTGAGGGAGTTGGGGTTGTTTAGCCTGGAGAAAAGGAGGTTTAGGGGAGACCTTATCACTCCCTACAATAACCTGAAAGAGGCTGTAGCCCCGTGGGCAGTATCCACTTCTCACAGATAACTAGCAATAGGGCAAGAGGATATGGCATCAATCAGCATCTTGAGAGGTTCAGGTTGGATATTAGAAGTAATTTCTTTATGGAAATGGTTGTTAAACATTGGAATGGACTGCCCAGGGAGGTTGTGGAATCACCATCCCTAGAGAGGTTCAAGAAACCACTGTCTGTAACATTTAGTGCTATGGTCTAGTTGACAAGATTGTGACCAGTTAAAGGCTGGGCTGGATGATCTTGGAGGTCTCTTCCAATCTAAATGATTCTGTGATTCCGTAATCATAGAGTCAATTGCTTCAAGGCACACTTGTGTAAACATTTGATTAACACTTAAGTGGACTGAAAGAAAAAAGAGAAAAAATCTTAACCAATCTGCACAAGTTCCAAATTTTCACTCTGCTTCCAGTATTGTGATGGCGTAATTACTTGACTTGCTTATTGTTTTACCTTGCAGAGAAATCTTCAAAATTATTCTCCTAGAGAAATTCCAAACTCAATTATAGTGTGGTAGTTATTTCTATAGTAAGCAGCAACTACCAAAGACAAATTATGAAGGACCGTGATGAAAAATAAGTTGAGCATGAGCCAGATATTTTCCTTGTCACAATTTAAAATCATCCAACTAAGCACCACACAGTTGCTCACTTCCCTCCAACACCCACAAGGATGGGGGAAAGAAAATAAGGAGGGTAAAAGTGAGGTAGGTTCTTATCTTGTCGGTTGAGATAAGAACAGTTTATTAATTGAAATACAATACAATGATGATGGTGATGATGATGATAATAATAATAATGAAAAGGAAAATAACAGAGAAATAACTGTGACAGAGGTGTTTTGCTTGTTTGATGAAGACAAAAAAAGGCAAAAAGAAATAATACTTTTATGCTAAGACAGTGTCGGCACAAAAAAAAAAAAAAAAAGAATATGGACAAATGAGAAACAAACTAGGCCAGAAATTAGAAGAAACAGAGATAGATGAAAACCAAACCCTAACTATCTTTAAAATGTATCTGAAAGGATTAGAGGATGCCACTACTTGCAAGAGTAAGGAATTTGATTCAGTGATCCTTTCCAGCCCTTTGTGGCCTTCCAGAATAAATCTTTCCCTGAAGCATCTAATACCAAAGGAGACAAGACACACCCAGCTCATAACAAGAGATATAAAATTAATTTCAGTCACATTTTTAAAAATGAAAGGACTACTATTGAACTACAGCTATATTTTGAAACATTTTTTGCAGTAACTTCAAACTGATTCATCCACAAAGCATGATTCAGATTTATTTGGAAAGAAAGGTAATGCATTTTTACCTAAGCCCTTCATGTTTAATATAAAATATTTTATCATATTTTATTACTTTAGATATCACTGAAAAATGGATCAGCTGATGAAGCCAAATATAAACTCCATGAGTCAACATTAATTCACTTAAAGGCATAATTCAACACATATTTTCATGTCTTAAGTGTCTACACCTTAATTTCAAGCACACAGAGTATAAAAGACTTGATTAATATTTTCCTCCTGATTTCAGAAGTGTAAAATGAAAGCGCATACTCTGAGACCTTCAATTTCTGCATTGTCAGAGAAAATGAGCTTTTCCCAGTTCTAAAAAGGAATTTGAATGTACTGCTTCATACCCTTAACAAACCATTAACATGGAGAACTACTACATGCGATTTACCCACCAACATGTTTAATTTTGTGAGTTACTTCTGGTAATTGGGAAATGCTGATTTATGTTTTTCTAGTCTTTGGAGTTAAAACGAAAACAAATATTGATAATATTGGAAAAATTATGGATTTATGAAAGAAGTCAAATCTTCCTAACGTATTTTGTGTTTTGGAAGCAAATTTAAAAGACATATTGTCACTTTTCAGTCAAGCAGGAGTTTACTGTGCTGGCAGATATTATTTTTGCAGATGTGGTCATCATTGAGCAAGCCATTTTTGGTGCTATGATTTTTGTAACATTTTTGCTCAACAGTCAACTTCTGCCTTTGGATTATTTTCAGAAGAGGGTCCTTTTGATTCTGGTGATTTCACTTAGGGGGTCTCCCATGTTCTGATCTTTAATATCACATGTCTGAGTTCATTATCTGCATCCAGTCTGAGTGTGAACTGTTATATCCATGAGATTTCTACTTACATCTGAAAAATCTCTTAGGGGAAGTGATCTCATGAGAGTTTTGCTATATGGGGGTGAAATCTTTCAAGCATAGGCAGTACCATTTTGACACTGTTAATTCTAAAATCACAATTAAGCTGTTTTATGGTCTTACATTTCATTAAAACTCAAAATAGTTTCCTTTCCTGGAACCATGTTTCTCCTTATTGAAGAAATTCTTTATTTAACTAACAATTAATTACTATTAGAAGCAACAGTGCATTAGATCAAGGGGTCCAGGTTAGCAGTGTAGAGTAAGGGACTACAAAATATTAAATTGCGTCCTTCCACAATTCAATATAACCAACTTTTCCAAGCAAGTGGCATAGGAAGCTGCAAAACATGCATTCTCTACTTTCCAAATTGAAGCCTCTAAGGGAATGGCTCCACTATTTCTCTGATAAAGGTCTTACAATAAGCTGATTACATTCCTGTCCAAGTCAACAAAATCACATTTCTACATTTACAATGGTTTGACTGGAATTGACAGAAAGGGAAGCAATTTTATGGAAAAATTAGACATGAAAATCTGTATACTGTGTGTCTGACTCTTTATAAAGGTGTGCTGCATGCAGAAAAAAGATTTTGTGCAATTTATTTCATCACAATAAAAAGTCTCTGCATTTGTGTTCCAATTGTCATTGTAATGAATTGAGGGTAGAAACCTAAAAAAGGTCAAAATGTCAGCCCCTGTTTTTAGTGATTCATCTTGCAGCTCTCCCTTCAGTTAAAGAGCTCAATCCAAGGATGATCTCATCACCTGAAGCTCTAAGACTGACACTTTCAGCATTCAGATCACACCTGAATACATAGATCAGGATATTTTCACTGGGGCATAACACTGTCTGGGTCTGGACACCCCTGATTGCGCTTCCATTAAATAATCTACAGGTTCTGCAATATTTGCCATAATATGCAGGCAGTGTTTTGGAAATCTTATAGCAAGTGCCTGTGGATACTTGAACAAGGGTTGAATCCTATTATCTGTACTATGCATTACTTAAATCCTGACACAGTACTACAAAAGATTTTTTGAAATGCAGAAGAAATAAAGCAAATTTTGCAGGAGTTCAGAGGAACAAATATCTATATGTTAATGTAATATTCTCTGTCTCATTCACTACAATGGAAATTCAGATTTCTGGGTGAGAGCTTTTCTTGACATCTGTTGAAATACTAACACTCAGATCCTCAGCTCTCTAGAATAATTTTATAGTTATTCTTGTTCTGGACAATGAGAAATATATATAAAAAAACTTATCTGAAAATGATCTCTCTTTTCATGGCAAAATGAGCCAAAAAAGTCCATCCTTATTAGAGCAAACTTTAGGACAATTAGTGATTTGAATGCACTGATACTACAAATATTCATATAGTTAAGACAACAGAAAATGATGAACAAATGAGATCTAACTAAAGCTTTGATTCACTTTGTGAAAACCCCAAAGATTCAAGGACTGAAAAGGACTAATAAGGAAATTTAAGTTCTAAGTTTTCTAAAATGAAGATCTTGAGCTGCATACTTTCTTTCAAAATAATAGAAGAAAACATAATTTATTACTTAAAGTACTGAGGAATGGGTTACTTCAAGGTGTGTATGAAAATGTCTAGACTCATGGTCATCCTTCAGAGAACAAAGGAAGCATTGTTACTTCTACCTGCTGCTCTTAGGGTCTGAGTGAGCTTCAGAATATGACATCTAAATTTAGATGTCTTCTGGTGTGTTAGGCATCAAAGCTCCTGTTAGTGGTAATGGACACCCACCCATTAATTCCCTGGAGACCTGTGAATGGTTCAACTGTACAGGTAACAGAGCCTCTCAATGTCAGACCATCACCCTCTCCAAGGAATGTCTTGAGCTCCTTGCTCCTGAGTGTACAACATTATCTTTAGCTGTGTTTACCATGTGTCCATTTTTTCAGTCACATGCATTTACATGTTCATTTCATGCCTTATTTCAAGGTCTCTGATATCATCAGGTCATACAACAGGATCAGGAATGGATCCTAGTGGGATCACTAGAGGTCCATCTTCTTTATTAGATACTAGCATGTGAGATTTGAATATGTTATTCAAACAGAGTACATGGCTGGGTCCTGTTGATGCCATAATTAACTCCTCTGGCAGTAAGATGTACTGTTGATGGATTCAATTATTTCATGGTTGTATGTAAGACAGTAGGATGTTTTGGTGGCCACTCTAGTACTGCAAAAGACTTATTGAAGTTCCTTCATTCTTTCTAGTATCTGATCCCTACCTGATCTTTCTCTTCCTCTTCCAGTGACGCTTCCAAGGACAGTATCACTCCACATAAGGGGCAGGGGAAGGCGGGTGGGTGCTGAAAGATGCACGAAGAGGAAGATGAAGTTCCCAGGACATACTATGGAGTGGGGAGCTTGGTGAGCTTGGAGGAGGGAATGCTGATTTTTCATCAGCTTTTCTAAGGCCAACTTACTAAAGAAGGGTTAAATAACCCCAAGTTGCCAATCCTGTTATGAACTTCCTTTAAAACAGAGAAAGACACATTGCCCCTTTCTACACTCAAAGGAATCTGGTAAAAAACAGTACATAACCCAGCCTCCTGTGGCCCCCCCAGTCCACCCCCACCAGCTTACATATAACCCTCAAGTCTCCACAGAAATCAATGTGCCTCTGTCTGTCTATAACAGGATTATTATCTTTGTTTTATTACCAGCTATTCACAAGATCTCATGATGTATGAGCAGTCAGGTTAAGAGGAGATTTTAAACAGGCTTTTTCTGAGGCCAAGGGAGCAGGTAAAATGTCGAAAGAATTTCCTTCAGAAGTGTTATGAGTGTGCTCTTTGACTTGCAGGAAAGGCCTGGAAGCTTTGGTAATCAAGCCAGTTTTTCAAGCTAGATTCTTAAGGTAGGAAATGAGTGCAGTAGGGGTATATAGTGGAAGCTTTCTGTTTGCAGACATTGCTAGGATCATTGTTTCAATAATATTCAACTGATATGAGCAACTCACATTTGGATCCTGAGGAAGAAGCCCCACTTGAAGTGGACCGTGATGCTCCCTTCACGGAGAAAACCCCTTTGCCTCTACGAGTTGTTGTCACAGCCACACGAGGACGTTTGAGTGGAATCACTGCACGAGGTGGTGGGGGGACACGGCCATGGTAATCAAACAACCTAGAAAAGATTAAGTCAGCTGGACTCCATAAAACCCTCTGTGATTTTATGTCATGGAAGCTCTGTCAACTAAATTTGCATGTTATCTTTGAGAAAATTACTGTTTGAAACTGTAATCACTTTATATCAAGTCAAATTAGATTTCAAGGACTTATGCACATTAAGTGCCTTATTCAGATTTCAGTCACACACTGGTGCACAGACCAGCTCAGGTTTTTTGTGTGTCATTTAAATGAAGGCTGTATTATGGGACTCTGTTGTTTGCCGTATGGAAAATCCATAACTTGCTTTCCACGGGTCCACACCAATTCATTGCTCACAGTCAACAGCAGTACATTTTGTTGTGACATTTCAGCTCCTTTATTACATGCATGGCTTAAATTCTAGTGTTCTATCTGCTACCCTTAAAGATGTAAAAGTACAAAAGAGAACCTTCCTGAAGACAATCATCACCATAAAGAAATATTCTGCAGTTTGTGAAGTAACAAGAGTCTTTGCATATGTTCTCTTTATTGAAGAATGAATCAGTGTAGAAACACTAAAATACCCAACCATGCTTAATAAATTAAAAAAAAAATACTGTTCAAACCAAAACCACTGTTGCAGGCAGATAGTCAGGCTTTTACCACTACAGTCAATAAAAGAAAATCTACAACAAAAAGGAGCTATTGTTCCCAAACAGAATAGCCTAATCCAAAAAATATAGTTATCAATAGCAAGTAACAAATGCGTAGAGGGAAATAAAGGCAGTAGAAAAGGTAATCAAAGCCACAGTTCTATATAGAACATAAAAGTTATGGGTTCTGGGTATGATAGGTCAGGAGAAGAAAGTTCAGAAAATGAAGATTTTCAGTTCAGCGTTTGAAGCAGAGGGATAAGCAACATCCTCATAAAATGTTCTCAAATTTACTTGCAACTAGTAATTATGGAAATTTATAACTGCATGGTTAATTTTCACAGTTGTGAGTACTGTCACCCAGCTGGGCAGATAGATACACATTTGAAAACAGACACACAAGAAACAGTAATTCACTCACTGCAGCATCTAACAGTATGCTGAACAGGAAGCAGAGTCAAACTTCCAACCCATTTTCTGGCAAGTACATACCTAGGGCTTAAACCAAACCACAGTTCTGTCTGTATTCCAATCCTACAGGCAATGTAACCATCTCCCTCCTTTCCCTTAGCTGTCTACAGAATGTGTCACAGAGGTCCTGTCACACTCACTGACTGTGAACTCCATGGCCTCAAATATTCCCAAAAATGAGCAGTTTCTAGTCATTATGAGCATAAGTAAAGAATTGTATTCAAAGATGAAAACTAAACTTGTTTTTTCTACTTTTAACACAAATATTAGTGTTAATTGTCACTCATTCATCGTATTAGATGAACTGCAGGTTAGTCACAAACTCCTTTCTGATGTTTCTGGATAAAATGTTTCTGAAGAGCTGTAAGCTGTCATGCAAAGGTTCAGTGTGTGATTATTACTCCAAAGGTGATTTTTTTCTATCTTCCAATGGTTTGTGTTTACATAATATAGTGAAATGTGAAACTGTGCTTCCTTTTCTCAAAATATGTAAAAGAACTGTTTCTAAGTACTTCTGGATCTCTTATATCTGGATATCTGGGATTCTCTTCTTCTTCCTGTTGTCTACCTATTCCTACTTCTTTAAATGAAATTATGCAAAGTTTTTGGGCTTGGTATTTTTTTTATCAAGCTGTATATACTCCAATAATATTCTTTCTTTTAAAAAACAATACTTCCATTTATAGTTTTGAAGTATCATGCCTGTTTTCCTTGTGCTTGTAATATGAGAAATGATAAAGAGAAATGCTCAGCTCCAAAGCAATCCTTTGCCCCAGTAATCACTAATGTGCATACAACTGTGTCTTTTCTTTCAGTCACCCTTCTAAATTTACAGTTCTGATCTTGCCAGTGCCCCAACAGAAAATACCCCAAAAGCTCTTACAGAAGGATAAAATCAAAAGACCTGTTTAGTAAGCATACATTTGGTAGTGGTAATCTTCTCTGTGACATATTCAAATAGTCTTCTGATACACAATAGAAATAATGCAATGTATAATACATAAAATCAGAACTGACCTGTTTAACCAAATGTCCTGGGTTGCAATGTATTTTATCACCATCCTCATGAGTTGCTGAAACCAGGTGGGGCAGTGTTTTTCTTGCCTCCTCCCTCTGGACTATCTCCCTGATTAATGGCCCATCAATGCCCTGCCCATGACTCAGAGATAACTCCCTCTGGACCATTTTCTGTTAATGGCCCATTCACACCTTGCCTCACGACTCATCATCCCATTGTGAGATGCTCCACCCAGAAGGAGGAACCAAGCATTCCATCCTGGATATAATCTGGGATTCTGAACACCTCAGAGAGCCTCTCCACTGGATTTCCAGAGGACAGGAGCTACACAGCCACCACTGGACCTTCTGAGGCAGAGCAGAGCCTCTCTTCAGGATCACTGCTTCAGCAGAACCATCGCACCTGCCCTGCTCACCTGGAGCTGGAAGCACCCCTCCCTGCTGCACCAGTAACTGCGCCAAAGGGGAAAGTGCCTGACAGCCGAGAAGGCTGTCACTGGGTTTGTGGTTCTGTTACTGCCATAGTTATTGTTGTTTGTTTGTTTATCTTTTTATATATATATAAAAAAATAAAGAGCTGTTATTTCTATTCCTCATATCGTTTTCTGAAAGCCCCTTAATTCGGAGGGAAGGGGGTTGCATTTTCCATTTCAGGGGAGGTTCCTGCCTTCCTTGACAGACAACTCTTTCAAACCAAGACACCAAATTATGGGATTATATTATAAACAAACATTAGAAATTATGTAGGATGTACAAAATTATAGGCACACATACCGATTGTAGAAATCATCTCTGTAGTAATCATAATCAAAGACATAACCACTGTGGAAAAACACAGAAAAACAAGAATGAACTGGTTTATAGGAAAATACACACAGATTAAAACTACTGTGGTAATATTGGCTTACTCTCAAATTTCAACCCCTTCTTCAAAGTCCTTCCACTTATTTTATACAACCATACAATGTAAATTATGTTTTTCAATGCTGTTGTCAGCTATCACTGTATATTTGGAAATGTGAAGTCTGGGGCATAAAGAACAGTGTAAACAGTTGACAGCACACACAGAAAGGATTTAACACAGTGAGACAGCTCTGTAATTAGATCATTACAGTGTAATTCTCTGAGTGATCGAATGAAGTTAACATTCCAAAACTGACACCCTCTTCTTTTCTGGTCTAACATAGCTTCATCAGTGGAGCAGGAAGACAGTTAAATACATGAAAGAGTGGGAAATGAGTGAGAAGGTGAGCAAAGACAGTTACTTTGATTTAGAGAAGCATGAAAAGGATTGGACTGCTTGCTGGTCCTGGAGTTCACCAAATTATTTTCATCAAAAAGAGACAAAGTAAAAAGTTAAGAAAATAGACACTAAATAAGTCTTATAGGGATGCACTGCCTCTCAGGGTCAGGAAAGAATATACTGACCGATCTGGGAAAGGACAGACACCATCAAGGGAAACAAACACGTGCAGAGTTGCACAGGTTCATGAGAAAACTGAGCTTTCAGTAACAGAGTCAATCTCAGACTGATCTTCCTGGTTTTGCATTCAGTCTTTTACCACTTCAGCAACTTCCTACTTTTGTGGTGAAGAAATAGCAAAGAAGTCTTATCTATCTTGTACATCCAAAAAACCCCCAAAACCAGCAAACCAATGAGCCAATAAAGGCTTTGCATGGAAAAGTCACACAGGTTTGTAACTCAGCCTACTTATACAATATCTAAGTTTTTCACTGGCCTGATGAGGACAATTATGAATAGTAAAGGTAAGAAGCATGAAGAAAGTATCACAAAAGAAGAAGCTTTAAATGAGAAAGGAAGAAGGCAGAAAAAAGAGAGGTAGAAAGGACAAAGCACAGAAGAAAACGTTCCCTGAAAATAAAGGGAGATTACAGAATGGTGGTGTGATTTAGGTTGGAAAGCACCTTAAAGATCAGCTACATATTAAATAAGCTTTTCTTCGCAGGGAATGAAGTTGTGGATAATTTCTGCTCCTGGACATTGAGCAAAATGGGGTTTTTAGCGTGTAACTTCAAGAATGTGTCAACAATTTTACCAGAGAAGGTCAGGGCACAATTTCCATCTCTGTCACATCTCCTTCACATCCAAATGCCCAGTTGCAAGTTGTACTGTCTGCCTGCACAATACAGTAACTGAAGATCATGAGAGTTGCAGACAACTGTAGCCCTTTTTGCAATTTATTTGAGAAAAGTAACCCTAAGATGCATTTCATGTGAAACACTTACTAAATTAAACAGCCCTGAGAGATTAGAACCCAGCAGCACATAAGCTGTATGTAGCAGAGGATGCAAAATATCATTAAATAATACTGTGTATATCGGTCATGTTTCTGTATCTTAATGCAAAACTAGCAAATTTTTTCTAAACTATAACAACTCTTATTTTGTCTTTCACTCCAGTCTGCATGGATCCAAGAAGTAACAGGTAGCAAAGCTATTATCTTATTTACAGCTATTCACAGATTCCTAGTGGTTTTATTTAGCTGAATGATTAATAGCTGCACTAAGCCCATAGTTAATATTCAATGTGTGTTTTGAAGTAGAAGATAACAGAAAATTTGAGGAAAAAAAATTAAATTTAAAATCTGTGTCACATGAAACCTTTCACCTGGAGTTGACATTAATTTAATTTGCATAAAGACCGTACAAATTCACTTTTTCAAGGTTGAAGACCATGAAGCTGGTGAAGAATATTTCACAGGCACCAGTTAGAATAAGGCTGAAGGACGACTATACTTTTCTTTAGTAACTCAGGTCTGGCTCATAGGACAGCATAAGGACTACTGGCCCCTCACTGGGTATGAAAATTTTAAGTTGAATTATGATGTTTCATCTGTAATATGCTGAAGAGGTTGTAGTGTGAAAACAACCAATACACCTCTCCATCTACAGCCATAATTGTTCCTACTTCTGCATGTCAAGGACAGACATAAGATTTGGTTAGTGCTGCAGTATAACACCAAACAGAAAATTAGCACAGATAATCACTGGCACTGAGATCAAGGTGACTGCAAGGCTCTTAACCTCTTGAGAGTTATTCCTTAACAACCCAACAGCCTGTGTAATGGGGGCCACAGGAAATCACTCATATGGTGTTGAATACCAAGTACTCAGCAGGTCAGAAGCAGAGAAAGGTTTAAACGAGCCTGTGAGCTGGTGGAGTCAGCAGTTTCCTAATGGCACTGTAAACAGGCAGATTACTTACCCACAGATACAGGGCATCTCTACAATATTAACAACAGAACTGCCTGCATGAAGCTGATGTTAATGCAGTAGACAGTAAAAGACAGTGTTTTATGTGTGCCTCACAGTGAGGCAAAGAAAACTCATCATCATCAAGAAAGGGTGCTTCAACTAGGCAAAAGTCTTGGTTCCTTTGTCTAACTTAGTATCACAAGGACAGTCTTGTAAAAGTTGTCTTGTTTGTTTCATTTAATGCTATACCTATCTTTGAAACTGTGTTTGCCTGAAGAATAAAGGATCCCCCCATGACCATATTTTCAGAGCTATGATCAAAGTTCCTATGCATGTCAGCAGTTGCACATGTGCCAATCAGGCAAATACAGTGTTATGCTTCTGCATCTTTGCAATAAACTTATGGATGTTTTTATGTATTTATATACCTGATGTTGAAAAATATTGCTTCAGTGCAATCATTTTTGCATTCTTTGCATTTGCAACACCCACAAAAGTTGTTTATAAACTAATGACCAATCCCGTTTTAACTTAGGTAGCTCCAAACACTAGTGGTATAACTGACTTCTGTGGGGTTATTTAGGAGAGTTAATGGCAGAACACAGCAGAAATACCTTTTGTTATTTTCCTGTCAATAAGAATTTTGTCTTGCACGTAAATCAGCCTTAGCTAATATCTCCTCTTCTTTCCACAGGTACAAAGATACATTTAAATCATAAATGTTGACAAACCAGGCATAATGTATCTTAATTTAATTGACAACGGTATCACAATTTATACTGTCAGTTGCTTCTCTGTTGTCAGGCCTGAATAAAAATATTAAATACAAAAGCAATATTCCTTCAATCAAACTCTTTTTGGGAAGCACATATCAACCTAATGTTTGAAACTGGTATTCTAGTCATTTGTAAAATCGTTTCTCATGTCATGTGAAAATAGTATTAGAAATTGGTCCTGTTGAATGCAAAAGAGAATCAGTCTAAACTGATATGATGTTAAAAAGGAATTCAGTGAGGGTAACAGGATGATTTAGAGAATAAGCATTGAGAGATGGAAAGTTTCCCTGTAAGAAAATCAATCAGATGGAAGTTAGTTTCATAAGCTGTTGAAAAAAAGGTGGATATTTCAGGACACTTTTCAGTAGATGGCTGCCTACACTCCCAGACATGAATTAAATTGGTGGGCTGAATCTTTAAAGACAATTCAATTTTAGGTGAGGATGAGAGTGCTGATAGAAGTGGAAGGACACTGCTGTTTTGCAGTTCAGGCTGTATATTCTGCAGAGAAAGAGAATATTCTCTAGACCCTGCTTTTTTGCTGCCAGACTTACTGTCAGAAGGCAATTTTTTTTCAGTGATTCCTTCAACTAATACATTAGATACTTACAGGAAAAAAAAGAGGGGGATGGAAGAGGAAAAGTAATTGCAAAGAAGTATTTTACATTAATTTCCATAATGAATATATGAAAGCAAATAGAGTTAAAAAGAACAGCTTAACACCAAAATCCCAAATCACTTGTCCCAAAACACCAAACAATTGAACATAACCCACTATTTATACATTTAAATTAAGGATTAAATTGTATAGTAATTTTGTAATCATAAGTTAATAAAGATTTTGGGTTTTTTTTTCTTAATTCTGAACATTTATTCAACAAATAAGAGAGAGATACATTTTCTTCTGAGTGGGGAAAAAATAAGAAGTTAAGTTTCAAAATGTGCAGCATGGAATGTAACACTTTAAATGGAATTTTTTTTTCTGCAAAACTGAAAAATATTTTGCAATTTTAATCTTAGGAGGTGCATTTTGTCCAAGGAGGACATGTATACATAAGCTGACATACAGTACTCCATTTTCCATTAAAGTATCTTTCTGCAAGCACTAGGCAGAATTTATTTACAAAATGATTAGGCTCTATTTTTTCTGTCTCTAGATATGTCCCTTCTCTACTCTCATCCTCTCTTCCAAGAACTCTTATCCCAGTGAAATGTATTTTGGGAAAACTGTTGAACTTACTGTGCAACCTGAATTTTAGGCAAAACTTGGGTGAATATTCAAAGTTGCAAATACATAATCAGGTAATTAAATCACTAAGACATATTCCTGTAGAGGATTAGGCAAAGCTTGTGAAGCAGAGAAGAACAAAGAATTTGAGATCAACATTCAGACTCTGGGGATCAGCTGATTGCAGAGCTGTTTATGACAGCCAGACAGACAACAGTGATGCAGGCAGAACTAAACCCCAACAATTTTCTGTACGGCTAAGTGCTAAGTATTAGAATTCCTCCAAATTAAAACAACTTACTGTGGCTGCAGGTACAGCCTATGCTTAGCAATGCTATCCTGCTGCTCTTTAGAAACAAAACAGTAGTATTTTAATGAAAAGGTACTTGTGTAAATATACTTAATATCTCCCTGAGCTTTCTCCTCCTATTCTTCTGTCATCTAAAGCAATGTCTAATTATGTTTACCATGGGAGAATTTCATAGTAAGGCAAAGAAAAAGTTTTCCGGTGACCTCACCATTTCCCAAGGTGTTCTGTAATTGTATTTTCTGACTGGGTAATTTGTAATGTCCATATGGTATTTTTTCCTCAGTACAAGAGAAGTGGGTCCTGCCTCCTAAAAATCTGTTTTAAATTCAGTGTATTCAAGGTACTACTGTCAAACCACACACATGTGATTGATTATCCAATTTGTTAGTAATATTGTATACATTGAAGGAGTGTCATTTGACTTGGTTTGACAACTCCACCAGACTATCATTGACAGGTGTAGGATTAAGTGATGGGTTTAGTGTTTCCACAGCATTTCACTGAACAGCAGATTAAATTAAAATCATAGTGGTAGCACTGGAGCTGAAAGTCTAACTATTTAAGATTACAAAAACAGATCTCTGAAACTTTATGCACTTTTTAGAGAAGCTGTCTTAGAAGCACTGAATGAAACACAAAAGCACAGTTCACAAAAGATTAATCAAGTACAATGTGACAATGTCAAGAGTACATGTTAAGGAAAAAAGTCTTGAAAATTGATTGCATGTTTTCCTCTCCACTCTTCAAACTGTCAAAAGGCTTAAATTAAATTTATGTTGTCATTTACATTAAGTTTATTGTTGTAATTTAATTATTTTGGATTGAGCAACTCAAGGCTTAAAGCAGCAAAATGGAGACATGAAAGAGACCAAACTTTCAGTGAGTATGGCTTGCCTAGTCAAGACATAGTGATTGTTTTTCCAAGAGTGTGCTTTGCAAGTGCAGTTACAATACAAATGAAGAGACCAGATACTGTGAATCTAAAAAGCATTCTTGTACTCCTGTCCCACTGTGCAATAATTTCCATGGCAGATGGATATGGGAAGTGCATCTGATAAAGATATCCTTCTATTACCTAGCACAGATTCAATTCCAGTCTGGTCAGAGAGGAATCAGGTCACTTGAAACCAAGTCATACTTGACTCCAGATTTAAAGTATAACCATGATTAATATGTGTGTGTATATAAGTGAAAAGACTCATTTTGCAAGGAAACAAAGCCATATTCAATACCTCTCAGGTTCCTCCATTTCTGCTAAAGAAATGGGAACATTTTGGCACAATATTGCTATATAAGCCACAACAACGAGCTCCAGTTTTGTTTCAATAACTTCACTGTCTCAGAAGATATGGCTTCCATTTCCATCCTGTATCCATTTGTACACCAGGAAAGGATAGATGTGCAGTATGAATTAGATTATTTGAGAAGTGCTTCAGTTTTCCTCCTTTATATATTATTGATCCTAATCTCTGTGAAGGTGCCAGCTACTTTCAAATAGTTCAGAAGAAACAGTTCATGTAAAAAAATGCAGTCTGAAATTTGGTAATTTTTCATTTTGACTAGTTGTTGTTCCTTTACTTTCTGTCCCTTGATTTAGATGGCAAGAAAATAAACAAGGCCGTATATAGTAGGTACTTTCTGGTAAATAAATGCTTCAGGCAAAAGGCATCCAGAGTGTTGGTTGAAAAGAAACTCTGTATGAACCAGCAATGTGTAATAAGCCCACCGAGTCAACTGTATTCTAGGCTTCATAAAAAAAACCCATGACCAGCGGGTGAGGGAGATGATTCTCCCCCTCTATTCTGCTCTTGCAAGACCCCATGTGGAGCACAGCACCCAGATCTGCTGTTTCCAACAAAAGAAGGTTGTAGACCTGTTGGAGAAAGTCCAGGGGAGGGCCATGAAGATGATCACAGGGCTGGAGCACCCCTCCTATGAAGACAGGATGAGAGAGTTGGGGCTGTTGAACCTGAAGAAGATATGGGGGAGACCTCATAGCACCCTTCCAGTACCTAAAGGTGCCTACAAGAAGGCTGGAGAGGGACTTTTGACAAAGGCATGTCACCACATGATGGGACAAAAGGGAGTAGCTTTAAATCAAAAGAGGGTAGATTCAAATTAGATATTAGGAAGAAATTTGCTGTGAGGATGGTGAGACCCTGGAATTGGTTGCCCAGAGAAGTTGTGGATGCTTCATCTCTGCAAGGGTTCAAGGCCAGATTGGATGGTGCTTTGGGCAACCTGGTCTAGTGGGTGGCACTATTTGGAAACAGATGATCTTTAAGGTCCATTCCAACAAAAACCATTCTGTCCTCCTATGAAAATTTTATTACTATTGGGACTTACAGCTGTTTCCTGGTGTCTACCTGTGAGGTTATCAAAATGTTTGGTAAAATATCTGGCAACAGGATGGCAGCTGATTCAACCTTCTATCCTTATCCTTAAGAAAAAAGGCTACAAGATTCAACATTCAAGTGAGGAGAGCTCAGAAACTTTGGTTTTAGATTTGGTTTTTGTGTGGGTTTTTCTTTTTCCATACAGGATTAGAGACAACTGAAAAGAAAAAAAAACCCTCTATATTTGTTGCAAATTCATTTATACTTTTTAAATTAAACAAATGCTTTGGCGTGAGCAACAGAGTCACTACCATAACAATGTCAACTGTCAGTTGCTGGTCACGCATGACAGTTTCACTCTATTATTTCTATTTCACATTTAAGGCTTATTCTCCAACTTTTAATTATGCTCTAATATGTTGTGAAGTATTTCATTTTATAGAGCAAAACTGATCCTGAAGTTATTTCAGAACCAAAGCTGAAGACTTTATAAATGAAAGAATTTCAAGGACAGTAATTAAACTGTTAACAATAAAACTCCTATCCTACTATTGGCAAAGCAGAATTTGACCTAATTTCTTTTTTTTTTTTTTCTGAGCTGCATCAGCAGCAAAGTTGTTATAACCTGTTACACCTGAGTGTACACATAGAGTGTGTATTGCTGATGTTGAAAAAGTTGCACTTTGGCTTGAAGAATGGTGAGACTTATCAGAATCTGGCCTGAACCTGAGACAAAAAAAAAAACCCTGAACTCAATGGGTAGCAACATAGTGCTTTTGAACTTTAGTTCATAATTAGGACTAAGCAAAAATATCCCCCAAAGAACCTGAAACCAAAACTGCCAAAATCAAGACCATTGAAATCAACATCAGTTTGAGCCAAACAGAGACTATTGAATATGATCATAAATATCTTTGACACAGCCAGGCTTTTTTTCAAATAATGGTGTGCAAAACCATTATACCAATGTAGTTGGAAAGTGGTTTGTTAACAAGTGCAAATCTCAGACCAAGCTAAATTTGTAGGAAACAATCTATGACACAATTCCTTTTACTAATTGAAAGCTTGCCTAATATCAGGACATACTGTGATTTTATTTCAAATTAGGGTTACACCATAGTATGTTAATTCACAGCTGAATGATCCAGCAAAGCAAGGAGTAGTTGCTCCTTAGTATCACAGACAAGGTTTTTAACAGAGCAACACTAAAGACAATAAATCCTAGCCTGAAGCTCACTATCTTTTTAAAAATCTTTAACAAACATGAGAGGGAAATAGGAAAGCTCCAATTTTCTTTGCATACACGTTTCTTTCTGATGTGCCTCTTTCTGCACTGCCTCCTCTCTTTCTTCAAATTTTACAGTTTAGAAAGCCAATGTATACACAGACTGGTGTGGAGCAATAACATTTGAAGCAAGTCCACTGACTGACTGCTGTGACCACAGTTGAACAGATCGAACTCCAAAATAAGTCTCTTTATCAAGGAGCTGCCCACTGTATTTCTGCAGAAGGGTGGGAAGAGGATCATCAAGCAAAAGCTCACATAGCAGCACTGGCTGTCTTTCTGGGGTTTAGTCTTTTAAGCATATCTTTCTCTTGTAGCTCAAGTGCAAGTAACACGTTAGGTTAGAGGGATCAGTCTCAAATTTCAGTTTCTGGTGGAAAAGATCAAACTAATTTCAAGTATGGAATCAGTGGGATTAGCCGCCAGATCCCCTCTGAATATTTAAGGCCTAGCCTGCTAAGAACTTAATGTTAAGAGCTTCAATTGTTACTATTGTACAAAAGTAGTTAGAGAAACACAGGCAGAAGAGCAAAGGGTAGACACAGGCTGACTGATTTGCACAGCATTATAGGGGATTTGAAACGCAAAATACGAAACTTCAGAATTATTATATCTTCCAATATATCTATCAAGGGGAAAATATTGAAATTAAACTTCTTTGTAATGATCTGGAAACTTGTGAAAATAAATAAAGTCTTTCATGTGCAAGGTCAGAAGGATGAAAAACTGTCTCAATTTTCAGACTTGCTGTGAGTGGGGAGCTAGGTCTCGTGATATTTCTGCACATGACTGCCACAGTAAGCTTATTCATACTGAATATTCACAGAAGCCCATACAGACTGCTGGGGCAATATGTTATGCTGATACCTCAGAAACAGGAAACAGGAATACTGCTAACCTAGACCTTTTCAAACACTATTTTCAATAACGCATTGGTCAGTCACTGCTGTTTGGGAAAAAAAACCAAGCTAATTTGATGTAAATTGTTTTGTTCCACAGTGAGGCTACATGTCCAGCAAATATTGTCCTTCCTTCTCCCTCCATCTTCCATTGTAAGAAAATATCTCTCTTTTTGTTTCTTTGTGTTGTCCTTTTCCATCAAGTTTCCTCTCTATTCTTATGTTCCCAGATTTCTTTTCATTCCTATACTCCCTGAATATTTCAGTCTCCTAAATTTCCTTCAGAAACTTTCTCTTGTGCATAATTTTTATCCTCCTCTAGGAAAAACTCCCGACTATCTTGTACATAGGTGAGTACACAAGTATTCGGTGCTGACGAATTGTTCATGATTAAACTAACACATAAATTATATGGACACGTTCTGTTTTTCTAGAATTGCTAGTGAAAAGGAAGTCTTGGAAGACAGACAGAATAGACAGTAAAAAAAAAGAGAAAGGGAAATAGAATAACCAGAAGAGGAAAAGGGTGATCTCATGCTCTTGCCTTTCCAATAATGAGGAATGTTACTGATATTACTAAGGTCACAGGGGAAAAAGAATAAATTAGGGTGAATATCTGTTGAGTTTGTTGCAAATGAAAGTTCATTTCAGAACCAGGAATTAGGAAAATAACATTTTTTTGGCTAATTTCACTAGTCTGTTTTCTATGTTATATATAACTATATACATATATGTTGCTCTATGTGTTAAAGTGGAAGCGATGTAGAATGAAAATCAGGCAAATAGGAAAACCATAAAATAATTAGATTTAGATTGCAGATCAGTAGAAAAAGTACATAATCTAGGATCTTTAAACATTGAGTAGTGTCACAAAGCCACTGAAAAGTTCAGTCACAACAGTGGACCAAAATTATTAATTCTGTGGCTTTGTAACCATTTTTTGGTGAGAGAGCTTCAAGCAAAAAAATAAAATTAAAAATTTATAAAATAGCTGTATTCATGCCTGTTTCAGAGTCTTAAAATAGTGGAAAGTAGGCAATTATAGAAGAGCTTAAGCCTTGTGGGTTGTAGAAAACTGGAAGGGAAATATGTCAGTAATGCTATCTGAAATGAAAAGGTATACATTCTCAGAGTCTTCCACAGGTATCCATATGTGCAGTCATCCCCCAAATCCCTCCTGTCTCTCTGTGACTACCCTAAAAGCCTCTACCAGTAAAGAGCCTTTGCAGAACCCTGACACGTGCCTCTTGCCTCCAGGCTAAACCTCACAGGTAATCAAAGAGTTTGTTGTTTTAAAGGATATACTCTGCAAAAGCAGAATATCTGCTACTCCCTGCCTGAGTCAGAGAGCCCAAGTGGTTTTAAGCATAAGAAATTACTGCCGAGGTCGAAACAATAAGTTTAAAAAAATGTCAAGTCTGTTCAGTCCTCCCATGCTTTTCATGAGAACAGCTCCTGAACACCTGGCATGAATATGAATGAGAGTTACAAGATTATGTTCTTGTTGGTAGTTTTATCGGTGTCATAACGGCAGAGCAAAATGAGTCTAGTATCTCCTCTTTTTGTATTTTTCCTCTGCTGAAGGGAAATAATTTTTTTAGCTCTCTCTCTTCAGAAGCTGGGTAGGAACAGTAGGAACAGTGTTTGGTCCTTCTGCTGGTGCTCCCTGATAACCAGGATGAGGAAAAAGACTGATGGAATTTGTTACAGAGGACGCTCTCTGGCTGCGTTCTGGTTTGTGCCTTACAACCTATTGTCCATTAAAAAATCAACCACAAACTTGACCCCCACAAAAACTGAGTGAATTGAGAAAAACTGTGTATTATCCTAACAGACCCTGCAAAGACTAGGCTTTTATTTAAACTATCTCACTTCTGCAGAATGGGATCCCTCAAACAAATGTATGGGAGTGGAATTTCCTGTAAACCTGCAAAATGGCTTGCAGGAAAGAAAATACTACTAAGCAAGAGGAAGAAATGTGAGTGACAAATTCAAGTTATTTGATATATCTTAAAACCATTCTTCTGGAAGAAAATTAACGTATTTTACTTTTTGTATTTTAGTAGCATTTCCAAATGCTTCCAGGAATCTGAGCCCACCAAAATTGCACTGTGTCTTGTAGAATTAAGTACCTATGTTTGAAAGTTACTGTGATTAAGATGTTATTTGGAGAAAGCATGGCTTTTCAGTCTTTTCTACTGTCAAATACTTTCTAGAAAGGGGACCTTGATGAGGAGAGTAGTAGTTCATACAGACCTCTAATGTTTTCACTAAGAATGTAAAAAAATGCATTAAGTAGTGCCAATTTTACTTGTATCTCCCTTCTTTCTTCCATGACAGATAACTATTCATCATTAAATAAACACATACAGTGCATGAATTTTCACTTAAGTTTCTCTCTGGGCTTTTCACCTAAGTTTACACTGCTTATAGCAAACAATCAATCAAAAAAAAAAAAAGAGACAAAGAAAAAGATTGAAAAATCAGACAATAGATTGAATCTCAGCTGATAACTGGATGTATATAACATATGCATTTTCAAAGACCATCTCACTGAAGAGCTATTGCCTGCTTATCCAGTAATAATCCCATTCTCTGCAGCTGGCAGTAACTGAATCTCTTTTCACTAGACTCAAAAAAAATCAGTTGTTTCTTTTTCACTCTCCCTATTTCTTCTGAATTCAACAATATGGGACATGTTATTAAATGACAGCTAACAGAGAAGACAAGTATTTTTACACATTTGACAAATTTATCAGTTGCCGTGATGGGATTTTCTGCCACTGCATGTGTTAAAGTTATATTGACCCCATGTTATTATGGAAGTTACATATTATTATAGTTAGATACCAAAAAGAATTAATTTAGAGAATTTCTACTGTGCAGAGTTATAAAATAATTATGGTCTCTATTCACTATAAAATACTATTATAGGGCTTCAAAGATGCTGCATTTTCTATGTGTTACAAAATGGGATTTTAATTTTCAGGCTCAGACCAATGACCAATTACAAATCTGCATGCATTATTATCTGAAATTGATATTATCTGAATCAAGTGCTAAACTTTTACATGCAGATAGCTGTGATAAACCAGCTGCCAAGAAATAGCTGGTGGTTAATAATTGGATAAATAATCCAATTATCTAGAAAGCATGATAACTGTTTTGTTGAGGTGATAATTCTGCATCATTACTATTATGAAATTGCCAAATATGGAGAGATGATGTGGGTAATTAAAAGCTATAGGTATTTTAAATAGATATTGCTTTTAAAATATTATACATCCTTTGCACAAAGCAGGATGAACTTAATATGAGCTGGCACTTAGCTGTTCTTTTTGCAGTGACCATTTTGCAGTATCCATGTCTTTTTATCAAGACTCTCGCCTTGTCTTTTTCAGTCTGAATCTTTCAAACTTTTCTGCATGAATTTAATCTGATGCCTTTTCAGTAGTGGATTTTTTACCAAAACTCTTGTCTTTGATATTAAAGCCTTCCAGGCATTCTGAGCATTTGCATGACTTCTTTTTTGTACTAAACCTACATGAACATGAATGCTGTATAACATGAAGAGGAAAGAAAGTCCAGACACCTCTTGGTCTTGCTTAGGCTGAGTATGAATAAACCTCAAAAACTGTGGAAATAACATTTCTGGAGAGAAGCATCCTGTGCCCCTATATTTAGCATTCAGCACTAACAAATACCTCAGCCTTCCCTAAGGATTTTATCTTCACTTCTAAGAGGAAAAGGAAGACAACACAAATCTCAAACTCAGCTTTGTACTTTAGCCCAAAATTATAATATTGTGTTCAGATACTCTTATCTGAATAGACTGTATACTTGATGAATTTTTGCTCCTGAATGATACCATTATAGACTTTCATTAAAGATGTTACTATCACTTCAGTGCCAAATTACACTCTTGCCTTGCACAGGGAATAAAGGAAAGGATTTTTCTTCTCTGCTATGTCTTTTGCATAGAAAGAAGGATAAATGGAATTGCCTTTACCAAGGGAGTACAGGAGCTGTTCTCTCCCTGCATTCATGATATAAACTACAACAGCAAGAGGTCTGCTCCTCTCTGGCTGCTTTCTGAGAGCAGGGGAAGAATGCAGCATTTTATCAACCAATTTTCCTTTGTAGGATCTCTTATGGGATGATTGCAACCCTGCACATGCATGCAGATCTCAACAACCTGTGGCAGTCTTGAGGTCTTATGTTGCCACACTTCATGTCCCCAAAACAATTAGCAATGTCAAAGCACCAAGAAGTCCTATGCTTAGGCACAGCAAAATGAAAAAGCTTAATTAGGTCCTGCAGGCAGTATAATGAAAATGCGGAAACAAATCTGCTACAGAAGACAGATGAATTGGAGGTTGGTGTGCAGGATCAAGCCATCTGTAGGCAGCCAAAAGTAATTTAGATTGGTGTTTTGACCAACTCAGGCTGAAAGAGCCATTAAGGGCACCCATGTGTTAGTTTAATTGCAGTTAAGTCAGCATTTCTTCTGCAAACATTACTGTATTTTAAAAGCGTGGTGGATGCAGCTGTCTGGGTTAAAACTTTAGATACAGGTCCTGGCACATTCTGGGTAAAAAAGAATTCCTGGTTTTTGTGAAGCAACTCTTTGACATAGTACCAAGGAGGTGGATGGTGGCTTGGGCTCCTCCTCAGAGCACGATGGTCTAACACTATGATGCCCTTCTTGGAGGTGGATGAAATGCAGAAATAAAAGGCAAAAGTAGCACACAGGGAACAATTTTGGGAAGTTTTATCTATCTTCATTATTACGAACTTGCATAAAAGAAGTCAAGTACATTGAAGGCAAACTTCTGAAAGATTCTGGAAAAAAGCTAAGTCAATTTGTGCAGATTAGAATTCCCAAAAGGAATCAGTTTCAGTGACAAAGTCACATACATTTACTATGTGGATGTAATGTGGATTTACACCAATCTGCTCATATGGAAACAAACCCAAACCCAAACCACGATACTTCCTCCTAGGCAGACACCCCCAAATATGCTAAAATTGCCAGCATGGTTCTTAAGATCATGATAAGAACTACAGAAAAAGGATTAACTATTTCATGGCAAATAATGTAACTCCTAATATTGTCCTTTTTATTTGCTTCATGGATTTTTATACTTTCAACTTTGCTCCTCAATCACAACGGCATGCAAATTCTCTGTTTAATGTTAAAGTTGAGATTTTCAGTTAATCACTTCATTATGAGAGTGGAGGCCCCTAGAAAAACCAGCTCAATAGGACAAATTACAAACTGGAGTAATGAAAATTATTAGCAGAAGAAGCTGAATTTGGTAATGAATTTGGACATTTCAAAGCATGTAAACCAAGAGCAGTGCACCATCCCCACACCCTCCAATTATTTTCCTATAATTTTGAGTTGGTAGAAAGTAGAAACAGCAAGCAATTAATTCAAAATGTACTCAAACAAACCAGAGCTCCTTTATGCTACAGAAAGCAAAACATATTTCAGTTCTCTTTACACTAATTTGTTGAGTTCTTTTGATCATAATTTACATGCTTTCTTGCATGTTAACTTTAATTCACACTTCAGAATTTGAAGTTGACTTTTAGTTCTGCAGTTGGTACAACAATTTAGAAGTTACTGATAATTACATGGTAAAACTGACCCTTAAACAGATATTTTGTATGGGATCTTTTGTCTTCAGTGTGTATTCTTGATAGCACAAAGTATGGTGTGAAAAAAGGAAAATGAGAGTGAAGATACATAAAAAGATGCAGTTCTGAAGGAAAACAGGGCGGGAGAATGTTAGGACACTCTGAAAAGTTTTAAAGAAAGAAGTTGAAAGCAAAACAGTGCATGAAAAGTGAAATTCAGACTCAGAAGAAAAATACAGATAATTACCTCTAATGCATACATTAGCCTACATTTTATAAAAGAATGGTATATTTTTAGAATATGGCACATTTAAAAATTTTTTTTTAGAATTATGAGTTATTTTATTATAGAGAACATATAACTGTTTAAGTGGCTGTGGCACTATGAAGGCAATAGCTAAAATATGCAAATCAGTGAAGTGTTCTCTAATTAGGCTAAAAATGTGATTTTTTTCTATTTCACAAATTTGATTTCATTTCTACTATTGAAGTATCATAATTTTTTTTTAAAGGACACTATCAGTTATTTTTTCATGGCTTAGACAAGGGATATAGATAATATTTAGAATGTTTTCTGAATCAAGTGAATGAAAATAAATTAATAAACTACCTTTTAATGCAACATTTAACTCCTACATGTACTTTAGTGTATTTTTTGTTTAGTCAATAAGAGCAAAACTTACTTCTTAGTATTTTTTTGGGAAGGAAAATATCCATGACTGCTGACATTATTGACTAAAACCTACATTTTCTAAGCTTATGTATAGTAAATAATCATAATGTTGAAACAGGATGTTTATGCTGCACATAATCTCATAAATTATCTTTTATGGTTGTTGAATATATAAATATCCATGAAAATATACATATTCCTACTTACCCAACGGACAGGAAAGGCTCCTTTGATTCAAGTCTGTCAAGTAAATAAAAAAAGTAATAAATAAATATATTTATTGTTTAAGAACAATTATACAATAAATTT
This sequence comes from Rhipidura dahli, assembly GCA_013399225.1. NCBI lineage: Eukaryota > Metazoa > Chordata > Aves > Passeriformes > Rhipiduridae > Rhipidura > Rhipidura dahli. Next base: position 132,854 of record VXAC01001403.1, read on the forward strand.
AAAACAGCCATTCTCAGTATCAAGTTTATTTAATGGCACAATTTAACATGAATAGAAGGGCATGATTTATTTTATTAGGAGCTTAACTCTGAGAAAATCACATTTACCTAATGGAACTGTGGTCTAGAAATCAAGTATTTACAAAGCAGCACACCTAGGCCCTTTAAATTTCACAGATTCAGATGATTTGTGTAGATATTTGCATAGAATGGCTAGAGTGAACAAGAAATACTTTGTTATTTTTGTTGCTTTTTATTTTTTAATTGTTGATGTTCAGGATTAAATTTTAAACATACTTTTTTCTCTTTTTTTTTTCTTTTTGGTTGGTTGGTTTCCAGCACCCTGTGCTCATAAGCCATGATCACTTCATCATTATGAGAACTTCAGTCCCATTTGCCAGAATTGGCCTTATGCTGGGTCTGGGTGTCACTGGTTTGGTAGACCCAGAATCATGCCCAGTTCCAAACCCAGTGGGGAAAATGCTCTCCCACTCCCTGCTGTTGCTGCTGTGGCTGTGAGGAGATGCAGCACCTGCACACTTGCAGGAGCCTCTGCTACTGGTGGCTTCCATCCAGCCAGGATGGACACAAGAGTCCTCATCTGTGCTAGCAGGCACTGCTTCTGCTCTGGTATCTGCAAATGGCTGCCCTTATTTTTTAGTGCGTTCTAGCTTCAGTGAGTTTACTAATATCAGCTGCTTGATAGGATAATTAGTATGTGATTTTAGGATCTTTTATAGATGTGTTTAAAGCATATTTACAGCTGAATAATTTTGAGTGGTTACATGACATGCAAAAAATGTTCCGTTGTGATGATTCCCACTGAGCATACTGTGCTAGGAAGAGCAGCAAATAAACATCCTGGTCATTAATATCTCTTTGTAGCCTTTAATAAAAGTGTTTCTAATGAAGCAAAGTGTATAATGTGTGGAACGGAACATTTCGTTTATGACTCTGAAACCAATTTAGTCCCACAATAAAATATTTGAAATATAATTAATTTTAAACAATTATAATCAACTGTAAACAAAGGTACAGTAAATAATAAATGGTTTAAAAAAAGTTTCATGAAAGTCCTCTTTGTAAAAAAAGGACTGTACTGTTGCAGTCATTATTCATTCAGCAAAAGTTTTGTGCAAAAACTCACAAACCAACAGACCAGTTTAGTTATTACCACCATCTAAAACCCAAAATGTATTGAAAACACAGTCCCTTTTCTGTTGTCCTAATGACTATAGCTCACCATTCCATTTCTTTCTGGGGTTGAAATCCACACAGAACTAGAAGAATAGAAGAGGAAACACTGGTGGCTTTGCATATACCTGGAAGCAGAGCAGAAGCCCAAAGCTGCTTGTCCTTGTGGTCAGGGAGATGCTTATCCAGGGCAGTCCTGAGAAAATCTGAGTTTGGCATTCTCTGTGCTTAGGCAGAGCTACCAGAGAGCAATAAAATGGCAGGGACCTTCATGGGGGGTTTCATCCTTCTCCTGCATGTTTTGTTCACTAGTGTTACTCTTTTGTTCCCTGTTTTTCTGCCTAATGAAATGAGTAACTCAGCGGAAGCACTCAGTGTTTGGCTGGAGAGATTAACTATAAGAAAGATGAGCAAGGAATTAAAGTCTCAAAGCATACTTACATACTTCATAATACAGAATTTTTGTGATCAAGAGAGACCTTGCACTATCCTGATGGAGGACATTCTGGTGGTTTTATTTGAAAACAAAAAGTGTGTGATAGAATGCCCTGTGGACAAAATACTGCAATTAAAAATCTATTTGCAGTCCATTCTCAAGATGGAATTCAATCTGATTTAAATAGTGCTGCCCTAGGTTTGACCTCTCTCTATATTTGACTAAATGGTTTTAGATAATTTGTTGCATTACTTTTAATTAGTACAAATGCTCCTCATAGTAAAGGAATACAATTATCTGTTGGCCTCTTATTTGGTAATTCAGTATATGGCAAATTAAAATAAAGGTTTAAAACTGCAACACAATATGAAAGAACATCCTATATCATCTTTACTGGTGACATTTATCAATACAAAAGGCTTTTTACCTTTCTTTTCAACCTAACGTACACTGAATTTTTCATGTTTTTGAGGAATTCTTGCATAATTAAATATGATATTGCAAGAAGAGTAATCCTGATAAGTTTAGAGAAGGGCTCTCATACACATCCAGGAAAAATCTTAAAACAGAAACTGTCTTCTTTGCAAAAGTAGATTGAGAGTGCAAGAAAGTTGCTAAGTTGGGCAGTAAACAAAGACAATCATGTTTTAATTATGTAGGAATGGTAGTGAAGCAGGAGAGATTGAGATTTTTTCTTTCTTTCCTGAAATGATTTTCTCATCAGAAAAGATCAGTTTGTCAATATGCCAAGGCAATACCTCAGTTTGAATGGGAGGGAGGGAGGGAGGCTAATCAGCAGCATGGCTGGGACATGCCAGACTGAGGTTGTACTTCGCTTTGATTTTGAGCTAAGATTTTCTGAAAGGTCTGACTTATCTACATTTTATAAGTAAGTTTTGCAGGAGGAAAAAGAATTTTTACACTATGTAAGTTGCTCAGTTAAAACCAGTCACTGTAAACAGGCATAGGCAACTGATTACTACCAATTGATAGGTTACAGTACTGTAAACACTGTGTTTAAAATAGGGATCCTACAAATTTCCCATTTAGTGTTTTTCCCCTTGCAACCTGTTTTGGAGAGATACTTTACAAGGTCTGATTAACCCAACTGTGCATTTCATTATTTTCTTTGCTGCTAAGTTTGCTTATATAAAAGGCAATTATCTAAATTCCATCTTTGACATGGACTGAAGATCCAGATGGACAAATTTTCAAGGTTTTCAGACAAACATACAGGGAAACGTGACTAGACTAAGGGCATGTGAATTTCTCTTTGAATTGTAAACAAGTCATGCAATGACAGGGAGATCCCAAAATAAATTCTACTTTCCTTGCATAATTGTCCTCTCAAGATTACCGGCAAGACTTTTTCTGCATTTGAGGCCTGACTCAAGATACATAAATCTTTATAATTACTTGTTAAAGAATCCTCTCCTCTCCTTCTAAAAACTGTTTAAAGGACAAAGTGAAAAACATATCAATGCAGTACACAAGCAAAAGGATTTTAACCAAGGATTCTCCAAGGCAATTAATTATGTATCAATAAATTCTTCCTCATGGTGGTCACATAATTTCATCTTTAAGCACTTAGTAGGAAAAACATGTAAAATTTAAGGAATTTGTTAGGGGTCTTATTCTGACTTGCTGAAAAAACTAAACTGTCTGCCCCACATCAGAGAAAGGAGTCAGGAACCAACATTTTTTAAGATGAATCACCATTTTAGGTTACAACCTTCATATCAGAATTCCCGAAGAGGATTAGCTAAGTGTGTTGCTGCCATCACACATTTTCTCTTTGACTATAAAATGCATGAATAGTGACTGCAGTTTTCAAGGGGATTGGAAGCATTTTTGTTCAAGCCAGATAGGAAAGTCAGGACAATTGAAAAGCATTTTGGACTTCAGTATAGTGTTAATGCATATTTTGACTGACTGAGGTGGCTGACTTATTTACCTGTCAAGTATGTCTTTTTTGCACTGTACAATTTTAGGAATCAAAGATTTAGCAGGATTAAAGATTTAGCAGAAATATGTGTAGTGAAAGAATATTCAGATTTATGGCTCACCCTGTTTATCAATGCATTAAATTTTAAAATGACAAGAGCAACTCAAGGGACCTTTCAAAAGAAACTTAGGTTTCCATTCACAGTAATCAAACATGGATGCATTTTTCTCTAAACGTTGAGTTTGTGATTCAAAGTGATCGAAAAACATCTTTCTTCAGAACTTTTTAAGCAGTGTTAAATATTGTCATCTAATTTCTTTTAAAAGCATGTGCATTTTAACTTTTGCTACATCCCAATATTTCTATTCAATGCAAGCAAGCCTCATAAAAGCATGTCTTAATTTACAGAAGAAATACAATTTCATATAACTTCTGCTACCTATTGAGTCTGGAAGAACAATTGCTGGTGTACACTAGGTAATCCTTCCCTTCTGGTTTCTGTGACTTAATTTCAACCCAAGATAAATTTCCTGGACATTGTCAGAAACTATTGTCAAATGGAATTAGGTAAGAAGCTCATTTTGTCTTCTGAAGCTTCCATAAATGTCTTTATAAATACTGCAAGTTTTATCTAGAAACTCTGTCATTTTCTGGAACAAATAAATGGTAGAATGACTTTATAGAAGATCTAATCTGTCAAATGTGTTTCAGAAACAGAGGGAATGAAACAATAATTTACAGGTTTATGTCAACTTTTACAATTGTTCCTAATAAACTTAATAACTTCCGCTCCCATCTGGTGGTTGACATTGCAATTGATAACTCTGATTAGAAAAACAACAACCAACTGTTGTTTTCATGAATATTGCATAATGTCAAGCACTGTGTATTAGTTTTTGCTGTGCCTCGAGAAGTTGCATTACAAGAGCTAAGTGCTTCTGTTATTTATTGAAACATAAAAATTCCAGCACAAAATAAAATACATCACTCAAACCACAGATGGAAACTAACACACTGCAAACTCAAAGTGCCGTTTCTCAGCGCAAACTTAGTCCTTTGATGCAATAACAGACTTGGTGGATAAAAGGTAAGATGGATGATAGATAAGACTTAGTCTCATTTTTAAAGCTCTTGATAGTGCCTGATATGGGACTCTCATACTCAAGCCAAGAAAATAAAATCTAACCCCAGCATGACCATGAACGAAGAATTATGTCAATGGGAAAGAGGGCCACATCAAATAATAGGAACACTCAGTGTTATTCTTTATTTAGTTTTGGTTTGCATAAATTATTTTTAAAAATGTGAATGGCTGTAGAATAAGTAACAAAACCCCATTTTTTAATCATCCAGCGAACAGTTAAAAACTGATCTTTTTTTGGATAAATGTAAGAATTAGTCTGAATTCAGTGTAATGAAATTTAAAAAACAAAAGCAGAGTGAGAATTCAAGAAGAACTGTTCTGTATATATACAAAATGAAGGACAACTAGCTGGGTATTGCCAAAAAAGGTTTCAAGAGAGGAAGAACTGAGTATCAGGAGACTGCTAGTTATGGGGACATATTAAAACATCTTTCCTCAGAGCTGATTGAGAAGTGTCCTTTAATCAGCACATGCTTCCTCTCTTCTACTCTCAGATCACAGTTAATCAAAGTTCACAACTGAAATATTCAGTGTGAATATTCAGTGTACTAAAGCTAAATTTTACTAATTACAGAAGAATTTATTCACTAAGAAAGCTACTACACTAGTAATCACTCTAGGGATAAACCGATTATCAAACAAGATTATCCCTTTGGCTACCAGACTCCCTATGAAGGTCTATACATAATCCTTAATAGAGGTATAATATATATTTAGTCCCTTATGAAATTATGCATTCTAACTGATTAAAAAAGATACTTTTTTTTCTAATATTTTGTGACTTTTGACTGGGTTAATTATTTAAGACTGAGAATAATTTAGATCACTTCTTGAAGCAGCAGCTTTTTCCCAAGTCCATGAGGAAAAAGTTGTACCCACAAGAAGTTAACTTCCCAAGACATCTGTAGGTGATATGGATCTGACACAGCTTAATTTCTGGTGATAGAGAAAACTGAAATTATATTTGGTTCTCATGAGACATCTTGATTTGAGCATTTTCTGTCTAGGAATGCTTCTGCTCACCCTTGGGTTTGGTTTGCATTCATGCACTTATTCTGTATTTTATATGCTGCAAGGTGGAGATGCCTTTAGTCTTTTCAGTGTTTTCAATTGAAAGAAATGGAATATTTGGCCCAGCATATATATATGTATACATATATATATTACATGATTTTTAAGCATTTTATATGTCTGGACAACAGAAAATATGTGCAAGGGGTTTTTTAATTACTTAGAATAAATTTTATTTTATTCTATTTTTTAAAAACACTGAAAAAATCACCAACTATTGATCCAGTGCATTTCATTCAGCCAGTTCTACTTAGCACCTAACCCCATGACAGGGCAGTGCCATAGCACTATCTGCAGGAAAAGGTTTTGAGGGAACCCTTAGCACAGGATGCTGTCGACAATAACTGATGTGTAGCCTCTACAGATGTGTAGCACATGTACCAGCTGTGTCAGGTGTAGACAGCACATGACCAAATTTAGCTCATTTCCTAGGAAAACCTGAATCTTACATCACTTATAAACATGAAGTCCTTGACATAAACGTTTCAGGAACCTCTAGGATTTTTTATCCCATGGGTAGTTAGGATAGATAACCTTTTAGCCATTAGTTAGCAGAATGTAACTAATAATCTCTTTGGAGTTATTGTTGAAGCTTGACAGTTGAAAAACTGAATAAAAGGTATCTTTCCCTACAGAGAGCAAGTGCTTTAAAGAGACTGCCTCTTCCCTGTACTAATTTTCACAGCAGCAAGAGGTTAGGATGAGACTTAAACCAGCATATGCAAAAGTTGGTTTTGATATACCAATAAAAATGTACATTGTCATATTGGATACTGGATGCATTACTGTTGTAACATGGGATGGAAGGGTAGGAAAGGGTGGTCTGGAGAACTAAGGGGAACTAAAGGAAAAAAAGGAAGTAGTTTCCAATAATACTCATAAATAGGTGGCCTAAATTTTAGGCAGCAAGAAGAGAGGGAAATCTAAAAGCTCTAACACATTTAAAAGCTGTATCCTATCTGATTTTACAGGTTAGATTTTACCATGTCTTCCTTTATGAATCCAAAAAATTGCAAAGATAACATAAACAGTGGCATGGATTCTCATAGTTGACTAAATCCTGGTAGTATGTCTGGGGGAAACAAAATTATGACTTGGAGTGAAATTTATTCACAGTCTACATTTGAAAACCTTCTTAGATAGTTATGGATTCCAGTTTCCTCCCATACCACCCAAGAGAAGCCTCCTGTTGCCAAACAGAGTGACAAGCTAAACTGTATTTAACCCATACATCACATACATGTGATGTTTCCAGTCATGAAGTAATTCACGCTCAGATTCAAAGTGAGATTCTTTCAGGTTTCCCAAACTGAAAACCTGCTCAATTTGGTACCTGCATCCAAGAAAGCAAAGGAAACAAACCCTGAAGAATGAAAATAATTCCATGCCACTGTCAGTTTTTATTTTCTTATTCCTGTGATTTTTACTAGTTGCTGATTTTTGCAAAAAACTATGCTCCAAACAAAAGAAGGAATTTTGAGAAAAATATAGTGATATAAGTAGTGTGCCTTAGAGTTTTCTTCCTCACAGGTTTAATCATTCTTTGCATGAAGTTGATCTCACCTGACCCTCTTCTGGTCTGAAGCAGGGTATGAATGCTCAGGTCAATATGTACTGATCTGAAAACATCTAGAATGAGTTCATCGGGGTGGGTTGAACAAAAGAGTGTTGACTGATCTAATGCACACGATCAATACTACTTTGCTGCGTGGCTATTTGCAGTCCCAAACAGATGAAGGTTAATGCAGGCATCGCCTTTGAGGATTCCAAGGGTAAAGGTGTAATATCCTTTTTCCCTCAATGACACTACTAACACTTTAAAGCAGTACCAGGAGGGCCTCTTCTCTGGCAATGGAAGATTCATGTTTGTCATGCTATTGATGCCTTTCCCTGGTCTTAAAATCAAGAGGTGAACACAGTTAGAAGGGGAAAAGGGGTTTTACCTTGGTGTTTATTTTAATGATCCTTAGGTGCACCACGACCAGGTCGAAGGCACCTCCATGTACCCCGCAATGGCCACTGCAATCCCCCTCCTCAAGATCTAGTCTTATATTCTAGGTTTTACTAATTAGCATATCTATCCAAAATTCCCCAATGAGAGGCTCAAATTAGCCCCCCTTCCCAAGGAACCTTCCCCTGGATGGTTCTATCTCAGTTTACAAAATGTGTTCTGGAGAGGACCTTGGGCTCTGGGGCACACTGACCCCTAACTACAAAGCTTCTAACATGTTTAGTCTCTCAGCTTAACAAACAAGTCCAAGAATGTAGGCAAAAAGCACTGAGAATGCAGAAGTTGTAAAAAGGTATAAAGAGGTATAAAAGAAAAGACAAAAATCATCATGGCATCACTATTCCCTAGAATAATCTCGCTCATGCAAAGCTGAAAAATGCAACATACATTTTTATGCCAATAGGTATTAGAAAATGCTCATTTCTTAGGACTCAAACCAATTGTCATTATGAATACATTTTTTACTTTTCAGTAAAATATCCAGTGCTTTTGCCAGAAGTTTTGGGAATACTGGCAACACAATCTACCTAAAAGGCATGCAATTTGAAACCTATTATTTAAAAAATAAAATTACAGTTGACATTATGCATCAGCAGCACTAAGTGTCAGTTCTGGAAGGGTGGATAACAAATTTTCAGCCTGTATGCTCCAAGGCTAACAGAATTTACCAAGAAATAAACCTGCATGGTAATTTTATTTTTAATAATTCACTACATAATAATATGTTTCTGTTGTCCCTGTGTTGGCACACAGCCTTCTATGCTGTTTGTAATCTTACTTAACAATCAATTTTATTTTTAAATTAAGTATATGTTAAATTTCTTCTTCTAATATCATTCATAAGGCTTTAGAATGTGTTACAGTCTCTCATTTATCTAACCTTCCTTATTTATTCACAGAGTACTAAATTTATAACCCAGCCTCATATTTCCATAGCTCTTTGCAAGTCGCCTAAATGGTGCCCTTGCAGTACACCAGCAGCTCCCAGACCAAATTACAGCCTTCTGTATAATTAGAGGTGTTACATTATGTGAGAACCACTGCCTAATTGCAAGTCCACTAAATGATTCTCTGAAGCACAGCATTCTGCATCTCCGATTACTGCAGCAATTAAGGGTTTACTAAATTCCTGAAAATAAAGAATTCTGATGTGCGTTTGTGAGGCCAGGACAGGACCTCCTCTATTCTGTCATGAACCCTAAGTTCTTTCTTTTAAGACTTAAGACAGTTTTTGAACAGCAGTCTGCAAATCTGGATACTATTTCTGTGATGCCTCCTTCACTAAAACTCAAATGTAAAAAAATACTATGGTGTCAGTTTCTGATTTCTTTTTAATATGTTGAAGGCACTATTCTTTTTAGCCTAACAGAAACACAGCAGAATACCTGCAGATGACATCATCTTCATATGGAAGACAACATGCCAAGTCCAAACTGATAATTTCTTAAATTAAATGCAAGGATGTATGCAGTAATAAAGGGTAGAAATTTCACATATAATGAGGGATAGGAATAGGTCTCAGGCTGTCAAGACTTAAAGTGAATGCATGACTAAAAGCAGGATTTCTGTTTGCCTTCAGGCAAACCCATCAGTGCTCTGGATCTTTTAGGAATTTACTTTTTGATTTATAAGACAAAGTTTTTTCATTCATATTAGCAGCCAAAATTCTTGGATAAGAAAGGAATCATAATAATTTCAATGTGAACAGAAAGTTTTGAATATGTTTTCTGTTCTACTGTGGTATAAACAGTAATTAAAAACCATGAAAAAATTAGGTTTGCAGTTAGATACTTTACCTACAGTAGATTGCTTCAGGTTTTGTAGCAGAAGAAAAAAGTAAGAAAGAAAATTAAGCACCAGGAAAAAACCCAACAATAATAAGAGAATAGACTATTTTTTAGTTTTTCTAATCTCTGAGCATGAATGTGGTTATGGTGTCTGGGCTTTTGTGGAATAAGATGACATCATTCATATGATACCATATATCACCTGCAAGAGGAAGAGTTCTGAGAGAGGGAGAGGGATGCAGCTCCTGTGCAGATGTGTACAAGCTGGTGTCACTTTCTCTTAACAAAGAAAAAAAAAAACCTGAGGAAAGACTGTATAAGTTAAGGAATAACTTGAGGGGAGATTGTTACAAAGACAAGTGCTAGTCTTTATGTAAGACCTACTTCTAAATGGATCCGTGTCAAGGACACAGTTTAAAAACTCGTAACAGTGAATAAAAGAAAACAAACATGAGAAAAATATAAGATTTATCATATAGTGATGATCTGAGAGGCAAAACCTGCCCTAGTTCCCTAGTAGCTTAATGTGGCAAGGAAGGAGGGAAAAAAACCAGGTGATGCAAAGGTAATTACTTTCCACTCCCATAAGCAGTCCAGGCAATCTCAAAGCAACAGCTGCTTTGGAAGAAAAACTTTCCCAATTTTTATTTGTATCTATATGACAGAGTATGTCTTTGGCCATGTTGGGTCAGATATATTTCCTCACAACTTCTTGTCCTCCCCAAGCCTATTAATTGCAAATGCAGAACAGGATAAGGGAAAACCATGAGGCTTGCAAACACTGTTCAGCAAGAGCATTGGTTTGTTTCAGTAACAAACCCAAAACACATATAGGATCCTATGAAGAAAGTTAAATCCATCCCAGTCAGACCCTGTACAGTGTTCTGCAATAAGTAAATGTTCTCAGTGTTGCCAAAACTTTATTAATAGTCTTCTCACATCCTAGGTTAAGCGACAGTGAGATAATAAAAGTTCCTCGTTATTGTACAATCGTAGAATCGTTTGGGTTGGAAGGGACCATCCCATAGCGCGACAGAGTGGCTTGGAAGGAACCTTAAAGATCATCTAATTGCAACCACCCCACCATGCACAGGGATGCCATCCACTAGATAAGATTGCTCAGGACCCCATCCAACCTGGCCTTGAATATTTACTATGGGACACCCATGACCACCCTGGGCAACCTGTTCCAGTGCCTCACTACCCTCTGAGTGTAGAATTTCTTCCTAACATCCAATCTAAATCTCTCCTCTTTTAGCTGAAAATTGTTCCCCTTTATCCTAACACTATCTGACCATGTAAAAAGGTGTTCTCCTTCTATTTCGTAAGTCCCCTGTAAGTACTTTCTTGTCCTTAGTACTCCAGAGCAGGACACAGTACTCCAGGTGGGGTTTTACAGGGTCAGAACAGAGAGGGAGAATGAAGATGAAGGGGGAAATGGAAGGATTCTGTTACTTGCTCATAAAAGCCTCATGATCTTCTAGAGAAATAGTTTGCACTGACCATGAATAGTTTTGTCCATGAAAGGACAAAAATCTAAGATATTTTTCCTCTTTAAAATTCCTTTAGTACTTTCCACAGATCTCTCTCTTATCCCTATCTTTTCTATAGAACAAGTATTTATGAGAAAGCCTTCAAAAACTCAGAGGTGGAAATATAAATGCCAGAAATCACAGAACATCTTTCAAACCCTTTTGAAATACTGGCACAGAGACAGAGTTGACCAAGGTTACCGGGAACACCTACAGAGTTTACCAGCTTGCAGTTGAGAGTAATGATGAAACAAGGATTCTCTTCTCCAAAAATAATATTTCTATCACTTCAGCTAAGGGCAGCTATATGATAAAACTTCAAATTTCTTCTATGTAGCATGAAGGCTCAGACCTAAAATGCTCCTGGTTGTCTTATTCTGAGATCGCACACTTGAATTTCCATTTGAAGCTTTCAGACCAGACAAGGCATGAAAATGTACTGCTCAAGTGTGTCTGATTTCACTACTGAGCTATTGCTGTCAGAGCCCAAATGCAGTCTATCAGCATCTCAGTTACAGTAGAAATCAGCCCTAATTGCTTCCATGGATCTGGAGCATAAATTCTGTAGTACTTTTATGAGAAGTGAGGTTTATTGAGCAGAAATACATGTGAACATGGTAGCCCTAACCATCTGTAATGCTTCACTAAAAATAATTGATTTGAAAAAAAAAAAAAAGGTGGTTTCTTCAAGTTTATAAAAGCTCTATGACAAAAGGCACTTGGGAATAGGAGAAAGACACTATCAATGCTCTCCAGAACAGCCAAGGAAGAAGTCTTCTTTTGTCAGAACTTGGTTTTCACCATCGACAGAGAAATCCATGAGAAACCAAGTCTGTTGGTCTGAAATTATTAGTTATTTCACTTATCATTGCAAATTAAAAAAGTCACAAAAAATGAGGCCATAGCCTACACAGAATCATAAGGACTAAGAGTTGAAATACCACTCATTTAAAGAAAAGAAAGTTATTGATATTAGTACTAGTAGTGAGAGCATTAATAAAGACTTAGATTTCATTATAATTTGGGTAAACATTGCACAGCGCCACTGGTAGATATATTTTAGGTTACCATAATTTTTCTGATAAAAATTGTATTGGGGTAAGTTAAAGTGAATTCTTACTTACCTGTAAAGTGCTGAAAGTGGCCGCTTGTTGCCAGGTTTTGGTCTGTATGGTTTTGGTTCTCCTGCCATGTTGATATCTGAAAGGAAGAAATCTGTATCAGGAATTCAAACATCTGGAAGTTTGCAAAGGAACATTCAAATCACTGAAAATGAGTAATAGGCAGTGAAAATGGACAGCATACCTAAACCACCTGTCTAGTTTTTACCTCTTCTGAATTGATGATGTAGAACTTTCAAAAATATTTTAGTGTAATGCATGAGGGTTTTAGGCAAAATATTAATTATTGTTAACAGAGAGAAATGACATTTTTTTAAACACACAAGTTTCTACTTGGTGAATTAATGTATTTCTATTACAGAAGAAGATTTGGATGGTGAAATAAACTGTGATCTCAAATCAAATTCTGTTGAGGAGGACTGCAATTGCTCTGAAGAATTCCCCTTTAGGATATAAAGAAAGGCACAGTGATCTTTATCTGCTACTTCACCATGTGCTCAGAAAGTAGCTCTTCAAAAACAAATAAGACAATATCTATTTCCTACCCCAAATACATCTCTCCTTGGAGAATGAGAAAATCTGGTTTTGCATATATTTTCTTAGGCAGATATTTATTATCCTCAACAAGATCAGAAATCTTCTGAACACTTTGAAAGTTCGCTTCTATTCTACCTGCAAATTTATGCTTGAAATATGAAAGTCAGCCTTATGTAGATACAAGCTTGAAATAGATATATAGATATAGCTTCTATAGACATTAATCTTGTTCTCAAATTTGTCTCTTCCTTTGAATCCTACTCAAAAACATATCAGGAGACAGATGTCTCGTTATGATTGCTAGAATAGTTACACATGGAGAAAGAAGCACAGACCTTTCTGTGGAGAGTATCTCCTGGAGCTTAGGAAGCTGTCTGTATAAACACAAATCTATATTAAAAAGCTCCTCCACTCTTGATTGAATGTTGAGAAGTTGACATTACAGCAAATCACATGGATAATGTGAAACTTCTGTTTGGGAAACAAATTTCATGCAATTTGAGACATGCTGCAGCTAAATTTCTTATCAACTTCAGTAATACAAAAAAAGAGTAACAGCCAACAAAATCCTTGGAATAGTTTCAGTGTAAAATTGTTGTGACAGAATATCATATGCCATTAAATGAGAAATCACGTGGTGGTTGAGACTTTCAAGCTAACACATGTTCTTTGTAAAGTCTATGTCTAACCTGAAACTGAGTGTAGTGGAGGGAGAGTAGAAAGATAAGGTGTAGGAATAGGAATAAACACTGTCCAGTGCAGTGATGTTTAAAGTGCAAACATTTTTATTTATTGTGCTTGACCTCAAAAGATGCCGTAAAAGCCTGAGACTTATTGACTGGATACTTTTATTTCACACAAAATGAATAAGAAAACTCCCAATCTGACACTTTTTAATAATCAGAAGCATTGAAAATGTATATACCTTAGATATTTTTTTTTTGACAGAAAATATTTTTCCAGTGGAAATGTCATACTTTAAATATTTAAAAGAATTTAGAAGAGTTTTACTCTTATTTTTGATATTTTAAGCTCAGACAACAATAATTTAAAATTATACAAGGACCTGAAATAAAAAGCTTTTATGTAGAACTATAGAATATAAACTACTTAAGTAAAGTTTTCTTTATAGAAAGCATTTCGGGGTTAAATCTGGCTGCAGTTTCTTTTGTAGGAGTTGTATTAATATTAAATAATAATTTTTCATAAAATATTAACTTTCTTGTTTCACCTAACTCTGAAATTGGATGAACATTGGAGACAGTTTCCATGCCTCCTTGAAATACTTTCCTTCCCTTAATTTTAAGCAAATGCTTTATTTAATATTTTCATTTTTGTCTTTGATTTTTGTTATAAATTCAGCTATGATGCCCTTATTTCAAGATATATAAATTCCACAATGTTGAATCAACAAAGTAAACACCAAAAATTTCTGAAAGCCACTGAGGATTTCCATTGGCTCCTGGAAATAACTTTTGTTTCAATTCAGATAGAATTGAAACAAAATTTTTATCCTGTGACATTTGCAATAATTAGACCTTTTCACACTAATTTTATATGTCAGCTTAAGGTTATTGACTGTATTGACTTTCACCATCTCGTACTACAATAGGATGGATTTTATTAAATAATAAAAGAAGTAGAATTATCATCTGCTCTTGGGAAACACCTGAGGCTGTGGTATCAACTTCACAATACCATAATTTTGACATATTTTTTGTCTCTCATCTGCTGCTGTTTCAGAGCTAAGTCTTAGACCTTCTTCTCCTTAAAACCTTATTAACAGGCTTTAAAAACTTTTTCATATCCTCCTGCTACAGATCAGTACTATGATGACTATTCTTATAGACCTACATTTGCAGCTCTATAAGACCCACTTTCAAAAAAGGTGAGTAGTGTAGAAGGCTAAGGGCTGTTTGTTATGTGTTCACTTTATTTCAGTCAAATATTTCAGAAAGGTGACACTGTAAGAGGCACAGCAGCAAAGCTGTTCAGAATCATTTAAGACTCCCTCACACTTAAATAAATCTCTAAACAGTGAACTACTTTATACAGATAACCAAAAATTCTCTTTAGTACAGGAAATAGTTCATAGAAAAGCTGTGCACATGGGGCTTTTCTGTTAATGTGAAAGTGATTGAATAGCTCTGCAACTCCCTAAGCACTTTGCAGCAAGTTAAGAATGGATGTAGGAAATGCTTTGAAAAGTTAGAACAGATTTTCACCCTATTATTTTTTCAGCACTATCTCTTCCAGCTTCAATTTTTTTAACTAAGATTAGAAGTGAACTTGTCAACATTTCGCAAGATAGATTATTTCTATCCCAACTGGAAATCTTGTGAGATAGTTGCTCTCTTCCTTCATCCATCATTGGTTTCACAGCAGACATTTACATCTACTAGAGCATAAACTCTGTGTCAAATAAATTCACTGTCTGCAGCACAGAGATTTACCTGTGCTAATGATTCCACGCCAAGGAATGCAGGGACGTATCACTCCTTATGCTGTTAAATTAGCTACTGCACTTGTACATGAATATGTATTAGACAATGTCACAAGGGACACAGACATTCACATTGCTTCTGGAGAGACATGGGTTTGATGAATTGGGCATCTGGTGGATAAAAAAAATGGCCCATGGTCACACTCAAAAAGTTGGATAAATGGGTAGATTTTCTGGTGGAGATCACTGACGAGTCATTCCTCAGGGATCGGTATTGGGACTGGTGCACTATAACATCTTTCTTGGCAACACAGGCAATGGCATTGAGTGCACCCTCAGCATGTTTGTCAATGACACCAAGGACACTGGAGGCAAGAAATGCCATCTAGAGAGACCTTAATAGGCATGAGTGGACTTGTGTGAACCTTATGAAGTTCAGCAAGGCCAAGTGCAAGGTCCTATGCCTGGGTGGGCAATCCCAAGCACTAACGTAGGCTGGGTGGAGAATGGATTGAGAACAGGATTTGGGGGTGAAGATGAGAAGCTTGATGTGATCTGGTAATGTGTGCTTGCCTCCCAGAAAGCCAACTATAACCTGGGCTACATAGAAAGCAGCACGGACAGCAGGGTGAGGGAGGGGATCCTGCCCCTCTGCTCTGCTCTCAGCTGCACTACTGCATCCAGCTCTGGGGTTCCCAACATATGAGGGACATGGGCCTGTTAGAGCAAGTCTAGGGGAGGGCCACCAAGATGATCAGAGGGCTGGAGTTCCTCTAGGAAGACAGGCTGAGAGAATTGGGGTTGTTCAGCCTGGAGAAGAAAAGGCTTCAGAGATATTGTAGCAGCCTTCTACCAGGAAGAAGGGAGCCCACAAGAAAACTGAAGAGGGAATTTTTATAAGGGTCTGCAATGATGGGACAAGGTATAAGGGCTTCAAACTGACAGTAGGTTTAGATCAGATATTAGGAAGAAGTTCTTTACTGGGAGGGTGGTGAGGCACTGGAACAGGTTGCTCTGGTTTTCCCATCTCTTCAAGTTTTCAAGGTCAAGTAGGACAAGCCTCTGATCAGCCTGGTCTGGTGCAAGGTGTCCCTGCCCATGGCAGGGGGTTTGCAATAGATGATCTTTAAGGTCCATTCCAACCTAAACCATTCTATGATTCTATAATTCTGTGTGGGAATGACGCATCCCAGGGACTCACATTATTTTCTCCGCTTGTATACTAGAAATGTTCACTTAGATATCAACATCAAGATAAATTCATCACTGAAATTCAAAATACTAAGGAAACATTATAAATATAAAAGTGAATATGCAAAAAACAACACATTATAATGCAGCATCCCGGTCTTATGTGCTTTCAGAACCAAATGAAATTACTTTTTTTATCAAAAGAAATAAATTTTTAGTTTATATTTTCCTGTTATCTTAGCAGAGCTTAGTTAAAGAATGAGATTTAGATTTCATTCAAGGTTGTGTGTCATCAGCAGAACATATCTAATTTTGAGCATGGTATTTTTATTTATAATTATACTGAAAAAGCCTAGTGATTAATTACAAGTCATAAAAGTAATTTTAAAAAGAGCATGAAAACCATTATAGAGGACACTCATTGTATTTGGTGGCTAAATAAAATTATCTGAAAAAACAACTCAACACAGCATCATCTACATTTCTCCTATCACTGTTTCCTACCATTGACTGCCTGCCTCCTCCAGATGTGAACATCCCATTTTTGGAGAGGCAGTATCAGCTAGTCCAGGTGCTTTGCTCACAGATTTCCTGGCAAAGTAACCTGAGAAGCTGGTCCTGAAAACAACAGCTGACTTTAAACAGGCTTTAAATAGGAAAGCAGTGATATCTAAAGAGCATTCACAGACTAGAAAGATTTCAGTATTACTTAGTATACCTGCCCTTCAGAGTCTTTGAAAAGTGTTATTTAAACGAAAAAAAAAAAAAAACCAAAATAATTTTGGTTCACAAAAACAAATGCCATAACAAGAAGCTTCAACAGGCAATAACTCAACTCATGAAAACTGGGATTTTGAGGCTTTCTGCTGCCAGTTCAGAGCCTGTGTCTCAGGCTACATCTGACCTATAAAATTAAATGGAACTCTTTCAAGGCATTAGTAGTCATTAACCTGTTGTATGAAATTGTTAAATTGTTTCTTTGCATGACTTTTAGCCACAGTTTACAAGTGCTGTCCAATGCAATTTCTAGATGCAGGTAGAGAGTGGACATGACCTAGAGACCACTGCGGACATGTCTCCCAGTGAAAGAGATCCATGCACCTATAATTAGTACCCATATTTAATATTAAGGATGTGACCTCTGAGTGTGGGCTGAATGTCAGGAAGACTGAAAACCAAAACCTGGAGCTAAGAAAACTCCAAGTACCTCTATAACTTAAAAGCTGATTTTCTAAGACACGTTTCATCAGGTGTTCTTCCACACATTCTTGTGAATGGTTAGAGAAACTGAGATATTACTGGAACAATTCTACACCAATTTGACTTAAATTTTGGATAAAAAAAGTGTATCATTGCATATTTCCAGACCAGCTACGCTTTAGACAAACACTTAGTGGAAGAGATGGTAACTTAAATTAGGATATAGGAAGGAATTCAAACAGTGGAAGTACAATCTTTATACAGAGGGAGGTATTGATAGAGAGAGATCAGGATGCATTTTCTCCTCTTTCAGATGACCCAAAGGGTATGGGATAGAAGAGGAAGACCAAGAGGTTGATGTAATTTAGAGAAAGCCTGTAGCCATATGATTTACAGCATAATTGTACACCAGCAAAGCTAAGGCTAATCTATCTTTCTTTTATACTCTTCCAACTACTAGTCTTATAAATTTCCCTGCTGCCTGCTAAAGAAATTTTAATTGAGTCATATGACATTTTTTTACATCATAAACTTACTTTTCTCTTTATACATTCCATTGATTACATGTCATTTCCTCTCTTTCCCCCATCTCTAACATGTGTAAAAAGCAGAGGAAAGGACAGCTCTCTGTTCTCTTCCATTATGTGCCCAAATTGCACAGCTGTAAAGAGCAAACTTTCCAGAAAATTGAACACAAACTCAAATTAATTCTCAAGGCTAGTAAAATATTAAATGGAGGTCTGGGTCACACCTCTTCCATAATGGTATTAAAAATAATTTTCTTGTGGGGCTCTCAGCTGCATTTGGATTTTCTCTTAGCCTTGAAGTAATTGGAAGCCTTTTTTTGTACAAGGATGACAGCTATTGTTAATACTTCATACAGAAAGAGCTGCTTGTTGAATAGTATATGAAATGGCTTTGTTCAACCATTTCTTCTTTCATTAAATACTGCTAAAATGAAATGAGGCTATAGGATTATATAAGCTATCATTCTTAAAACCATTCAGTAGCAAAAGTGTCAGGTGTTGTCGTGCAAGAAATTTTTTTCTGTTCCCCGGGGAACTGGGTTGGTGTGAGGACAGGCGACAGCTAAAAGGGGAAATCCTGTCCTGTCTGTAGGTTCATCACAAACCATTCCTTCAGATTCCTGGAGACAGCACTCTCTCAGCTGCAGAATGGATGCCAATGGACTTCACAGCTGAGGTGGAGCATTGGTCTGCCTTGGTTTTTGTCTGTTTGCTACCATCCCTGCTCCTCCCACCCCAGGTAACAACACAGTCTGGGCGAATCTCCCTGGTCCTATTGGGTGCCATCAGCAGTGATCCATTTCCATGCCTAGGGAGGGGCATCACTTCTGCCTGGGGAAGGGGAGAACGCTTATTTGTGCCCTCAGACTGACCGTTCACGGACTCCACTGTGACTGAATAACCTGTGGTGAAGACCCTACAAACTGCTTCTCTTCTGGTGCTTAAATCTCTGCAGAGGAATACGGTGATGTGGCAGGAGACACCCTGGGGTGCTGGGCTGCAGGGGAAGGGACACCACAAAATATAAATGGCATGCCTTGTGAAGGAATTCCTATGGGAAGAAGAGCAGTTCTGTCCCTGGCAATCCTGCCCACTCCTCCTCAGCCCTGGCCTTGTGCATTCCTCTACAGGAAGTTCTACACTTGAAGATGCAAGAGAATCAGATTCAGCTTCAAAGGGACCACGTGGCCATAGCCACTTATCTGCAGACGGTCTCTGTAAGAGCTGTAGGAGTTTGGGTGTTAACTGTAGGAACCTCAGCCTGGTTTGTGCCATGGAGGCCATGAAGCTGGCTGTCACATATGAACTTCACCCTACCATAGCCATACTGTAGATGCAGGCAAGTATAGCCTTCCTGAAAGAAGATCCTTTTAATTTAATCAGGCTTGCAGCTTCTGTTTCTCACCCAGAGAACAAGATTTCTACATACCAGGTGCATGTTTAACACATGGACTACAAAATTCTGCACATACAGAAGATTAATGTTGCTGTGAGGGTAAAAGAAAGCAATGGAAGAATACATTGGGAACTTTCTGCTCTCTTCAGGAAGAAAGAAACAGTTTTAATGTAAGCTTGGCCAGCAAGAAAACAAACGAACAAAGAGTTCAAGCAGGGACTCTCATATGATTGCAGTCCCTGTTTGCACTTCTACCTTCTCATTGATGTTGTTAATGGGAAACAGAACTGGTCCTTGATTTACAGCTTTTTTTTTTTCCAGACAGTGAGGAGTGCAGGGATTACTTTTGCTTTCTCTTGATCACAGTAAAGATGCTGTTTACAAATAAAAAATAGAGCATCTGTCTTCTTTCAGATCAAGCACAATTGTCGCAAGGCAGCAGCCAACAAACTCTCTGCTGCTTTTCTCTGATAACAAAGGATAGTTATTACCATGAAACTCAGACAAAGCTTCATGTTGACTAGATGTCTGAGTTTCTCAGCATTGCAATTAGCCCCAAGCAGACACATTAAACAGTGTAGTGGGGATAGAGTATGAAAGTCCCTCATCTACTTCTTTCAGATTTCAATATGATTTATTCTAGGGAACATGCCCCGAACCTCAGTAATTTTCAACTTGTCCTCAGACTACATTTATTCTCTCTCTCTTCTAATACTTGGCTACTTTCTCTGCCCCACGGCCCCTCATCTGACTCTCTTACTAATGTTAACTTCATGCTCCTAGCAATAGTTTTTCATGACAATTGAAATCTGCAGTGTAGAAAAGAGTTCAAAATCCCATTGCCCCAATCCTTTTGTCTTTCTCACTATTTCTCCTGCAGATGGTCAAGTTTATTAACTCAAACATGAAGAAAAATCAATTTTTTTCCTAGAATAGCCATCACAATAACAACATTTTGCAAAAAATTACCAATATTGTCTGTACTTGTGAATCATATTTCTTGAACATTAAACCAAAATTTGCTTGCATGTGAAGTACATTTTCTCATAATCTTGCAAAGTGAATGTAGCCAAGGCTCTCTGGGCCTCACAAGCAGAGTGGCTTTCACAGAAAAAGCTTTGCAATGCACAGGTCATTCTGCATGTTGCAGCCTGGGGCCTTTCCTGGTTTGGGCACGAGGTTTCAGCAACCCCAGGGGCAGGGAGCAGAGGCAGTAGGTGATGGTTTGGGGCAGAAAATGTTGATGGACACCTTCAAGGTGCTGTTAGGTGTGAGGGCAGTATGTCCCTCTGAAAGGCTGGCTGGGATTGGCATTACTGTCCTTACTGAGGGGTAGATACATTTAATTTTGCTGTCAAAACCTTCAAGGTTAGGTCTCACCTTGAGAGTATTTCCACAGGCTTTCCTGGCTTTCATCCAGGCTCACAACAGATCAGAGAGGAATCGTGCTGCGGATTCCACTGAGTGTTGGACAGTGATGTTCACTGACCAAGGAAGCTGATGGGGGAGACAGAAATAGACCTCTGCAGCCCCAAATGCACTTCCACCAATTTCCAATAATATTCCTCTCCAAAACATGTCAGGTTTTACCCTCATTCTTCGCCCTGAAAACTTTCCTCTAATCCTCTCTGTTCTTGGATTCTCAGATGATCTAAGCTTTCATGTTGGTCTTACATCACTTGAAAAAACCCATTGCCCCAAAACAGCTACTCTCAACCTATCCCAACTGTTCAGTTCTCTTTCCCATATACCCTCTTTCTGCTCATGATTCTCGTGTTCTAGGTTTTGTGGATTTGGAGATCTATAGAGGAGGATCTTTTCAAGTTCCAAGTTCACTTTGGAACTGCATAGCATGTCTTCTAGCATTTCCTTTGAGATACTGTAATTTTTTCAGTGTCAGTTTTATGAAAACTTGTGCCCCATATTTATAGACTCATTGAATTATACAATGATGTGTGTGGGGATGGAGCTTTAAACATCAAGTCGTTGAACTCTCCTGCCATGGGAAAGGACATCTTTCACTAGATTGCGTTGCTCAAAATCTTGTCCAAGCTAGCCTTGAACATTTCCAGGAGTGGGATATCCACAGCCTCCCTGGGCAACCTGTGAAGTGCTTCACCATCATCACTGAGAAAAAAAAATTCCTTAAATCCAATATATCACATAATACAATCCTGAAAAGTTTTTTCTTTGTAATAGAAACATTGTAAGTCATACGATGGACAGCTACAGAATTAGCTCTCACATTATCATGAAAAACTGTAAGTATTACTTTAATGCTATTATAGTTTTAGTGTTATAAAATAATACAGTAGTGATACAAAGAAAAATGGTCTCACTAACCTAAAGACTACCATGTTTTTTTTAAATGCCATGCTGTGTTGAATGAAACAATATCAGAAGTGGAGATAATTCCATCGAAATGTGGCAAATGGAATGAAATTTTATTGAGGTGATATGCAAAAAAACCTATACCAAATCCAATATTTCCATAACAGCAATGCTTAGGTTTTAATCATGTTCTAACTCTCTCTCATTGGCAGCTTTTGAGGTTGCCCAGTAGATTCAATTAGGCAACCAAACTGCAACAACATAGAAGTCTATTGCAAAACCAAGGCATTTAAAAATTGCAAATACTGAAAAGCTTCAAAATTAATGATATGTACTGCTGTTTTATTTGTATCTCTGTGGCATTCCTGCAAGGAAAACAGAAGATTTGATAGCAATAGAGAAAATGCTATCACCAGATTGACAGTTGATATACTGTTATTTTCTGCCTTCAGCTGCCCCAGATGCTTTGGAAGGAGACACAAGAATCTCAAACTAGGTAGGAATAAGATTATTTTCCCTCCATTCTCTTATCGGCTCAGCATGATTCTCCTACTAAAATGCTTAGCAGTTTAAGATTACTCTAAGTCCTAAAGCATGATATTTTATCTTTCCTCCCATACTGATTTTGTTAGTATCTAACTGTTAGTAGCTGGAACCGGAAATCACTACCATTTCAAATAGCATTCCTGACTACACAAATGTCCTATTACTCTGTTCTAGCTGATCTATCATATTGGTGCAGCTTTTAATTTAAAAAAGTGTTTCTCAACAAAAAATGAGCTTTTTTTTGCCTTATAATCCCCCTACTCTTCACCCCCTCTAACCCTTTTTCAATCGCTTTTTATTTCACTCATCAGTAATAACAAAAATCATAGAAGTCATGTCAGAAATCCTTTCTCAAAACATAAAACATCATCCTTCTCCATGCAATTTATTGCACTTCTGCTGTTTACTTTTGTAGTTCTACATTTGGGTTTGCATGCAAATATACTTTACATGCTGCTTCAGAGGTTCTCTCACAAATGGTTTAAGGTACTTTGTATTATCAATGACACAAATTTGCATAGATAAAGAATCAATGAGAGGAAAAATTGTAATAGGTTACTAAAAATCCTATTACGTGATAAAATAATTATTTTGAAACTCATTAAATCAAGTCTCAAATTCAAAAGTATTACCAAAAGGACCACATGACATATTTAATTTTAAAGAAGAAAAAGTATAATTACCATGCATATTAATACACAGCACTAGGGAAACTCTCACTGAACATTCACCACCTCTTATGTTAACAGGATTCCTGTTCTTCTATGCTTCCCAGTAACATTTTCTGTCTAAGCCAGCTTTGCCATAAAACTGTCTATTTCTATTACCCACAAAGCAAATATGTAATGTGGCTCAGTAATCATAGGAACTAAGAATTCCTTCACTTTGAGTTAATTCTTCTCACCAGAAATCTGTGGGACCATGAGATTTCCAATTTATTTCTTCAGAATGTGACTATTTTGAGCAAGCTGCCTATAAACACACATCACAAATATTTGTAAAAAGGCTTAGGAAACTAATCTCTACTGCAGTTGGGATAAGAAATACATAAGGCTGGACAAGACAGTGAACACCAGTAGGACATTCCTTTCCTTGAAGGCCTTTTGGACTTGTATCAGATTCCTGTAAGGAGTTCAGAATCCTTATTTTCGCACTGGGTCTCATTGGAAGCTACACTGTTACTTCTGCAACTTCTTCATGAAGTTAAAACAGGCACAAGCCTCTGTCCCAGTTTATTTTTTACCCCTGTTCAAAAACCTACCCAAAGTTTCAGCATTTTTCTTTTCCTTTATGTATTTATATTTGTATACTAGTGTGTGAAAACATTTGCAATAGAAGCATGTATTTTCTCCTGGAATTTTTTTTGTTAAGCTTTGCATATTACCTTTATCACATGCAGCTGCGTTGCACTGTGGTGAAGGGATCAGAGAAGGAGGCGAGTCCAGATTCTATTTCCAGCAGTTCTAATTCTCCCACAGGGGAGCAGAACCCAGTAACAAGTAACAGGGCTGAAAAGAGGGAACCAAAGACTCCACCCCAGCCCCACCCCGTGTCTGATTTTATAGCACAACAGGGGAGGGGAGGGGCGAGGATGATGGACAAAACCACAACCCAATAAGAAGAAAACAGAGGCAGGGTTTACACAGTGAATCAATATTCAAATGTGATATCTGAGTAGCCATCTGGGACTGAGAAAGGTCTGGGAACAAGGAGTGGGAGACTGGTACCTAACTTGTCTGGTTCAGTCTGAAGCTTCGAAGTCCACCCACAGGCTATCCATGGGTAGAGACACCACAACAATCACACAGTTTCTGAAAATAGAAGGTTGCAAAGGAACTCTAAGGAATATTGGAACCCTGAATCTAGAATTAAGTTATTGTGTTGAAGTGGACACTGGAGACAATTGCTTTTATATAGAAAACAAAACACTCCTCAGTCTCAGAAATATCATATCTGAAATTCTTTTCTAGCATTATTGCTAAAGGAGGGTGGCAAGGACCTATCTTAAATCTCAGTACCTGCAGCTTTTAGACGGTTAGATTATTTGTTTCTCTTTTTTTGTTTGTTTATCTTTTTTTTTTTTTCCTACTCTGTGCAATAAGAAATTCTGTTCAAAAGAAATAGCTCTCTAAGCTCACCTGGAAACATTAATCTTATGGACATACTGCATAAACCACAAATCTCATGCTTGTCATTTAACATGAGGAAGGGTGTACAAGGAGAGATGAAAGATGCAGGCAGATTTTTAAAATGTTAGCATTGCTATTTCAATTCATTTTAAGAATAAATAAGATCCCTCAATTTTACATTGCAACAAACAAAATGGCCAGAGGAAAACAATGGGCTGAATAATCCCTCTGAATAAAAATGAATGTGATTCACCACAGTGCTTCAGCAGATTGTCTACTAATCTTTCACTTCCTCATGTTCAACTCCTTATCAGACACTGCTGTTAACATCATGACTTTTGGGGTTTTTTTGCTTACAAGCAGAGCCAGAGATAGAACTAAACCTTTTAAAATATTTGTGCTGGTCTGATACACATTGACCCAACAGCCTACAGCCAGCTGTGCTAACCTGTGCTTTGCTGTAATCTCAATCCTTTTTCATGTTGCCTGACACTACCTATGAATCTTAAAAGAATTTAGAATTCCATACTTAAAAATATTTTTGCCTATTTTTCCAAGCAATTAGGTCAGAATGGAAAAACAGTGCTCATGTAAGAAAGGAGACACCTTTGGATGAGAGCTTAAGGTCTCAGTGTTGATGTAACCTTCCCCTAAAGCCTGTGATAAAATCAGATTTAGGTCAGCATTGTTACTTTTCACTATTCAATCTTATATTGTATAGTAATCTGAACACAAAGCCTTTTTGTTTGTTTTGGTTTTTTTTTTTTTTTTTTCCCTAACTTACTGAGTTGAAGTCTCAGTAAAATCCACTAAGAAGGAAGAAGGTTTTCACCTTTTATATTTGCCTCTTGCTCATTCATGTGATCGCTGTCAATGCAAGATGCTTTATTTTGGGAAAAGGAAAATATTCATCCAGCAACAAAACCTCCCAGGGATTCAGGATGCTGTGGCCTGTAATGGGCATGTTCCAAAAGTGACAATGGGAAATTCCATCTGATTGTGTGATGTTTGCACCTGTATCTATGGAAAACGTTTTACACAGAGCACGGCTGTGCTTGAGCCCATGGCATGGTGTGACCTGTACTGCCCAGTGAGTCTGCTCTGTGCAGGACTGCACTGCTGTCCTGGCAACAGCTGCCTCCCATCCTCAGCTCAGTCTCCTTTTATGCAGCAATCCACAAAGATGTGAAATAACATCGGGAAACAATAAATTGTGGTGCATTTCTTCATTCATTGCTTCATTTTATGCCATTCACTCGAGTACTGAGTTACCACCATGAAGGTTCCAGCATCAGTGGAAAATTAACCCTTTAAAGAAGGGTTAATTCTAAAATTAACCTATTTTTTTAGGGTACCAATTATGCTCTTTATTTTAGTTTCATCCCTCAAAAGCCTTTTTCCCCCCCACACTTTAAAGAGATCTAAAGACTGAGCTTATTAGAAAAAAAAATCATGAACTAGAATATGGAAATGCTTTATCTCATATAAGTGGATTGGGCCAAGATGCAGTATCAGTTACCCACCAGAAACCTGGTGCTCACTTCCAGGTATCCCCAAGTTCTGATGTGTGAGGGATGCAATACAGTTTGGAGTCTATTGATGTTTTCTTACAGTTTTCATTTAAGTTGGTGTGGAAATAGAGTCTGTTCTAACTGTTCTATTTGCAGTAACAGAGAAATATCCATATTTGCTTTACTTACATTCAAATAATTAGTTCAATATTTGACACCTCTCCTAAATTAAAGCAGTGCCCAAACCTACTTCACTTAAGAGATCACAGGTCCTCAAATCCTGCTCAGATATTGAAAGTCTATAAATCCCTCATTCCAAGTTATGCAAAATAAACATGCTGACAGACTAATTAAAATCTGTCTGTACTTTCTAAATTAAAACCTGTGTGTTTTGTTTCTCTGATACATGTGCAGTTTGGGGAGGTGAGTGGAGCAGCTGAGTGTGAAGGTCTCTCCCCAGAGGAAGACAAAGCCCATTTGCAGATAACAGTGGCTGAGTTTTGGGTTCAGCAGTTTTTTCAGGATATGCTACCCCTGGTGACATGTGCCCACAAGGACAGTGATGATGGATGGGGCACAGCACATTTTTGTCTGCTAGGATGTCAACCAGAAGTGAAATGGTACTGCTGCCGTGTCAGAACAATGAGTGAGGGCAGGCGTGGCAGGGATTAGTGCTGTCACTGACACACACTTCAGCTGTCAGAGAGGGATACAGCCTGCTGTAGAGTAGATGGGGGTCAGGAGGGCAAGTGAATTAAGTGCATCCCATTAAGAATATAAATATCCCACTCAGGTCTCATGATGTTCATAACCTTGGTACATACTGCTTTACTTCTGCCTTTCTCCATTCCTCTGTGTGCTTCTCAGGCAGCTCACATGTGAGTCTGTGGGCTGCCTGTGAAAAAATTTCTGGCATGTGTGACAGCATGTCACAGCAGCGTGGATGCAGAAATTATCTAGCCTGGCACAGGCCTCCCTTAGGACTCTGAGGATGAAACTGAGGTCTTGATTTTCACAGAGCAGTATAACAAAGTTTTATGGTGTGTGCATGCAATCTTGCATTTGCAAATACCTGAATGTATTTTTCATGCATTATCAAGAGAGCTAACTGCTAGAGCATTTGCATATGGAGAGCCTCCCACTTCGCAGGTTTCAAGTTTTTCTAATCTAGGAAAAGTTCTACCTATCACAAAGAATTAAATTTTTAAAAAAATTATTTTAAAAGCTACCATGTTAGAGGTGTAAATTTGCTTATGTACCAATACAGCTTAAACATTAATATTTTAAATTTTATATCTGCATTTGGCAAAATTTTGCAGTTCTACATAATGCAGTCTCTGCAGAACAGTGTGGGAGATTTTACTAGTGTTTGCTTTTGCTGGTCTACTGAAAAAAGAAGTATGAACCTCTATTCTGATTTAGGATGATATTGGGAGAGAGGTGAATCACAGGTCTTTTGCTCATGTTGCCACTTCTGTAGTTCACCCACTGGCATCAAAGCAATGAAAGGAATCTGTTCAAAGATCACACACAATTCTCATCTACATGGCTTAGAAAATACATGTCAGCACCAATTTGTAAAGTTTAATATTAGTTAAACACACAGTATTTTTAATAAAAATAGCAAAATATGTTATTCTGCTGTTTACTAGGTGTATTTATGCTCGCTTACTCTATAAATTACACTGTTTCATAAAACAAAACCACACAAGAATGTTAAATCCCTGTACTGTTAACAGAGGCAGGAAGTTAAAGATCCACACTTGTGTCAAACAGGCAAGGAGGAAGACTGCTAACTAGTGGGTAGCATAGCCCAAATACTGAGTTTTGGAAAAAAGTTCTTTCAGTCATTAATCTGGGTATCAATTTATGTGCCGGTATAAGTTATGTGTCAGTTGGGCAAAAAGCCCAACAAAATAACAAATAACGAAGCTGAACTACAGAATCACTTGAATTTTGAGAGGAGCTCAGTTTTTATTTACTTTTAAAATTAATCTGTTTCTCCCCTTATTTCTCCTACAGACATACCTGCAAATGTCAGCACACTTCATTTCCCTTTTTTATTCACAAGAACAGGACTCACTTTATGCACTCACTCCTGAAAAATTGGTCTTTTCTCTCAGAAAGCTACAAAAAAAGCTAAGCTTTCTTGAAGGCAACCCATACTGTGAAGGCCCGAGGATGTTTGACAGGATGCCCTGGGAACAGCTGTATCCACAACGTATTGGGCCATGAGATTACATATTTATTTTGCCACCTTGAAATACGTCGTGCCTCCTTGTTGTGCTTGGGACTCCACTTTTCATACCCCACAGCCCTTTTGGCCTGCAGGCACTGGAACCACATGGACTCCTGGCAGTCCCATCCAGGAGTGACCCATCCCTTGGGCTCACAGATGCTGCCATGGCTGGTGCCTGCTCCATTCAGCAGAAACACGTGTTGGCACAGTGGTGCTGGCACACTGGGGCAGTGCCAGTGTGCCCACAAAGCCAGGAACATTTCATACAGGTGCCTCCAGTGCTAATTGAAATATTGACTTTCTTACATTGTCACTGCATGGAAGGGTTCAGTAGAAAACCCAGCACTTTTCTGACAAATCAACAGCAGCAGCAGCTTCCTTTTACTGACATGGCCATACCTGAGTTAAAATCCCAAATCAAGAGATGAAACAATAAATTGTTTTGAAATGTACTACAGCTATCTCTCTGTAACTAGGTTTAGATTCATCAAAACTAAAAAATACTTTTAGCAGTGCAATAGTTTCTATTTGCCCCAATGGCTTCACCTGCTGAGCAATGAAAAACAAAGATATATGATTTAATTTGTCAGGTAGGCATGTTTCTATACTAATTACTCCACAAGACAAATTTCCAAGCCATTAAAAAACAATCAACCCCCCTACAAAGCCCCCCCAGCATTCCATCTCTTCCTTTACTCTCCCCAGAGTTGCTCCACATGAAACTGAAGAAAAATAATTGGCAAAAATTTGAATATTATAAATAAAATGGATTACTGTGCCCATTGCTGTATGATAGCACAGGTACAGACAACAGAGATTTGTGAAAGACTCAAGGTGACTTCTGTCCCTGGAGTATATCTGCAGTGAGTTTGTGCTGCCATATGGGGGTTGGATAATCAAATTCTGGGTAGGGAATAAAGATGACCAACTGAAGGTGCTGCATTAGCTCAACTTGCAGTCCACAGGTGGAGTAAGAAGGACACAGATGGAGCTGCTCCTGTTGTCAATTTCTGAGCCTCATGGCACTGCCCTTCCAATTTCTGGGATATGTGAAAGATCTCATACGGGTTTATTCCTACGAGCACATCCAAGCACTTGACTGTATTCACATATTTTGTGCTTTTGGATTTAGTTTCTCCCACAGTAATTGAGAGAAAGAGACCAGTTTTTCTTTCCTTCAGCCCTAACTCACTTCACTGAGATGAAATGGATTATTACTGCTATTTGAATTTGAATTTTTTGTTTGGAATTATGATTGAACCAGAAGAATATATTTCAGGGAAAAAAGTGAAATCTGTAAACACGTTGGAAAGAAATGGACATTGCAATGAGTTTTTTCTGTGAAAGTACTGAAAAAAAGCTCACTGCTGTTCAGGACTCTTAACCTATGACATATAGATGTCTTCCTGACATTTTGAAAAAGATTAGAAACAAGATAATAAACTGAAGGTCTTGTGAACAGGCGATTAAAAAGGAAAAGTAGGGAACCACTATCTTACTCTTTTCTTTTCTAATCATGAGCCTGTTGCTGACAGCAGTTATTTTCCTCATCTTAACACCACTAAATTCCCTCCTGAACATGCTTTTACTTCATCTGTAACCTTAGATAATAACTGTCAGCATGGTGACCAAAGAAAAGGACAGTCTTCCCAAATGGCACCCTGAAAGCAATAAAACTACCAAATTATAGGTGTGCATTTGAGAAATCATAGATATTCAACTATAAAAGCTGAAGAGAAAATCCATTTGGCATAGGAAGCGTGGGCAGTGGAGCATGTCATTTTGTTATACTAGAAACAGAATTAGTTCAAAAGAAGAGAACTGGTTCTTCATTTATTCCTAATATCTAAAATGCTTGTACCTGTGAAATTGAAATTTAGCTAAGAGAGTTTTGCTGTTCCTTGCTTTTATCAAGTTTAGGGATTTATTCTTGTGTTAATACTTCTGCTTAAAGAAACAGTAATCAACTAAAGGATGACTGTGTGTAAGGTTGTAAAACTAACACAGAATTTAGAATATTATTACTTTAACTATCAAGAAGCAGGGAAAACACTCAGAATTTTGACAATGATCTAAATTCTGTGATGGTGGTGGAAAGAGACAAAGACAGTCAAGAGAAAGAGACATATCAAGTGCAAACTAATCCACTTGATTTTGCACACAAGTTAATAAATATGACAAAAATTGCCTAGACTTACATGATCTAAAATATGCTTCATAAACATAAAAATACCCTTTATGTGCTTTTTACATCTGTGGTCTTACCAAATAAAAAAATTTGTGAGTACTGTGCTAAATCAGAAAGTAAGGGTAATTACACCCATACACTCCAAAGATTACCTCTTCCTGCCATTTCAGCAGCAGCAAGTGGTGTATCAAGGACAAAGAAAGTACAATGAGTTATCATATATGCTCTAGATACTCCATAAAGGTAAACAAGAAGGAGCTATTAGCAATCACAGATAATGAGAAATTTCACAAGAACAAAGACAGGAATAAAATAGAAATATTTTTATTATTGAGCTGAATCCAACTGCTTTAGTAAAGGAGCTATGAATAGCCAGTGCAACATCATGCTGTGATAAATTGCCTCAGCAACATAGGCACACAAAAAAAGTTTTAATTTGTCGAGTGTTAAAGCATGGATTTTGCAGCTTAGTGATCAGTGGTACACTGTATTTGACTTGTGTCACTTTTTTCTAAATGCCCCTTTTTCACACTCTGACTCTGCACCCAGTCCTGTCAGTGCCACTCACATCAGGCTGAGGCTGAGCTCTGGGCATGTTCCTCCTGACTGCATAGATGCCCCTTGTGCTATGACTTAGCATATTTACCAGCTGATCTTCTTTTAGTGTCCTGTAAGATAAAGCCACTGACATGAAAAAGAACAAATGTGACTTATGTTCTCATTAGACAAATGTAAAGGATAATGTATTGCCCTGCAATTTTCTGACAATAAATTAATAATTACTTATAATAATCTTGAACATGTATCTACTGGTGATACTAAGATTTCAAAATAGTTGCACATGTGCATTCAAAAACCTGCATGTTTTAGTTTGTGCCTAACAATGATGATGTTTAAATTATTATCTGGAACTTGTTTATATTTTTTTCCCGTTTTACTCAAAAAATGTTTTATGTAAATTAATTTTCTCTTGCTTAGCAGCTGCTTTTGTACATATTTCACTAGCTATTAATGCAGAAGTAATATATCCATCTCTGATTACTATTCAATACAAAGATAGTGATGTAGAAAAAGATAATGGCCCCTGTGTCTCTAAAAGCAGGTTTATCAGGGTGAACACTTACCTTCATGTATCACCGATAAAATAATCAACAAAGTACGTCAATTTGGAAAAACTAAGTGCTCTGATGATTTTTTGCAGGAAATTAACATTTTTGGTCATTTTACCTAAAAAATTATCTCTCAGGAATGAAGAAGCCCACAGACTTGGAATGCTGAGATTTTCTCTATGAAAGGCTTTGACCAGTGAGTTCTCTTTTGTAATTGTTGCTTGCATAGTCAAATGCTTCCCATTAACAGCAGCAATTAATGACAGAGGATAAATGTCACCTTTGAAGGATCCAATATGTCATTTGTTACTTTAACACTAAAACACATAATGGCTTGGTATTCAGGGTAATCCAAAACTAGCTGTAGTGAGTGCAGAAGTTGTAATGTAGGCAGAATTCAGCCTTTTAGCCATTGTATTGAACAAAGCTCTTGCTGTTGCTACTATAGCTCAGTTTTGTTAGTTCACAAGAGTCAAAAACTGAAAGAAATTTGTTACAAATAATATAAGCTTGTTATGTTTATATATTAAAATTTTTCTGCAAACCTTTAAAAGTCTATTAGCATATTGCTGGTTCAGTACCTTTCTTCAGTAATTCTGTTTGCCAATAACATCACAAAGGCAAATTTCAGTATTTTTTTATTGTTCTAGTACAATGTTAAAACAGGGAAAAAAAAAAAAGTGTGGTAAGAATTCACCGTAGTTGCAAAATCATGTTCCTGAGAAAAAGGAAAATCAATCAACTGTATGAAATGTTGTCTGGGCAAAATTTCTCCCAGCATATGAAAGTACTCTATTGATAGATTCTTCCCTCAGGAAAACTTGATTTTGTAAAGTTATTGTAACTGGAAAGGATGGCAAAAATTAGCAGTACACCAGCACTCTCTTTTAAAGAAAATCATTTGAAGAAAGTCACATAACAATTAATTTCTTAGTCAGACCTGGTTATATCTGATTTCAAATTTCTAGCATGATAATTAATTAAAAATACTGCACTTTTATCTCTCAACACAAGTTGTTGTGCTAAATGAGATATCTGCCTTCTGATCACAGAAATAACAATTGTATAGCGCAGAGAGGAAAAAGCCTTTGCATAGTTTAATTCCCATGCTGGTGTCAAATAGTATGACTAATGTAATTATGGTGTTATTTCTAAGCAATTTGGATCTGTTGGTAGGATTAAATAAGCCAGAGGGACCTTCTGAGGCCATCATCACAGCATTGACTAAAGGCAGAGCTCAGTGGAAAAGGAAAGCTCTGATCTGTGGGGTACATGGGAGCCTCTGCCAACTCCCTCCTGGGAACTGAGAGCAACACTTCCCCCTCTCCCACCTTCTCATCCTTCTCCTTCCCCTTACACATCTCTAATACTTCCCAATAGTGTAATGAGGTTCTCAAAGGAGGAATCAAATAGTCTTCCAAACCCAAGGACAGAGGCATAGAAAATTCCTTGCCTCTGCTGCTACACCATATCTGATTAAATTCTCAGCTGACCCAGATCACCTGTCTGTAAACACTGGTGAAGTGGCAAACACTTTTCTCCTGACATGGAGACTCCTTTGCCTCAAATGAACTCCCCATAGAAACTGTCAGCTTGCCCCAGAAAAACTTCTGCTCTCAGAGTTACTCTGGAACTCCAGACAGGGAGAATATTTGTTCAGAAGGAGCAACTGAGCATATCGGCTTGGAGATCTAATAGAGGAATTTTTTTTCTCTTCTGTATGGGGTGTGTTTATCACAGGCAGCTATGGGAAAAATTGCATTAGCCTGGAAGCACATGGCCCACAATAAACACCTTCTGTGGGGATTCTGATGATAAATACTGGCAGCACATATCTGCTACAATGCAACTATCTTCTTAAGCCTCAGCTAGCAATCAGCTTAGTTCTGATAGAGGGGGATTAATATATTCACAGGATTACCAGGTACCAGCCAGTGTGACAAGAAATGGCACAAACTGGAAAAGAAGTCAGCCACAGAACATGGAGATATATATCTATATGCAGCTTTACTCATTTAAGGATGTATACAACAGAAATAAAATTTCTGATCCTACTTTGAATTAATAAAACCAATGCATTTTGCTTTTAAAATAATCTAAAAATTCATACAGATCTTTGCAATTTTGGAAAATTTTTTTAGTAATCTACTGTGGTTTTTTTCAAACTTTGTTTGCTTCTAACCTCTGAGGTGCCAGTTTGTTGAGTAGCCTTGGTGCTGACCAATTTAGCACTGCATGCAAGCTAAGTGAACTGGGATTGTTCAGCCTGGAAAATAGATGGCTTAGGGGTGACCTAATTGTGGTCTTTCAGTATCTGAATGGAACCTGCAAGAAAGCTGGAGAGGGGCTTTTTATAAGGGCCTGTAGTGATGAGCAAGGTATAATGGCTTCAAACTGAAAGAGAGTAGGTTTAGATTAGATATTAGGAAGAAATTCTCTATTGTGAGGGTGGTGAGGCACTGGAACAAGGTGTCCAGGGAAACTGTGGGTGCCTCATCTCTGAAAGTGTTCAAGGCCAGGTAGGATGGGGCTCTGAGCAACCTGGTCTAGTGGAAGGTGTCACTGCCCATGGCAGGGGTTTGGAACTAGACCATTTTTAATGCCCCTTCTAACCCAAACCTCTCTGATTCTGTAATTTCAGGGTACACTCACAATAAGCTGGAGAGATTTCATGCTTAATAATTTTAAAAGGAATTTAAAATTTTTGAAAAAACCTATTTCTTCAGTGCACATGAGCATAAGTGGGATCTAGCTAAGGCCATTGCATTCAGTTTTGAGTAAAGCATGCATCAAGCTAATTACTCTTCCACAAAGGCACATCCCAAGCTTATTAATGTCTTCTACTCTCTGTTTTCCTGACTAGAATAAATCAATAATCAAAATAACCATCTTTGTGACAAACTTCTACAGCTGTAGAAATGAAACAGGTGTGACTGTGATGTATTCTTGGTTGGTCTTTTGTCATGGAACTGCAGTCTCCTTTTTTATTTAAGGACTTTGTCAGTAGTTATACATTACAAGATAAGGCTAGAATTTTTGAGTAAAAGAAAAATTAAAAAGCTTATTATGTAGCAAACCTGAAAAATACTGTTGTACTCATAAAGAAAGAAAGGTACCAGAAGGGGTAGTCCATATGCATTGATGAAATCAAGGAGCGTTAATTAGACACACATTGTTTAAAACTGTGTAGCAGCCTAACATGCCATAAAACTAAGGGCATGACAAATAGCAGGTTGATTGCACATCAGGAAGAAAACTGATGAAGTTATGGCCCATAATTAACAAATACCTTCAGAGAAAAGATTTCTTAGGCCTTATAAATATCACCTGAATTACTGACGTAGCTTTCAAATTGTTCCACTGGGGAAATTAATTAAATCTGATGGAAGACATATAGGAGATACAGCTATCTTTAGTATTTCTGGCTTCATTGCAACCTGCTGAGTTTCCAGCTGCTTGAGCTATATTTCCAATAGAGAATCCTTGTAGGCAGAACTGTGAGCTGAAGAGGAACATAGCAGAAGTAATATAGATTTATAATCTTTCATTAAATCTGTTTGCGCTGTTCCAATTTTGTGATTATTTTTTCACTACAAAAAGAGAAAAAGAGCACTCTGTGTAGATTAATCTCAAATCCTCTCAGTGAGGACATTGATAGACCTTCAAGAATGTGATGTTTTTCCAAGGGAAAAAATGGGATGTTGTTTCTTTTTCCAAGATTGAATTCAACTCAGTTTTACAGAGTCAAGAAGGGAACTGATGCTTCTCCAGAATGCAAGGTTCTGGCCACAATAGCACAATGCTTTCAGTACAGCATGGAACTGATATCCATTTTCTCTCTTTTTCACCATTTTCTCCTTTTCCTTACAAGTAAGACACAGATTATAAAACTTAATGCATAAAAGTTCAAATGATATTTAATTATGCGGGATTGTTTTGAAGAAATAAGTGAAAAATGCTTGATTTCAAGTGACAAATGGTTGCTTTCTATTATAACTAGAAACAGATTGTTACTAAGAGAGTGAAATAAAAGCATGTTTGAGATATGTGCCCTATATCTTGCTAGGGTAATAGAAAAGTTGTGAATGATGTAACTGAAGGGGAGGGATCTGGGATGAGACTCCTAATTCTGAGTCTGGTCTTTAATCAGCTTGTTCTACCATGAACTTTTATCATAAAAAGTTTAGATTTAAACTCAGAGATCACAGCATCAGGCAATATTTTATTTATACAGCCTACAATCATGTGCCTCTCCATAGACCCTTTCAGTGAGCTTTATTATTATTAATGGTGTTATTTTTAGCTAATTAGTAAGGACATCATAAGAATTTCTCAAGTTTCTTCAACTTTCGTTCGTCATTGGACAAATCCTTCAATGTATCACACTGACTCTGTCATGAGAGCATTAAATGAAAAGATCACCAGCACTATTTGGCTCTCCATCAAAAGACCACTAAATATTCTTTTTTAAAATTTTCACCTTGAACAGATGGTATGAAATCCTTTGAACTTCAGTGCAGACAAAAAAATCTGTCCTAAACCATTTTTTTCTTACCATGCATTTTCTAGAGCCTGGAGCATCACGTTGATGTGCTGCTACATGAAGTGTTAAATCACATTAATGTCCTAATATTTCTGAATAATTTATGTTTAGAAAATTTATAATATAATAATGAGAAGTACAAGTGTATTCCAAATGCATTATAGCTTCCCTTAAAAAACCCCACTTATGGCAGGGTTTATAAATTGGCTGCTTAATTTGTATTTGCTTGAAGCACAGCCAAATGTCATTACTAAAAGCAAAACCCAACTTCTTTTTTCTTTACTAAATGTATTTTAAACTGATTTGGCTGGTGGCTTTTCAGAAATGAGAGAGTGAAAACACATACACAGGTTTTTCTGCTGTTTTTCAGTGCCTGTGATACAAGACATACGAAACTGTCTTGCAGTTTCTTTTATTTCTGTTAGGTGAAGAGAGAACAAACTGGCAGACAGATCTCTGAAGATTCAGTTAATGCCCAGCAACAACCTATGCCTATTAAAAAGCATCAATGTCACATAGAGTCCATTCTTAAGGTCTGGCTAAATAATTTTCCAAGGATTGTCTAAAATATTGTGTCTCATAATATACTAACTCAGTAATTCTCTTTTGTAATTAAACAAATTGATTGCAAACTGTATAAATGCAATTTGTCTTCTGCTGCTGTGCATGACAAGAGACTTATGTGGCCCAAATTAAAGGATCCCAGTGTGCTTTTGAGCACAAGACATATTTGCTTTCTTGCCAGCATCCCAAATCCCTGCTTGGAAGAATTCCAGTGACATCCTCACTTTTACACATTACTTAACTCTGCTCTCCACAGAAGAAGACTCGAGTATGGAGTTGGGTGAGACAATGATATACTTAGCTTACCTAGAATCTGTGGAGAAATTACTCCAGAAATCAGGTTAAATGCTGTCCTGATGTGTATTTATATGTACACGTACGAACAATAACAATCTGAAAGATTGTT
This sequence comes from Rhipidura dahli, assembly GCA_013399225.1. Classification (NCBI taxonomy): domain Eukaryota; kingdom Metazoa; phylum Chordata; class Aves; order Passeriformes; family Rhipiduridae; genus Rhipidura; species Rhipidura dahli. The sequence continues at coordinate 169,954 of VXAC01001403.1, forward strand.
TCCATACAAAGTAGACCTGCACTTAAAAAAAGTCACAGGTAGGTAAATGAGATTTCCTGTGAGACTAAAGTACATTTTGATGGTGCAACATCTATGTTTCTAATAACTCCAAAACTTTAAACTTTGATGGCTTTGTGTTTGCATTAATTTTTCTCAGCAGAAAAATACAGAAAATTGTGGTGGATTGGACACTTTAGTGGCATATTCAACAGATGCTCCAACAAAGCAGCTGAAGAAACAGAAAAAAACGACATTCACTTGTAAGACATTCTCTCAAATCAAAGTTAAATCCCAGAGGAAAGGCTCCTAGGGTATGTTACAGGGTTGTTTTCTGTGACTGCAGGATGAAGGACAACATAATTGTCACTCTTTTCTAAGCAATAAAGCCTTGAGTCAATGCTCTATCAGTCAATGTGGATGTTGCCACTGATTTCAGCACTGCATGACCAAAACTTTCATAATCAATGAAACAGAAAGAACGCTTGGAGGAGATGCTCAGAGGCATAAAATGCTGGTAAAAGCCCAATTGCTGGATGGGCTTTTAACAGGGGTTAGTTGGAAAATGCTCACTGAACATTCCTCTCTTCTGGTCTCTGATACATGTCCCAAGTTCTGCAGACAGCCATGGATTTTAGGATTATAATGCACATCACTTAACTGTAACCTGACTATTCACAGAATATGGGGTATTTTTCATTAAATAAGTGCAAGTTATGGGTATGGTTTTTTTTCTCCCCCCCAGCCATAGGTCTGCATTTCCATTTATATGCCTACAACTTCTTCAGCAAGTACATTTTTTTACCAGACAATTTACATGCTTCAGGATGCCTATTTGAGCTAACAGGATCTGTGGACAGTAACTGACCAGTGAGTAAAATAGAGATAATTATGCTGCAGAGCTCTTTTTGAATATGTACAGTACATTCAGTAGAAGCAGGTTCTAAGTTGAAATGTAAACATGTTCTCCAACATAATTAATAGCACATTTTATATAGTGCTTTCAAATATTTTGAGACTGAATTATAATAAGCAGTCTCAGTTAATGTAAAAATGTGTATATATATTCAGGAAAAGGTAAAAAAAGATGTAAATGCACATGCACATGCATTTTTAGGAAGAGGAAGAATGAAATCAGATTTCACAGTGACTGCACAAACATTTGCAGTCGGGAAATTCAAGCAGCATTTATGGGCAGGTCCATCCAATAGACCCTGCATTTTATGAGACATTGTCCTTCTTATATTTCTTAAAATACCCTGCTCAAAACACATCTAATAAAAAGGAAATATAAAAGGTTTTATGTCTCGTTTCAAAATGTTCCTAACATTGCTACTGGAATATCAATCTGGAAAAAATGGGTTTTCAATTAATCACAGAAGAGATTTTTCTCAACTATAGGACATAATTCATAAAACCACATATATTAATAACTCCATAAACTAGAAATAATTAATTTTACAGTACTTTGGGGTTCTTTCATAAGTATAAGCAAAATATGTGTGAATAGCAGAAAAGTATTTTCTTTTTGACAGAGATGAAAACAAACCCTAAAAGGCTCGTTTGAACAGGAGTCTTAACCACAGCTTTTGTGTGACAGTCAAGATTTACTAAAAATTCACTCAAAATATTTATGAAAAGTACAATAATTTCTGCAAAGATGCTCAGAAATGTTTTTATCTCAGATTATATAAAAAATTTCAAATCATCGCATGATTGCTCTCAAAATGTTAGAGAAGGCACTGGTAGCTGTATGTTATCTACTCATTGCCTGCCTCCAGCTACTCACTAATGAAAATATGCTTTATTTCCTACTTGTGGAAAACCTATTGTGCAATGCAGTATGTGTGGTACATCACAGACTAATTATATATATTAAAATATATATTACTGGGGACTGTAGAATCTTCCTAAAAAGCTGATTACTGAGCACCAAGGACATAAGGACAATGTCACAAGTTCAACAGATTTTCTGCTCTCATAAATCATATCTTAATGTTTGAAAACAATTTTAATTTTAAGAAGTATTTTTAAGAAAATGTATGAAAATTTAAGAATTTTTAGGAATTTTTAAGAAAAGTGTGTTAAAATGAGATCCATACCAGAATGAGTCCTTCTTTACAAGGCTTAAGCCTGAGCAAGTATCCTAAATTGAAAATATAAGATTATACACAATGGAAAAGCTCATCAAATTAAATATCTGAAATGAAAACGTAGCAAATTTCTATTTCTCAGGTCAGACATCCTATTTTACAGGAAACCAGTACTAAAACACTGAGCTTTTCTTTGGGTTTTAGTTCAGCCACTGAGGGCAATCAGGAAGGTGCCTCCCTTACCCTACCACTCTCTATTCAATTTTTGTTTTGTTTTTTATTTTTTTTTTAATTATCGACTGCATGTTTGAAAATAAAATTTTTTCTTCAAGGAAGGTGGTTCAAGGCAGGGTTGGATGAGGTTTTGAGCAACCTGGTCTAGTGGAAGGTATCTCTGCCCACGGGGCATGATGACCATAAATGTTTCATCCAACCCAAACCATTTTATGATTCTATGGAAAATGAAAGATGATTTTCAGAATAATAAATAAGACTGATTTTTTTTGAGAGTCTCTGGCATTAATTTTCAGCTCTGTGCTGATAGCACTCGTTGCCCTGCAGTTACACAATAAAAATATAGAAAAATCAAAGTGTTGTAAATAGCTCTGCTAAACCTTCAGTCCTAAGTAAATAGAAACTGAATGCAAGCAGTAAAACAAGGTTAGAAGGTCACTCCTAAACCCAGCTTTGTGACAGACCTTGAGGTAAACCATAATCAGCAATAGAATTGTCTTCAGAAACTATTAATAAGACAGATACCAACAATTTGGAGAACAATGGGTGTTGTATTTAAAGAATTACACTTTGATGATTTTCTAAGGCAGTTTCTAACACACCAGGTTCAGAAGAAGGCTAAAAATACAATGTGTATTCCTTATACTTTATTTATTTATTGTGAAAAGTAACCCTTGGCAAACTTTGTTTTGTGGGAAGTTAAAAAAAAATAGATTCTAGAGATCACTGCTGTGTTCTGGAAAGGACAATGTGGAAGAGATGTCATCTTAGTTACAAACAGGGACAGAAAAATCTATAACCATAATCTACATACAAACTGACAATGCAGCCTATTTTTTCAGAATGTTTAACAAACTAACAATTAAAAAAAAAATCAGAAATGAGGTGGAACAGAGAAAAACAAAAATTTAAGGCCAGAAATACAAATTTTCAAGAGTAGAAACGTGACACTGAATGCTCAGATAGGAGCTAGAGGCTAAATATTGGTCTTCTGTGCTCACAGTGCTCATTGTAGTGCCATTTTAATGTATCTAAGAACTCTTTTGTTTCTGGGAAGTGCATGGAAGAAGATGGGGGGAATGTTTCAAAAGTAACCTCCAGAAATGTGTCTGGATTTTACTGTCAAAGAACCTCAAATATATAACTGCTGAAAAAACGATGGGCTTTATGTATCATTTAGGTCTCAGCTGATACTTCACAAGCAGTAAATATATTTTTAATGATTTATCAGATTTTGGATAATATTTTGAGGTATATGAAAGATGTTTATTAAAAGTTTATGGTTTTTTCCTTCTGAAGATGTCACCAGACACATACTGTGCTTGGTCTTATGAGTGGTCAAAGTGGGAGGTATGTCACTGAAATATGAAGTTCTCTATTTTTTTCATTTTTCGTATATAATTTGTACTAATAATTTCAGTCAGTTACTGGGAAAATATTGAACCTGTCAGAAAGATTGAGATTTTTATCCTGTCAATAGTTTTGATTATGAAAAGAGGCAGACACACAGGTTTTGTCTGATGTTAAGACCTGTGCTGGAGTCAAGATGGAGATTTTCTTTCCTTTGCTGCTCTTACTGAGAAAGTATATTAAAGGCAATAAAAACCAATTTTGGTTAGCTATGAAAACAAACAAAAAAAAGATTTGTTCTTAAAATCAAGACTTCTACTACTTACATATTCAGTCATGCAAGTCCTCTTTTAAAAAAAAATCAACACTTTGTGTGAAAATGAGCAACATCAGATTTTCCCTTACGAACAGATTCTCTGTGCTCTGAACCTCTCAAAGATATTTCCCCTTTTTCTGAGTAGGCAGGTAGGTGGCAATGCTATGGCAGTGTACAGAGTTCTTAATAGAGGAAGGCTGTAGTTCCTTTGAGACTTTCGCAGTTTTATAGGTTTTAGACATTTTATGACAATAATACTTTTTTCAACTTGCATACAAACTCTAGCATTTGAATAAGTACTTTACAATCAGGTTGATAGCACTTCTTTAAAACAGACTTCAAAAAACAGATGAGCAATCTGTATTCAAAATCTAAGTGATGGAGAGGAGAAATTGCAAATTCCTTTAGTAATTTTTGACTGATTATACTCAGAAAAATAAATCAGCTTGCAGTAATCTAAGTTTAGGTTCTAACAACCGGACTTCTCTTTGCTCAAGCTAACAACCAGAACTGTCTTTCAATATAGATTACTGTAGCCTGTGATTATCTTCAATCTTATGAAGATTTTGATACAATTCACTTTAAAAAAGTTTTTATTGGTTTTCTCAGATGTCTTGTCTCTACTGGAGTGCAGTCATAGAAATTTTAAAATTTGAGTCCTTATAGAAGACTAACCCACACACAGTAAGTGCTGTTTCACTAATGAGAAATTATATTGTTGATGAAAATAGCAGCATTTTGTTCCAGCCTGTGCAGGTTAGAATTCTATGTGTGCATGAAAACCAGTAGGACATTTATATTTCTGATACCTTCTTAGTTTTCAATGACCTTTCAAACATAAACTTTCAATGTTGTGTCATATTCATTGCTAATTCCCCCAATGCACTTCAAGTCACATAATCCAAATTGCACTATTTGAATATGTGAGTATTTTAAAATAATAATCTTTTTATGATTCTTAATAATAGAAGATGCATTTTTATGAGATGTCCCTAGCTTTCAATTTTTTCTTTTTGTTGAAGTGTTGTATATTGTCCCCTATTCTATTAACTTATGCAAAAGAAGGAAACTGCTCCAAACATTTAAATCATAATCTTTTAATGAAGTCAAAGATTTTATTAAGCTTTTTTGCTGCCCCAGGTTCCTCCTCCATAAACTGAATTGACTGGCTGAATTTCTTTGTTATATTCTCCACTTGCATTTCAGGTGTTCTGACTTCTGCTCTCAGACAATTCTTTTCAAGTCACTTCTGAATCTGTACCTACACTGTTTATTCCTTTCTCTCCCCTTTTCAAGACAGATTGTAAGCTTTTGATTTGTCAAGGTTTTCTCCGCACTTTCAGCATTTTCTCTACAGGGACAAAAATTCTACTCTGCTTCCTGAGGCAAATTCCTGCCAAGCAGTTGGAAGCATCATGTAAGTAGTGCGTGTCAAGTTTGGTCAGACTATTAATCTCTCAAAAGATGTATTTTGAAAGAGTTCTCTTTCAATATTTTTGATTTATTTGTACCATCCAAAAGCAGGAAAAAACATGTCTGCTTTAGAAGTCTACACAGATACTTTTAGAAAGTGTCAAAGAAAAATGTTCTAGCTCATTTACACTACGTGCTTCTCTCGGGGAGATATATTTTCAGTTTTACTGCTTAGTAACATGGGAATAATGAACATGAATAATTTCAAAAAAGCCAACCCTCTCAGCTCACCACGAGTTCCCTTCAAAGCTATGAGAAGAATTACTCTAACCCTGAAGCCCCTGACTTGAGTTGCAATTATATTTTTTATTTGTATAAAGATTTTATCCATGTGATGTGAATGTTCAATGATAGTTGTATTCCTGCAGATCGTGTGTTTCACCTTGCTCAGCCTTATTACTGATACACTTGTGTTGAACTCTACTTCCTCAAAAGGTATGCAGCAGTAGGAATATCCTGGGGCTATTCCAGGATAGCTTTACATGAAGAAAGCTGTCTCTATACGATGTTGAAGAGATATTCCCTTGTTGTCTAGGTCTCTGATGTTTTAAGGAAAGAGGCAGAGTTTTCTCATATGTATCTGGGTCAGTAACTATACTTGTTTTCCCCAATGAGATTTGGTTTTCCAGTCACTTTACCTCCTAGCATACACTATATTAAAGGCTGCTGTTTTCTTTGAGCAGCAACAGACTCAGTTTTGAGGTCTCTTTATTGCCCTAAGAGGCAAAAAGGGGATGGAAGTAATCATGGGCTGATCAAACTGTAATAGAACATGACTCAACAGATGCCAACTCAATTTTTTAAGCCTGAAAGTGATTATTCTATCTGTAAAGGGGGGCAAAGAAGATAAGAACAGTAAATCCATGATAAAAAGATGGCAAGTGGGACCTTATCAATGAAAGAAAATATAGCAGGCAATGCAATAGATCAAAGAATTCAGATAGGACAAAATATTCCTTCAAACCAGAATTTCACAGAGTTTCTCATCTTAATCAGTATACACAAAATTCTTTCTTCAGCAAGACAAGGATTCTCTAAAAACATACATCAGGTATCATCTGTGTACATTACATGGTTGTCAAGCCATGGAAAGAGTCATTAATGCATTTGGAGCACAATTTCAGGGACATTTGATGCTGACACAATTTTTCATATTGTCATGGACAAGTTTAGGGATTCAGCTTGGAAAGTTAACACCTTGGAAAGGGGCAGTATCTGTGGCTGCACTTACAACAGCTGTTGACTTTATCAGTGGTTCCCAATATTCAGAGGTAACTGCTCTTTGCCTCAGCTGCCATTGTGCTCTGATTGTCACTGCTGACATGAATGGAACACCCCATGATACACTCAAAGAAAGAAGCTGAAGATAGAAAGGGATATATTATATTTTTTCACCTTAATTTTTCCATCCTTGCTTTACCTTTCCAGTCCCCAGTTCAGCACTGGGGATCACTGGCATCTCTCTGGCAGCACTCTGCCATCTCCTCCTGGGTGTTGCTGCACATCTTCCCCAAAACACATCTGCTTGCCACATTAGCCACTGTTCTCTTTTTCTCCCCTGACATTTCTTCTAAGTCAAATTTACGGTGTTAGACCAAAGAAATATTAAGGAACATCTTTTCATATAGAGCACTTCATGAGGTGGTGGTGATTTAACTTGCCAGGCTACACAAACCACCAATAAATAAGAATAATGAGAATTCTTTAGAGTTGCTTTATAGGTAGTAACTTTTTTCCTATGCTGTTGTCTTCAGGGATAGTATCCTGCCTTGATTCCTGTGATAGTGAAGGCTACAAGAAAGACCCTAGTGAAAAATGGAATGTCTGCTGCTCATTTTGTGAGAGGAAGCTTGGAGGCATCTCCAGAAGGTCTGACTGTGGCTGGCTGCCTCTCCATGCAGAAAACCCACACGTGCACTGCAGCCTATTGCAATACTTTTCCTGACCATCCTCCTCACCCCAAAGCAGGACAGCCCAAGATTCCAACCTTTTACTTCAAAAAAGCTCTATCACTACACATTTACCAGTGCCCAGTAACAAGCCTGTGGTTGTTACGGTGATTTCCCCTCACTCAGTCATTGCATCCATGCAATGGAATGAGAAAGTAGCCCATCAGCTGGATAATATCCTGAATCAAGCATCCTGAAGGATCAAACACCCTGTCATCAGGTTGTGCAGAGAAATGCAGGCATGGAGACTGTGTATGTATCTGTAGGTAGGTACACACAGTCATATAGAAATAGCTTTAATCCGAATTTTGTTAATTTAGTGGAGCAAGTTTTATAATTAGTTGTGATAGTTAATTTTAATGCTTATAAGTTATGATATTTATGGAATAAATAAAATATGCTAAGTGTTGAATATAAGCTCCACTTTACTACAATCTAAATCAAAGTTACTATGAAAGGAAAACATTAAGATTAGCCTAGAACTTAGGAGATTTATGTATGATGTTGTAGCTGAAAATAGGTATAGGAAACCTTCATCCCATTCTTACAGACAGGTAAGTAAACACTTTTTTTTGCATGTATTCCTCTAGCAACAGTTTTGCACCTAAGACAGAAATTTGATATGGAGATTACTTCTATTTTGCATTAGAAAAATGCCATAATGTCTCTACATTTTCTATTCTCTAATCTGGCATGCCCTTGCATAAAGTAGAGAATGCATTTATACCTTTTTTAAAACATTAAAAAAATGAGGTTAGGAAAGCAATGGTTATAATACTCTGAGGAGTGTATGAAATCCAGAAGCAGAATTTCAATGAATAAGAAAAAGCCACAAAGTTCACTTTCATTTTATACCACAAGTTCAAGTGTGGTGGTGAGAGGTAGAGAGGACATATAAATCCCAAGATTTACCCTACATATATTGGAAATTATATACTCAAGATCTTTTCTTATTTCCTATTAAGGGCACCAGAAATGCACAGAAAATGTAGTACCTGCCTACTGTTTAATGCAGCTGCTACCATAATCACTTATATTTCAGCAATTACTTAAATAAAATCTATCCTTCAAAAAACCTTTGAATGATATAAACAGGAGCGGTATCAAAATTAATCTTTTTTTTAAGATTTTTGCAGTTACTACTTAGCTAAGGTATTAATGAAGCATCCATGTATACAGTACTGGTACCTATATATGTACAATATATATGCCTATATATATTTTTGTATCACATCTCTGTATTATTGAGATATTTTCTAGACTTAGATCTTAAAACTAAAGACAGTTTTAAAATCAGAAAACATTTCAACAGCCACCCTCATAATTCCAATGGGAATTCTGATCATGTTTCATTCTTTTTTTTTTTTTTTTTTTGCCTCTGGACAAATCACAGATTTTCCTTGGGGTCAGCAGGGGTGAAAGCCAGGTTCTCTTCATAAAAGAAGAACATCCTGTGCCTTTTTTATGAATTACTGTATCCCTGTAACAAAAAAACCTCACAACTCAGCTACCCAGGCACAATTTTTTTTTATTGTACACTATAACCAGGCTTGGACAGGAGAGATTGCAAGAATGCAGCTGGGTATAGAAAGAGATCCTGGTTTACATAATAATGGTGACAGTAATTAATATGTTAAAAAGAGCTCGATTAATTATAATTTCCCTGTATATAAATAATTTTCTTTCATTGCTGCTATGGGAACAAAATTTATGATAATTTATTTTATTGAATGTGAAGCAGATGATTGATTTCTGTTGCAGAGATTTTAGCAGAGATCTGTCCTGCCAAACTTTCTACATTCAGCACATCCATTTCTTTTGAGCAAGACAAAATGAAGGAGATCTATGCTAATTAATCTACAAGGACTAGAAACTGAGGTCAGTGATATAGCTGTTTATATTCAGCTGAAACATAACAATGCTCCTCTTCAAATGAAATCCAAACTTATCTGGTTTTGAATTGATATTCCTTCCCTCCTGCTCTCTTCCTGAAAAAACAGTGTCTATATGGCATTTTTCTTAGAGGAATGCCTTTTTCACAGCTTCTGACATGCTCTCCATTTATAAGGATTTTAAAGGCATTCTGACATGCCTTTTACTAGATTTTCTTAGAGTAGCAAATACTTCATGACCTGACCCACAGCACATTTTCACTTGCCTCAGTCACCTGTTCCATCAGCTTCCAGAGGAGGCAATGTTGACACTGAAATTCCCCCATCTGATGCCATAGCAATTTAAAAAGTCAAAGAGGTGCTTGACTGGAAAGTCATGCATTTAGAAGCCAGTGAATTTTCAGGGCTGGAGTGTTGTAAATGCACAGCAGAGACACACACAAGCTTCTCTTCCCCATCACTAGCAAACTAGTTAATTCTAAAAGTTGTGGTGTAGGAAAATGAAATAACTGCCCTTAAAGTTCTGCTATCACTGGCTTCCTAATGCAAACCACATAAAAAAGTCCACTGGGGGAAGCATGTCAGCCTCATCAAATCAAAGGTTACAGCTAGCCATTCATTAAGCCCTGAATAAAGATGCTCTTCTGAACTAAACTTATATTTGATCTTTATTTCTTTGTTGATATCATCAAGCAATCACTTTCTGAGGGTTTCCATAGTAACAACTAAGCTTTTTTTATTTCTTTTTTTTTTCATTTTAAAGCTCTTTCATGCACCTAACACAGGGGGATAATCAGCATGGAATACTGCTCCTGCTTTCTTGGTATAATTCAAGAAAAGCAGGGTAAAGTAAAACATAGTTTTCAATGAAACTGGAGATTTATTTTCCCTCCACTGCAAGAATATTAAAAAAAAACTTTATAATTTACTTACATCTTTGGTTTCTGCGTTTGCTCTTGTACATAGTCATTCTGAAGAAATTCCACTTTCTAAGAAATAATTGCCTTGATCACAGACAAAAGAGCTCGTGCTCCTGCTTTGCAGTGAGACAGTTGCTCACTGACAGAAGGTAACCAGCAATCTCTCGGAGAAAGGCAGGGTAATACCATTCTCCTAAAATCCAGGGGAGATGCTGCTGGCTCTAACTATTTTCTGTATTAAAAAGCTCAGAGACAAAAAATACTTATTTTCATACTTTTTTTTTTTTTTCCAAATGTGTTTGATACCAGCTAATAAAATACAGAACACATATAGAATCATGTAATCAGGGTAATATGAGCACTATGGTATGCAATGATCTGAAATCAAGATTCCTTGAAAAAACCCTGACATAACCAAAATTGTATAAATGACCTCATAAACTAATAAAAACTAACTTTTCATTGAGAAGTCTTAGAATTATGCATATGAGCATGTTAAAATATTTTGGGTTGCATTTTCAAATTTCAATTACATTTTCAAATTACTATTAAAAGAAAATCAACACATGTTGATCAATTAAATCCTGACTGCAAGTCCGAGCTCATGAATAGATTATTCAGGAAATACATAAAATGAAATTAATTTTTTTCACGCCTGTGTTTGCTTCTGCATTACCTTTCAATGATTTAATTTGGGGAAAGCTATTTAAATAACATTCTGCTGATGGCTCATTTTTATAGCTCCTTCATTTCTCTCTAGTCTGTTCAATCACAAGGTCATGGGGATAAAGTGGCAGCATTTTATGATCACGCACATATATGTATATCAGCATTTCAAAGAATCCAGATGTCTTCCTAAAGGGAACAGGGGGAAGGGGAAGAAAATTTTGCCATGTCAGGGAGATGGGAGTTAGGTTTTGCCATGCTGGTTAGATGATATTCAAGAAGGTACCAGTGGCAGTAATGGAGCTGAAAAGAGGTAGAAATCCCAGTTCATTCAGCAATAAATATTTATTTAATAAAATTGCAGGAAAGTATTTATCCAAGTTTTAAGAAATTCATATTTTGAGCTGCCTGCCGTCTTGATCCCAGATTCCACAAACACAGAAGTATCAAAGGAAAAAAAGTAGTAGAGTGACTGAAATGTCTTGAAAACTGGTAATAGTACTCTGGTTCTTGCTTAAAATGCATATTTAGACAGCAGTGCTCTCTAAACTAGTCAAAGAAAAAATTATCTTTGACTTACATAAAAAACAATAACATCTGGTGTCTATGGGTCATTCATGTTTCAGTCAAAGAGGAACAATTTGGTAGCATTCATCTAAAACATTGACCTACAGTTATTTTCCTAATGAAAAACAATTAAAATAAATTAAAAGTAGTGTCTCTCTCAATGTGCCTACCCAAAATTTATATTTTCCATCATTTTTTCACCTCTCAGTTATATCAGATATCTTTTTTCTATCTCCAGTATAACCATGTTTCGCTTCTTGCACCCTTTAATTCTCCTTTCAGTTGTTCAGTAGTCACATATCCTCATATTGACACACCTCTAGTTGCGATGTGAAATCTTTACTTTATATTGCTCTGTTAATCTAATTTCCTCCTTCTGTCAAAATCTGACCACAGACCTTTTCATTTGCTTTGGATTTGTATCAGCAAAGCTGAGGATAAATTGTAGCCTGAAGAAAGTAAAAGCAATGGATATATTTTTTTAGATTTCTTTAGTATTTCATCTACAGTTGTCTCAAAATGCCACGCTTGAGATTACACCATATTTATTGTTGAAGTCAGCAGAAAGGTGGGAGATTGCAAAACAAATCAAAAGTGACAGGAAGGAAAAAATTAGGATAATTTTTCATTGCTAAGCATAGCAGCAGACAAAATATCTGCATCATATAGAAAGACCCTGCAGGCCTTATCTCCAAATAGCATTGTACAGTTCCTGTCCATTGGAGTCAGTATTTTTGCAGCAGTTTGTATGAATTGAGGATAATTCCACAGTTGTCCTGCTCTATTTTTCCTCTGAGTTAATTTGCAGCTGAATCAGATCTGTGATCTGACTTAGACTACAGAGATGTGTGGTCTCCTTTTAAATTTATCACTTCATGTGGCAACCTTTTCCTGCTCTCTTCTCTTGTTTACCTGAAGGCTCTCAACCATATTATTCAGTTCAAATTTTCCTTCTTTCATTGATTTGGCAAGATGTCTCCATTTTTTTCCTCAGCCCAGATTAGGTTGTAACTAAAAACTCAGTTCTTTCCCTTATTATTAATTTCTAAGTTTTTTTCAATTTTTTAATCCAGTGTTTAACCTGGCCATATATTGCTAACTCTCCATGTTGTATTATGTACAGCATATACAAAAAAATGCATGTTTTTCCCATAGGTCTTTTATGCATTATTCTATTACAACATGTATTTATATGGAAATATCTTGGCAATGGTGTAATATAAAAAATTAAACTAAACAGAAATTTCATAGGATAGGGATTAATTTCTTTTAAATCAATGACCCCTGAAAACACAACCTTTATTGTTTTGTTTTTGTTTTTGTTTTTTTTTTGTGTGTATGTTAACTGGAACTCTGATTCTTCAGTACAGTGAAAGACATTTGTTAAAAATAGCATACATATAGTCGGTCTGGAGAATCACTGTAGCTCTCTTCATGAAAGAATATTGCAAAAAACCCCAAAACTTGAATGTGCTGGCTAGCTTTGAGTAGGCACAGCAACCTCCTGTTTTTCTGTGTTACTGTTTTCTGTTAGAAGAATTTAAAATTGACTTTCACAGTGTTACAGCTTGAAAAATACAGAATCTGGCATATGGCTGGTTAAATACAACCAGCTTAGTGAGGTAGGAAGAAATGAATGGAACCTGTGAGCAACAACAAGTCACCTGCTCACATTAAGCTTTTTACTTTTTTACAAAGATACATATTAAATGATCGCAACAGTCTAAAATATTATTTAAACAGTATGTTGGAATTAATTTGGTCAGTCATTGTTGCTGGTGGTAAAAGAATTAATAATGTCCACATCTGCGCATCCCATTTCTTCCGCTTCTTTCCTCACCACTCTACAGGTCCCAGAAAGGAGCTTTCCTTTGAATACTGCCATAAATTTCTCAAACTCTCTTATTTTAAGAAAAGAAAAAAAAACATTTCAAAATTATAACTGCTGACATGAATTTCACATATTAGTCATCGATAAACACTTTGCCTGGGCTGTATGCTCAATTTTATTTTTCGTGAGAAGTTCTTAGACAAAAAAGGAAGGTGGGAAAAGCTTAAAGTCTGTTCTGTCTTTCATTGTTCAATTTAATGCACTCAAAGAGTCTTCTTAAGTAATGACCTTTTATACCTTCCACTACAGTTAATTTTATGATGTCATCTAAGAAAATATTACATCTATGAATATTAGTTAGTTTTTTTCTTTAAATAAAGGATATGTGTAAGGATCAACATTTAACCTCCTCCAAGTAATAACCACTCCTTGATACGATTATGGATGTATTAAAATCATGTATGTGCACCTCTTATTGTTAAGTGTTTATACAGATATCTGACAATATTGCTTTTTAACATGGTGTAATATTAGATAAATTAAATTCACTTTAGCAAGAAATGTCACTTAGCTAATAAGGCAAATTTAAGATTAGATATTCTGTCTATGATGTAATGAGGGCAGAGGTTAAAATACTGGCCAAAACAACGCTGCCTAACATGGGTAAAATGCTGCACAAGCTGTGGCAAGTTGGATGAGAAAGAGCAAGATTTGTACATCTCATGTCTACAAATGTAAGTTATAATCAAGGAGTTACATAAATGTTTTTCAAGACACAAAAAATCTGTCTAGCATTCCTGAAACATATCAGAAGTAAAGACAAATGACAGCGCCAAAGAAGAAGATGATTTATTAATAGGCTAGCTGTAGATTAAAGGACTCAATTCCACTGCCTAAACATTCATGTCTAGCACTACTTTGATGATTTATGGCATCTGAGACATTCACACTGTGCCAGAAAATGTGGCACAGCATTTACAACCTTCTGGAGCACCCTGCTGAAGCCAAGACCATGTTATGTGTCTTTAGGCAAATGTCTAGGCAAGGGAACCCTGCCCAAAGACTTTATATTCAATACCCCTCTCTGGTGACTGCCATTGTTCTCTAGCATTTTTATATTTAGGGTCATTGTTTCTAAGTGTTCCCAACTTTTACTCTCAGGTCTTGCCCCTGCAAGACTGAGATTGACTGCAGGAGGAATTACATAGAGAGAAAATGATGTGTGACTGAATTTGTAAATATGCTCAAAGAGGCCACTGTTTGTTAGCACACAATCCACAGCTGTGTGTATTAAGAACTTGTGTGGATACAAGAGAAATAATGTATCATATTACTTTCAAATCAGCAATACTTCCCTCTACTAAAGACAGAATGCAGTTAAAGTCTGTCATGTCTTCCATTTCTGTTGGTTTTTACTCTGCCCAAGTGTTTGTATCCAGGAGAATATACAATTTGTAAGAGTTCACGAAAACCTCATGTATTCATTAAATGCTGCATTAGAATAAAATTTGCTACATTTACACTACTTCCATCATCTAGTAATTTAGAAAAAAACCCAAGAATAATATTTTTTTTTTTTTTTGGAGCCGTTTGATTTTAAGAAAACTACTTGGCTGCTTCTTTTCTTTATTATCTTCTACATTTCTGCTGACCTGTTTTACTTTTCTTCATCACTATCTAGACAGCAATGACTCTTCACCACAAAAGATTCTTTTTTAGATAGTAGGAGAAAACCCCCATGGTACTGGACCAACTTTCACCATAGGTAATTTTCTCTTATTCAATGAAGCTTTTCACTAGAATTTCATTTGTCTCATTGTTATAGTAGCATTTATATTTAGTCTTTAAGGAATTCACTGCCTGCTTCCCTCATTAGTTTGTCCTCCTTTTATCAGGTATCACTACAAGAATTTAACAATATGATCACAGCAGTGTTAAAAAAAGCCTGACACCTTCTTCCTCAGGTAGGAGCCCATACTGGCTCTTCCTCATGGCCCTTGCCCAGTTCCCAGCATGTTCTCATTGCTCCAGCAAGAACACTAGAAATATATTTGGATATTTCTCTGTGACTATTAATTTCCAAAGTTTAATGTGTTACTTCCTACAAATATAAAATTGGGATAAACGTGCCTGTCTAAAAGTAAAACTGATCTGTATTATTAAAGAGAGGAATTTCAAAAAATGGCAAAAAGGTTAGGGGAAAAAACCCTAGATCAACCATGTAGAGGTACTTTATAAGTATCCTTGAATACATGAAATATTGAAAATTAGACAGACAAAAAACCATTAGTAAGCCATTGTCTCAATGTTAACAGAATCATGGACATGCACTGTAGTGACAGAGATTTAAATCAGTTTTTTGGAAACTAAGTTTTTTACTGGCAAGCATAAGAAGGCTTGCTAAAGGATCTATAACAGGTTAGGTGTCTCAGAGGAGCCTTCCTAGGAGATAGATGACGTCCTGTAGTTTTTTCCCAAGCCTTATTTGTGATCCCATATGCCCAGATTAAATATCAGTTGTCATGAGATTCAGCCCAGGCCAAGACTTGGTCCATGTTAGTCCTTCAGTCCCCCTAATACTAAGGGAATATTTCAGGCAGGGGGACATTGGTATGTCATGGGGTACTTAACACCAGCAAGTGTGTAGCATTCAATGTCCTGTACTTATTTTTAAGGAATCTTGAAAAATGAACGTCTGTTCTTGACACTGGAGCAGCCTTTTCAACTGGGAACGGACGAGATCACTGGTGTTTGAACCCTGCTCTGTACCTTTTTGAGCTCCAGACTCTGGTCTGGTCAAGCACCTATAGATACACATTAAAAACACCTTTCAGAATTACACTGTGTCCTCAATCACATTTGAGTAATTTCCACAAATTCAGAGCAGCTGCAAAATATGCAGGTTCTATAAGCCTGAACCTTCACTTTATAATTCAGAATGATGGTTTTGCATTAAGGGTTGCCCCCCAGCATTCTCAGCAGTTCCAAAGATTGACAGGGCCTCTAGAGCTTGATACTTTCACAGCTTTAACTCCCTCCTTATTGTCCACACTGTCTTATAACCCTTAAGGGAAACTTAGCCAATTCTATTATGTCCTCTATTCCAAAAACAAGTAATACATTTATGAGTGCCTGATAGTTGTTCCTTTTCTCAAAAAAGTACTGTACACAGTAAGTACATGTCCCTTTAAACTGGTAGAGATAGCATAAAGTTTTCTGTTCCTTCATCTGAGGAATATTTAGCTGTTACTTTAAACCAGGTATAATAAGATACTCCTCTCTAAAATGTCTGAAAAAATAAATTAAACTTCAGGCTCAGAATTATATATTCTGTATGGTTGTTTCTACAGTTGAAAAACATCTTCCCTTCAACTTTGCAAGTGGAAAAGATCAATCTCAGACGAATGGCACTCTAACTCCTTTCACTTGCTTTACACATTCCTTAGATCCAAGTGTGTTCCTCCCATCTTAGGTTAGTTTCTTTCCTAATTCATCTCAGTTCTTGATAGGTTTGTTCTTGGCCTTTTTCCTTTTGGTCTTGAGAAGTTTTAATGGTTTGTTTTGTTTTTCTTAAGTCCTACCTTCTTTTCATCTTAGCTTTAAATTTATTTTATCCAGGTTTTAACTAGCCCTGACAAGTTTTAGTTTGTTCTTCTAATTGCTTTGCTTGCTAGTTTGTCTAGGACTTTCATCGTCTTGTATTTGATCTTGATGAGGTTTTCACCATCCAGAAACAATACTTAGTTACTTCTATGCTATTTCTAAGCCTCTATTTAACAGTTGAGACTGTCTCTAGAGGTTGTCTGCTTCAAATTTCACAGATTATGGGCTAATCACACCTCCATTCCATTAAAAACAGATTTGTGTTTCAGATTCTTGTCTGAATATAAACCGATTCCACACAAACCCATATATTCTTCAGAATTTACATTGATATAATAAAGAATGCAAATGCTGTATAAAGAGGTGGTGTCAATTTTTCTAATCATTAAGCTATGTTTTAGCAATTCAATTTATGAGCATAATACTAGTATACCTTCCCTATATTTTACCCCATCCTTCAAATTATCTTAATCTTTGCCCAACAGGCCAGAGATAGAGTTCACAGAATTTCCTAAGCAGAGGACAAACATTGCCCTGTAGCTGGAAACATATTAATTAAATTCAAAATTTTAGAAAAATGCCTATAAGATGTAAGGGAAAAAAATGATCAATTATGAATTAACAATTAACAATTTTATCAATTTGATTATGAACACACTAATAATTTAATAAAGTCTTTGAAACAATCTTAATGTGTCTAGAATTAACATTTCAAAATATCATACTTTTTAGTCACTTGGTAATATTTTTAATTGTGGAAAACTGTCAGAAAGACACTAAGCATTAGAAGTTTTTCTTCCTTGTAGTTAAATCTGGAATAAGTCATGGTGCCTGTAAGAGGCACCAGTTTCTATTATCTCAGAGCTGATAAATCTTCAGGATACTGAAATATAGATGAGTAGACAAATGCCAGATGTGGGGCCAAAGCACCTGTACTGAATTAAAAAAAATATTTAGGCTTTTAACAGCCTACCAATTGCTTAATTGTATATCAAGTGCTTAATTGTGGATTTAATACAAAATGTTCATACATTTATTTCTAGAGAAATAAAGTGCTGAATATTGGTGGGTTTTCATGAGAAATTTAAGAAAGCTGTTACTATCAACTGTCTGGATTCTTCCTGTTAAAAAATCATTCCACCTCAATATAGAGAGTGGTTTTTAATGGGAATTATACCCACTGTGTCATATTCTCCAAACAGATGATCTCCATTTCAATTTGATTGGAGTGCCATGCAACTAAATGCTGCCCTGTTTTCCTTTTCACAATGGCTTTAGTTATCACACTGATGAAACACTCACCATGCTAAATTCAATGGGACACACTTTCAGAACAGAATCCACTCTCGTATAACCCAAGAACATTTAAAAAAGAAACCCCTCAAATTCATGTACCTTGATTCTGTTCAAGCACTCAGAAGCACTTGAATACTTCAAACAGGTTTTCAGGCATAACCATTTGAAGAAATCATTTGCTATCATCATCATTGCACTATGAGATCCTATTTTAAAGTTTTTATATGTTTATTGAAACAGATTTAACTCACATTGAAAATGCATTTTCAGTTCTTCAGTGTGGGGAATGTTGTCTCCCTCTGTGTCCAAAACAGAACAGGGAGAGCTTGGGAAAGAGGCTCCTGTGAATAAACAAGGCCCTTAAAGTGTCACTTTAGGGCTCACAGCAATGCAAACTGATGATGTTTTATGGCACAGCCAATGAACATGTGCTGCTTCAACCTTTCCTTTCAGATTAATGCTTTTTTAACAGCAATCAAGAGAAAGCTGAAAATGTTCTGCTTTCTTTTCTCATTGTATGGGATCTTTCTTTCTCAGTGTGAGGGATTCAGGACAATTTTAGTCATAATCAATCAGTGCAATAGCTGGCTAGAGAGGGTGAATAAGGCCTTTAAAAGAGATGAAAATTAGAAGATTGATTTTTGGAGTGATGGAAAAAGCTCTATTGCAGCAATTCACCAGCAGGCCATGCTAAAGGATGCACTATTGGCCCTCATACAACAACATCCTTTGAATTACAGAGAACTACAAACTACCAGAATGACTCCAACTTCACAACTGCTCAAACATTTTGTTGTGGTTATTTAAGGGTTCATGTGCATGTGTCTGTCTGGTGTGGCAATGTGGGGAAAGGGCTAACAAGGAGTTGTTAAATTAAAATTATTAATGTATCTCATTTAACATCTTCATTAGATTGGTGGATGGCAGAGGAGGAGACACCTTCTCCACAGTCTAAATTAGACTGCATGTCTTTGGTGGGATTATGTACATGCTGAGGATGTTGAATTCACAGGTTCAGATTTTAGAATATGCCAATTATATGTCAGCTTCTCTAAACACTACAAATGGTTCAAAGACAATTTCTGAGACAATTGTATCCTACATGGAAGCATGATTTTTTCCACTATGCTCATAGCAAGCTAAAATATTGGGTTTTGTTTTTAGTTAAATCAAGACTGGCACTATAACATAATAGTGCATTAACACTGTTAATGTGTTATGTATGTTAAAATAGCATTTAACATTCTTTCACTGAAATGTGTTCACCTGTTTTTGGTAAGGATATCAAACACTTGAAACATATTTTGCATTTAAAAAAAAAAATCTGGCTAATACCTACAATCCCAAAACTTTGCATAAATTAAAATAAATATATATATATATAATGGTTAGTTGTAAAGGGCATCAGAATATGCCTTTACATAATAAGGTACTGCCAGATCACATACATTGTCTAGTAAGAAATGTTTCAAAATCACAAAAAGAGGAAATTGGAAAGACTACTACTTCTCACCTTGAGGTTTTGCTAGTAAATATCAGATTATATTGTGAATTAACTGAAAATGCATATAGCAGCTCTGTTCAATGTTGAAACCCACAAAACAGAATTGTGTTCTCAATGAACTGAAAACTAATTAAAAAGAGATGTCTGTACAGTAGAGGAGATAAAGAATGCTTTTAAGCCCTTGTGGATTTAGCAGGAAAAATGCTTTCTCATCCAGGTAAAAAGTTAAGAAGCTGAGAGTAGCTCATGTTTCCAAGATGTTTTATTAAACTCTACTTTAAAATCATAAGCAATGATGAATTTAGGTGACAAGTCTTCTATTCCCTGTTCTATAGCACCTTTGAAGAGTAAAATCATTCCTGATTGTATGAGAATAACAGCTTCTGTAGATAGTCTGTTCAGAGAAGATACCAAAACTGTAGAGATATCTAGAGTAACTTTTGACAAATCTGTCCACAGATCACTGTCATTCTTGAAAATTTTTATTCTTGGTTCAGCTATACCAGATGAAATATGCTGATACTTTTAAATGAAGTTTAACTTTTACATATAAGAAAACAATTGCTTTGTGATGCTGCAGCAAAATAAGAGAGGGATTTAAGAAAGCCAGTGTTACTACTCACCTTTAATCTCTAAACTGAAATCCCTGCTCATGTTTTAGCATATAAAAGGCATAGTGGATTATTTTGAAACTAATATTCATAGAATTCAGTTTAACTGAGGTTGCACTGGGCATGTAGTTCACTTCTGCCATTACTGAAACAGTAAGGTGGCTTTAGAAGCTTGCACAAGGTTGGGCATGAGTGTTACCTATATTGACACCTAAACAATAAAGGTAAGAAAAGTTCCAAGTCCTTTCAAAAAGTGTTTCCTCCCTTCTGCAGCACAAGAATTTATAGAAAGGAGAATTACAATTGGAATACCTTAACATGAGAACCTTTACTGTGAACTATGACAGTAACATTAAACTTTGTGGGAGGCTAATTAATATCAGACAAAACATTAATCCACAAGGGATTTTTGCACACAATAAAAAAAAATAAAACAAACCACTATGAATTTTACCACATTTTACACTAAGTCCACATTTCTCATTTAGGGCCAACAACACATTATTGTTTGGAATGTAGACCCTAATCAGTCCAGATTCAATTTACTTTACCAGTACAATGCAATTTTGCAATCTTATAGATCCAACATCTGGATTATTCTACTAAAAAAATTAAAGTGATGAGTCCAGATTATTATTTATTGTGAAGGAATGCTATACTTATGACCCAAATTTTTTAAAATATGAGGTTTGAAGAGTAAACATCCCACTGACTTGGAATCAAATACTATTAAAAAGAGAAAATGAGAATATTTTTCTTTGATTTTCTGATTGACATTGAACTTTGACCCAGACATTTGCTGGTGGTTTGACATTTTCACTGTGGTTTTACTGGCTTCATCTGAGTGAAGGACTTGGCAGTGCTAGGTTTACAGTTGAATTTGACGATGTTAAAGGTCTTTTCCAACTAAATGATTCTGTGATTCTATAATTCTATGAATAAATAAAAAAAATAGTTATGCTTTCATATTTTCCCAGGAAGCAAGCAGATTGGCTGGACCTGACAAAGATTCATAGGTGCTTGCAAAAGGCAGAAAACCAAGATCATGTCAAGCTTATGATGAAATCAACTTGTTCAAACTTTAATGTAAAACACACACACAGTGATTGATATTTTCAGCAGCTTCCAGAAAATATAAAAATAAAACCATGAGAAAAATGGAGGTAGGTTTAACTGATATAAAATTATTGCAGAAAGCACTGCACTTTCTCTGAGCTGTACTATGAAGAGAGTTTTCTCTTTTGAGAGTTTCATATGGCTTCTGTCAACACTACAGCTGAGTATTCTGAACAGCAATCAAAATACACCAGATTTGACTGACTGGGAAGAGAAGGTGCTGGAAATAAATATACTGGATGGAAGGGTCCAGTGTGGAAATACAGTCCTGCCAAGAGGATTTTTGACAGATTTTCTAAGTTATATACCCCTGCCTTGTAGAACAGTGCCACAAACCCCACAATGTTCTGACAGCAGCAGCATATGTGATGATTCTTATTAAAGAGATTAAGATTTTTTAAAAGTCTAGCAATACACCGGTCTATTTAGCAACCCTCATTCAGGCTAGTAAATGTTGGTGAAATACTTTTTCAAATGTTAATAGAAGCATTGCTTCTGAATAATATTAAATTAATAACCTTTAAAAGACCTGGCTTCAGGGAAGGGGAAATAGGATTATGCATATTATAATTTATCATGCAGAAAACATACAGTGAGGTTTGAGAATGCAGTATTTTTTATCACTGATAATGTAAAGAAAATAATAAAATTTTCAGCTGTTGTAAATTAGAGGTTATTAGATGATTTAGTTGCCTGCATTCATGGATGACTGAGTTTCATGATGTCAGAAGTTCTATGTTATGCAAAGTAAATCCAGGGAAATAATCAAGATTATTTTAATTTAAATTAACCGAACATTTGGCTCACAATTCTTAATTTTCCAATTCAGTGAACTTAATAGCCTAATCTTTCCAATAGACGTAGGAATTTTATCTGTAAATGGTATCTCTGGTCGAACATATGACTATTCATGCCATTTCACTGCCCAGTTTCTTCTCTTTTGGTAAGATCATCTTGCTGGAAGTAGTCTTGAAATTTTCAGTGGCCCCAACAGTTCTAAGAAAGACTGAACTAGAATATACTAATGTGCAGGCCTTCAGAAAAACTCTGAAAATAGGTGTCTAAATTTAAACAAAGAAGCTTTTAGGATTTTACTTAGCAATTGCACCTAAAAAGTGATGTGCCTTTAAATCATCATCTAGGATCTGTCCTGAGATACTAGCAAATATAGGGCATCATGTGTCAAGCAAAATAAAATACTGCAAAGGAAAGCAGAATTAACTTGTCCTAATGATAAATACATTTTTAAAAGTTCAATTCACAATGCAGGCATATTTTCTTGCAATCTAAAGTTGTAGGTAATGAAAATAATGGCTTTACCATTTGAAAATAAATCACACATATTGAAACATCATTATCACAGCTTATTATACACTGAGATTGCTCCATTCCACCAGAACAAAATTGTCATTGCATTTTAAAAGCTTGCCTCACTAGAAGCCTTGGCAGCATTTCATAACAATTCAATTTAAAAATACAGCAATTTAAAACAAATACATGAATTTGTCTAAAAAGGCACACTAAAGACAAAAAAAATTATGACAAGCTGAACAGATGAAGCATTCAATGTCTTCTGGCAAATGTTAAGTAATTTAAACAAATTGATAATTTATTATTTAAAAATTATCTTTATTTTTATAACAAAGTTACTTGTAACAGACAATTGTGAGAATCAGATGCTACATAAAAACAATACACGCTTCTTGCAATAACCAAGCTTCCCTTTCAAATTTGATTCTACGTATCAGTAGGACCTAATCTGTAAAAAACTGGAAGACACAGAGAGGTGCTAAACTATCCTGTGTGTAACTGCTCTGTATAATTTAGACAAAGAAACTGGAAGAACATAGGTGGGATGGGCCCATTTATTATAAAGTGATCTTCGTGGATGAGTGAACAAATTCTTTTATCCAATTGGATGCAAGATTGAAGAGGTGATTCAACATTTATATGAAAAACAGGACTGTGTTTGAAATGGAGACATGAGTTGCCAATTAAAACACAGTCATGACCAAGATGATCATGTTCTTTCCTTAAATTTTAAGTTCTTTACCCTTACAGATTGCAGACCATTATAGAGACTTATCACCAACATATTCATAACGTCCTATCCAAATTAGCAATTAATTGCACTCCAGTGAGCCTCAAAATCTGGAATATGAGAAATCACTGCTTGATCATGCTAACAGCAACCTGAGACAAATCAACCTAAAGGAAAGTAAGGATGAAAGCTGATTTTCCTCCAAATAATAGGCTGTTGACAATTGTCTATTTTGTTTGGACTTGATGTACAATGTCTTTTTAAAGCTGTGGCTTGTATCCTGTTGTACCAGACTACCCATGCATTTTCAACAATAAGTGCTCTACAGCAGATTCTTTTCCACTGTATTTGGCCCCTCTTCCCAGAGATGATACATTGTGCTCATTCTTCTGCAAGTTGAGTCTTCTTTTCAACTCTAACACCAAAGAAATGCCTTGCTTCTTCCCATTAAGTTGACATTTCTATCCATTACACAAATTTCCCAGACAGGACAAGATAGACGGGACCATTTGTGTTCAATAAGTGAGTTTAGTTTTCCAAGTTTTCACATGGAACTGTCATACATATCCATGTTTATTTTCTCAGTGAGTAGATTTCACTCATTTCCCATATAATTTTCAAAATTCTCTTTTTGCCCTCCACTTATTTCTATTATCAAAGTAAAATTGATACAAAAGGCTATTTTTTTCAGTTTGCTCATCATAGAAATTTTGTCTTATATAAACTTAAGTATTTGTCTGGTAACTGCACAGCAAATTTGACCTTTTTTACTTTTTATTTTTTTTCTCTCAATAATGTTGCAAATCTATAACTTTCCTTATAAATGTCATGTTTTGATCATTATAGTTTTCAATAAGAAATTCCTAGTCCATCTTGTACTTTTACTGTTACTGATCACTAGTTGCCTATTGCTCCTTTCTTGTGTAAGAATTTTGGCTGGGAAACAATTCCATGTAGGCAAATATGTAAAACTTGAATCTCTTGTAAGACATTTCCTCAATTTTCTATAGGCCATTATAAAAAATAAATAAAAAAGACCCCCAAAAGGAACAAACCAATAAAAACAACACCCCTACACTCCCAAACCATAAGTTTCCCCCAAGGTGGGAAACATTCATGGGGTGGGATTTTTACATGCATATTTAATATCCCTAAAGAATCAAAATAACATGTTTGAGAAAAGGCTATTAACTGTAATCTCAAGAACCAGATGTTAAAATTTAAGGGTGAAACCCTATGCTAGTTTTGATTGGGACAGAGTTAATTGTCTATATAACAGAAAAGTGCTGTTTTCAGCACAGACACAGGTAAAGAGATGCTTTAGCTGTGGCTGAGCAGGGCTTGCACAGTGATCAGGCCTATTTTTGCTTCTCACACAACCTCAGCAGTGAGTGGACTGGGGGTGCATGAGGAGCTGGGAGGGGACAGCTGGCCCCAAGGGGACAGTGGGATAATCCATTCCCTATGGCATCAAGCTCTGGGCAATCAGAGAAACTGTGCACGTGCAACAGGGGGACCCAAGGATCTCAGGGGTCTTTGAAAGCTTCTGTGGCTCTATAAAGGGAAAACTGTTGAACATGATGAGAAAGGGAGGAACACTGGCATTCTGGAAAAGATGGGATGAGGCAGAACATCTGGTTTTGTTATCAAAGTTTGAGTTGAATTTTGCTAAAAGCATATGATACAAGGCTTCTTCTCTTTTGGTTCAGGTCAACATGGAGTATTGCATTGAGAAAGCCAATTTCAGTGAATTGGAAGTCACTGCTGCCTGCATAACTACCTACTTTATTTATAACATAAATAAAGGTGGTGTCTTCCTTGTCCTTCCTCCCTTATTTTCTTTTGGTTACCCTCTCTGAACCCCTGAAGGTGGAAGGACTCACAGTTTCTGCATGTCAGGGTCAAATGTCCCAGAGGACCTAGACATTGCATGAAGTCCAGGCTTGAGGGGGCTCAAAAAAAAAATAACAAACAGCAGGCAAGTATCTCCAAGGAAATTAACTCAACTTTCAGGTAGTTATGCAGGTTCCTCACCCAGACTTTGTAAATCTCTTCCTCTGACACTGGTGGATTTGTTAAATAATAATAAGACTCTCCAGAAATATTTTTTCCTTATTTCTCTTGCCTCCTGCCTCATCAAAGACCCTCTCTTTTTTAAAGGAAATGTCTGTATTTCCCAAAGGCAGCACTTCAGTAGATGAAAATGTGTCAAAACAGAGTTTGCTTTTGCATCCTGCCTGAACTGCCCGAGTGAAAAGAGATCATGGGGCTGCATTGGGGAATTTTATATGAGTGGTAGCACAGACTTAGTACAAGGATTTATAATACAAGGCAGAGGGAGTGACCTTAGTTATGGCACTTGGATCTAAGGAAAAACTCAAAAATGAAGAAATATTTAAATCTCTGGATCTTGTTAGAGGACCAGTTCAGCCTCACAGCTTTGTCTCCAGTGCCATCTGCTGACACGAGTTCCCACTGCAGCTCCCGAAGAAAAAAGGTTCCTTCAGAAGAGAGTGCTGCTGAGTTTCGTCTCTGTGGTTCTTGATGTTACCAGAAATCTATTTTCGAAGGGATTAATTTCACTTACTTTTAAGATGTTGTGTTGTTCTTTGTGGATATATAGAGGTTTTTCAGTAGAGCTACTTGTTTGTATTGCCATCACACATTACAAATGAAGATATTTAGAATATTTTGATTCTTAGTGCATTCAGATGAGGAAAAAGAAGAACTAAACGAAAATCTTAAAACTGCTCCAGACACAGAACAATCAGATTGCTTAAATTCAAATGAATTTCACCAAATTATGCCCTGAAGTTGTAATTTGACATTGTAATTATTTGATCTGTTACTTTTTAGTTAAGATACTTTGTGTCTCTCTGAAAACCTTTTACGCTCAAGAAAGCTCTTGGCTTTTAATCATGCAAGTTGAAGTGGTTTATCTTCTTTAAGGTGGCACCTCGAAGGGGGCGAGCATAAAATGCAAATACTGAATTTTCCACTATGAATAAATAGACAACACCTACTGGAAAAAGGATGTGTCTGGCAAGCATCAGGACAAAACTAGCAAATATATTATTTTTGTTCAAACTCTAAGGGATTTCACCAGAATTTTTACACTGCTCTGATTTTTATGTGCTCACTTGGAAATACCGATGTAGGCGAAATCAGAATCCTTATGTGTGTTTCTTCCTTTGACCCTCTTTCCACATAGTTACATCCCTCCCTCTTTTCCTTTTGCTGTCATCTCGTCGTAGAAAAGTGAAGAAATTTTGCCATCTTGTGGTCAATGATAGTTATTAGTCCAACAAAAGCACAAAACAGACTGAAAATACTGTGGTGGTCACCATGAGAGCTGCAAAAGGAGTGTATTTGAGGAAAAAAACCAGTAATGAACCAAGTTGTTAAGTTTAAAGAAAGCATCATACACTTCTGCCTTTTTTTTTTTTTTTTTTTTTGGGGTTTACAAAAACAAAAA
>VXAC01001403.1:196962-375040 GCA_013399225.1 Rhipidura dahli
TTTTTTTTTTTTTGATTCAGCTCACAAGCTCTGTTAATCACTAGAGACATGATGAATATTTTCTTTTGACAAGTAGTTGACATTTGCTGAGCAATCCTATGATAAAATTCACAAGCTTTCATCAAAAGTTTTGACTTAGATGAGCGACAAAATTGTGTTTAGTCTGCTATGAATCAACAAAGTATCATTTTTCATTTTGCCTGAAACCCCAAACATGAAATGTTTAAAAGTTGCAGCTTCCACAGGGACCACAGGAGACACAGGCACCAGATTTTGCTTCCAGGTTCTTCTCACAAGATATGGACAATTTGTAGTGTCTACCTCCCTGCCTTCAGGATGGTCCCCAAGGAGACAAAATGTCCAGATGGCTTACACTTGATGAAGCAGATCCTCTCTCTGCCTTTCCTCTTATCACAGTGAACAGACAAAAAGGTCATATCTGTGCTCTGGTGATTTGTATATGCTCAAAAAGTTCACCTTCAAAATTATATTTCTAATTTATGGAAGCATCCAGTCTTAAATTCCCCTGGCCACCCACAATGCAAGAGACATAAATTCAGAGTCATGTCCATATGTTACACATTGTTATTTTTTTTTTTTTTTTGCTTGAAGAACAAGTTTTCTCTGTTGCTATGATCTTGTAAGTTTTTCTCCAAGTCTTGCAACAAATTCAGTGAAGTTTTGCATACAAACCCATGGAGTTATCATCACTCTTCTGTTAAGACAGGAAAATTCTCAAAAAAAAAAATACTATTTTTTTATGCTCTTTCAATGACAAGCTGTCATCCAAGCCCCTGGAATACTGAGGGTTACTGGCAGTGATATGTAATTAAGGATTTCTGGATGTTGCAGACCCTTTAACAACGCATAGAGGGCACCTGAAAATGAAACCCACTCAGGAATTTTCTCTTTCATCAAAGCCTATCATGGAATAGCCCATGTCAATACAACACAAGGTAGATGCAAGCAGATATAAAAATTGTCCTTGACTCAAGATTTCTTTCAAAATATGCCTAAGTTTTGCCAGATAAGTGATAGTTGACTCAAGCTTAAATCATACCAAGGTGATTCTGAAAGCTTGTGCTTTGGATGATTTATGTCCTGAGCCTGGGAACATTCCCTGGTTCAGCTTAATTACCATTAGGTGTGACCAAACATTTTTGCCTCCATATTGTAGCAGTGGATTTGGCAATGAATCCTGAAGGCACACACTGAGTTATGAATGATTTTCTTATTAATGAAAAACTCATTGTGCCTATTAATTGTAATAAAGCTTCTGTCTCAAACAACAAAAAAATTCTGCTTGTTCTCTGTTACATACTTGAAGAAGAGAAAAAAATGGCCGAGGAGAATTTCTTGAGGTGAGTTCAAGAGAATTCAAGTTCTATTGAATTAGGAAAAGAAATATATGTGTGGCATGGCTCAAAAGGTTCTGGGAAGGTTTTTTCTATTTTCATTATTTCTATTTCTATTATTTCCATAAATTCTATAATTTCTATATATTCTATAATTTCTATAATTTCTATAGTTTCTATTATTTGTGTTTGTATTTCTATTTCTATTTCTATTTCTATTTCTATTTCTATTTCTATTTCTATTTCTATTTCTATTTCTATTTCTATTTCTATTTCTATTTCTATTTCTATTTCTATTGTCTTAATGTATGTCATAGCACTATAGCTAAAACTAGGACATGACAGCCTACACTTGATAAGTTGCATTTGAGTTCTGCTCAGGTGAGACAGAAAAAAAAATAAAACTTCATATTTGTTAACAATAGAGAACTTCTACATTATTAAAAAAGACATATTTTCAATAAAAGGTTGAAATACTTCCCAATAAAAATATGATCCATTCCACCCTACCTGGAGGAAATGGCATGAAGGGCAAGACAGCAGATTTATTTCTAGGAAATTTACATGATTCTTGAAATTTCTCTTACAAAAATAAAAGCACAGTGTTGAAACTGAAATATAGGAAATTTGCTTGCAAAACTATTATAATGAGGCAAACCAAAAGTAAGGATAAAGTCTGTCTTTGAACTGAGGGTTTAATTTAATGTCCATCCTAGCAATTAGCTTCTTTGCATGAATATTAAGAGTTAGGTAGACTGAATATAGGAAACAATAGTCAAGCCTCAAAACCTGTCTTAGCTGTTCCACCTGTGACATATCTGAAGAATTAATTTGAAGGCTGTGAAACTCAATTGCTTAAGAAAAAATAAATGAAGATAGTAACAACCATGAATAGAACTATAAACAGAAGTATATTTGTTTAGGACTCTTTTATAACCATTGTTGGCTATATATAAAAAGCAGCCTGACAGGTTCAGACAGTATGTACCAGAAATGTCCCTGTGATCTTGGCTACAAATAGTTTCCTCATGGGAAGCATTGAACACGAAGATGGCAAATTCTGCCAGGCTTCTGCATGCCTGGACAAAAGGTGGGTAGGTGGAATAGAAAAGAACTAAGCATGGCTCTGGAACCCTCCTCTGCTGTACCTCACTGGGTCCTCAGGGACTCTACAGAGAATCAGATATGTACTAACTTTAATTTATTCTGTCCCTGGGGAATAGATTGGTGGCCATTTATTGTGGAAGCTAAAGGATTTACAGCAGTGTATGCCAGAAGTATGGATCCAAAATCTCTGTTCACAGGTGTGTGTTGTAACAAGTTCCTAACCACAGAAAAGGATTTCATCTGAAAAATGTCTAATTGTAGCGCAGTTAATTGTGTAATTAACTGTCTAATTAAATGGAATGTGTCAGAATTACATGTCTAATTCTGACACATTCCATCAGGTTTGCTTATTTAAATGATTAGGATCATCTCGAAATAACAAGCAAGCCATGGAACTTGCCCAGACCGTATACAGACTCACAGCCTAGCTTGAAGATGGCTTTTGATTACATACCTATACACAATTACTCTTGTCAGGAAATCAAGCAAAATTCTCAATTTCCTCTAGTGTCAACATATTTTAAGAATCTTTTATTCAAAGACCATTTTCAGCAACTAAAAAACTATGCTACCACATGAATAACTTACAGTTCTTTCAACAGTAACATTATGTCTGTCTTCTAGGCTGGAAAGAGTTTTGCTTGCTGATAAGAGGGAAAGTGTCCTAAAAGAGATGCATTTTATGAAAGCCCAGAAAATTTTCCTCAATATTGCATAGGACACAGTTGCTTGAGCACAAGGAAAGTAAAATCTGAATTCTGATGGACTAAAAATGGCCACGTTACTGCTAAACATATGTGGCAAAATTATTTGCTCACTGTTTAGAGTATAGGCTGCAGAATACTAGCAGTGTCTTAAGAAGCTCACTGTCTTAGAGTAGCACATGGAATTTGAGCAAAACGTGACTAATAGGAACTTTTGATTGAGTCTGGGTGCTTTCTGTAAAGTAACCTTATAATGCATTTAAGGCATTTGATCACTAGGAGGAATTCACTTGGGCAATATACAGTGAAGCAATCTAAAATACAATCACCAGAATGAACATCAGGTTATTGCCTCATTCAAGAGCTTCTTCATAACAACCTTAACTATTTTGCTTTTACATATATCTATGTACACTTCAGGGTTCTTCTGTACCTAGATGTCCAAAATGCTCATCCAGTCCCTTGCTGCAATGCCCCAGGGTGAACATCTATAGAGCTTCCTGTTACATATGGGAGTGCACAAAGGTAGACCAAACACATGCAACTGCAAGCCTCTGTACAAAATAATCAAGTTTTTGGCTGACAGGAGAGTAAAACTGAATGACTGAAAGAGATTCAGCCCTCAGACAGACCTTCATGCTTTCACCTGTTCCATTCTCTGTAAGCTTTGCCTCAGCAGTGGCAACACATAACAAAAAGAGCAGAAAGATTCAGTTCTGGGGCACCATCCTCCGGGTTTTTACAGCAGTTGGACTGTGATGCTGTGGCTATTCTCAATTAAATGCCCATTTAATGTCCTCTGACAGAGGTAAAGCTTCAGAACAGAGGGAAAGGATTGTGTGTTTTATTAAGTTTGGAAGGATGGAGTCAGGGGATTACATAGATTCATAGGATGGTTTGGGTAAGTGACCTTAAAGATCATCCAGTTCCAGCCCCCTGCCATGGGCAGGGACACCTTCCCCTAGACCAGGTTGCTCAAAGCCCCATCCAACCTGGCCTTGAACACTTCCAGGGATGGGGAATAGACAACTTCTTTGGACAACCTATTCCAGTGCCTCACCACCCTCACCCCTCTAAATTTCCTCCTAACATCTAATTTAAATCTACCCTCTTTCATTTTAAAGCCACTGCATGTGGACATACAGTGTCAAAGTTATAAATTCTGCTGACCTGACAGAAATTAAGTCATTTGTTCTTCCTTGTAGGAGACATCCTAAATACACAGTGAGTATCATTGTTAAAGAACCTGTGAAAAGAATGCAAAAGTTCCTTAGTACAGTTAATGGGTGTCACTGTGCTTCAGCAAACCTGTCACATTGAGAGAAGTGATGGTGGGGGAAGAGATGGTAAAAAAAAAGAGAATCCCAATAGCAATGATTGGAGAGGGTGGTCAGCAATGCACAAAAGGAATCCAATGAATTATTAAAAAAAAGTACTTTTTCACCTCTCCCAGCTTTTTAAATATCATAATTATGAGCTTACACATCCCATGGCTGGAATTTGCTACTGAATTCACCCTGTCACATAGAAGTGCTTTGGAATGTCAACTTTATTTTTGAAAAGAAGTTGTCTGACTTATCTAACTGCAGAGGGCTAGCTAATAATACTCAGCTGACTTCTCAGAGAGCTTGAAACAATAGCTCTTATAGGGGCTAATTGCCTCGATCACCACATTCACGGCTCTCTGAACCTGCTGCTCTACAAGTTAATTATTTTTCAGTGTAAGACAAATACAGAATTCAGTGTGGAGAGAGTTCATTCCACTGTGGCCAGATGCCAAACATCTGCTTCACTGCTTTATTTAATCCTTTTATTTTCTTTGTTCCTTTTCTTTTTCCCCCCCACAAATAATACCCCTTGAATTTTATTTCCTCTTTTACTTTTCCCTATTACAACCAAAAATATGATTCAAAAAAGAGTGAGGACAAATACCCATTTTTTAAGCAGAATGTAAGTACAGCTAGTAGTTCAGATTTGGCCACTACACAGCTCAGGAAAGAGAGGAGATGCCAGAATGGGTCTGGCTGAGATGCTGAGACACCAAAAACCAGTATAAATGTCTGCTTCCATGTCACATAGAATATAAGAAAAGGACACATGACTTATGGGTAAAGTCATCTATCCGGTAATAGCAAGATTGTGCTGATGTTTTAAAGTGACAAACCATTCTTATTTGGAATTAAAAAAGCAAAATCTACGGTGGAATGCGTCACCTCACTTTGGCTGTTATTCTTGAGTGCTGAAAAATTAACACAGAGGATAACTGTTTCCTACCATGGAACTTCTTAGGGGTCCAATACACCTGAAAAATTCTTTGCATAACTAGGCAATAATTGAAGAGCTTATTTTTAACCCTGACTTTTAAAGATCACAGGCCATACTAAAGGACGTGGCTTGAAGAGGTGGTGGAGTACCTGAAACTTGCCCCTGAAGATTTAACACGAATCATGGAAATTATTTCGACCGTTGCAATAAACTTCTTGCTGTAATTTGCTTCATGAATACCTCATTCTCTTCTGGCAACTTCAGAACAAGTCCCATCTGCAAAGTTGTCCCAGGCTTCCTTTCTGACAAAGCCGGCTATTAATTGTAACGGGATCTAACTTAAGTATTAAGTTATTACAAATTTAATTTGTGAAACTCACTTCCAGATACATTTGTAGTTACGAATCTTCCATAGATTCCTTCACATATCAGGGCATTCTCAATCCCCAAGTTCTCGACATTGACACATGAGCAAATGCAATTGGAGGCTGTTATCAAATGGTGGCAGCAAAGCACCTTCCAAGGTTTGGGCTTCGGCGGGGTTTGTGCGCATCCAGCACTCACTGCTCATCCCGTGTTTTGCTTTCAGGTACCATCTATGCTTAGGAGTAAATATTGCACTGCATTTGTTACAGCAAGAGGAAAAATAGCAAGCACATGGTTTATTGCTTGTTTCTCAGACGAAAAAAAAACCACCAAAAACCTTGTTGGTATTGGGTGCAATTCATAGTAGAGTAAAATAAAACAGAAGGGAAACAAAAGGTAAATAGAGGCAAACAAAACACACAAGTAAATAAAAGAGTGGTAAAATAAGTCTGCAATCCCCCAGATAGTGAGAAATTTCTTAGGTATTTTTGTCTCGGTGTTAGAATAAATTCTAACATAGACCGATGTAATAAGTATTATTTTCATATCTAACATTTTTCTCATTATCATTGACATAAAAATGATTGCACTGACAAAACAGGCAGGTCTCTTTCTGTGCACTTGCTAGGGCTCAGCTGCAAGTCAAGAATCAAATCTGAATCTAGAACCTGTAGGGCATAGAAGGTTTTCATTATTTGTAGATGAGATTTCATAGTTTAAGAGGCTGAAGATGGATGGCCCTGTTCAGTACTGTTGCTCTGCATTATGCTACAGCTCCACAACTGCGGGCAAATAATTAACAGCAAGGTCAGACACTGCCTAGGAGAGACTTGAAAATGGATTCAGGAGAAAAGTAAAGCAAAGGAAAAACAGTATTAAATTATAGTAAAAAAATAAATAGAGAAAAGAAGAAAAAAATTTTAAATAAAAGAAAATTAAACAGAAAAGTTGGGGGGGGGGAGGGGGCAAGAGGAAAACAGCACTGAAAGCTGCTAAGTAGCCTGAAAACTGAATACAGTTCATAATATATTGCACTAACATGCACCAAACGAATTGTCAGTGTTCCTTTCCAGTTATTAATCAGATAACTGGTTTACCAGTAGCAGAGATTATTTGAATTTCTATTGGGTATGAGAGTGAAGTTTAGATTTGAACTTTGGAGAAAAGCTCTGATTCTGCAAACCACTTTCATGTGACTGGACACACGTGTTGGCACAAAGTTTTAAGGCCTTCAGTGGGACTGTGTGAGATCCCCATTGGTCATGCAGAAGAAATTGGATGTCTGAAACAGTCTATACTAATTAATCAAGAAATTGCATATATACTTTCCCAGTTACACTGCCTGTTCACCTGCACTCAGCAAATTTCAGTATATTGTCAAAAAAGGATCAAAAGGCCTTGTCACCTCTATAGATTGAACTCATTGTCACCTCCATAGATTGAACTCATTGAATCCATCAGGGGTTGCCGGTTTCCCTCTGTCTCCTAATTTTTTATCCCAAGCACACACAGTCTCTCCTCCCTGACTCCCATCCTCTGCATTTTAAGGATACACTGAGAATCTTCACACACACTTTTGATGAAGGCTCTGCACCATCTCTGTCCCAAGACTCTAGCATATTAAAGTTTATCTTGCTTACCCTTCTCTACCTCATGAATATTTCTGCTGCTCAGTTCCTTCCATAATATTTTCCAGCACACTGTACCCCATTCTCTGACAGGATTTAGTGAGTTTCTACAATTCTTGTAGGTTTTTTTTTTTTTTAATTTTTCCTCTTCCAGTAGAAAAATATCATTACAGACAACTTTTCTGAGACCACTGAGATGATGCAAAGTGCCCATTATCTTGGATATGCAGAAGTGCATCAGTTCATTCCTTGGTCAATGGGCAATGACATCAAACCAGCTATTTACAACAGCTGAAAGGTCTGGTGAGCCAATTCAAGACAAAAAAATGGTTCCATGTGATCTTCTGCTCTGTGCTTCAGGTTTCTTTTCCAGATTAAAAAAAGCTGCCTTGAGTTGTGATCAAGTCCTCTTTGAGCTCTATACAGTCTATCCAAACAAATTTGTCCTTCCCTTCAAACTGCTGTGGCTTTGATAGCCTCTGCACCGTGACTTTAAATATCTGATATGTCAAGAGAAAATATCCCCATCCTCTGTCTCTATTTCTCCACTGCTTCTCCCCCTGCACAGCAGCCATGATCCCTGCACAGCCACCTCCGATATGCAGAGGCATCTGGGGTAGCTGTCACCTAAATTTAATATAAGTCAGGTCTGCTGAAAAATCAATAAACTAGTGAGGAAAAAAGCTGCTCTGAACACAAATTGTAAGTTTAAAAGCAAAGGAATAAAATATGTCAATCTTTCTTTCATCATTTTTATGCCTAACTACAAAACAAGCATTTGAAATCAAGCAAAAAGCATACTCTTCTACCCTTCTGATTTACCAAAGATCTCAGGAAAACTGAGAAATCTTCCAAAATAATAATGGCACAGGGCATTTAATGGGATTTTACTAAGAAAATATACATGTACAATTTTATCCAGGATGATATTACATCCAGACTCAATGAAAATCCATAAACACCAAGGTCAATATGCTTTAAATCTTAGTGTTCTTTATTTCACTACTTATTTCATTTTATTTTGCATACATTAATAGATTGGTCTGTGCAAGGAATCACAACGTTTCTTAAATTCTAAATGTAGGATATGCATACGTGGTTTGTATCATGAAAAAACAAGATTAAAATAAATTGGAAAATAGCTATGAAGAAATTGTAATGACAGTACAATAAAATATGCATATATTTTTACATAGCATTGGCAGAAAATAATAAGGTATAACAAAAAGAGGTATAATTAAAAGGTATAATAAAAAGAAATCAGAATTGGGCATTGGTAGCACACTCAGTCAGTACCTGGAACAACTCAGACAGAAAAGAACCAAAGTGTTTCAGAGAGCTGCAGTTAAAACACTCCAGATACCCTGGAGAAATCCCAGAACACAGCCACAACGAATGAAGCCCAATGATGCAATTTTACATGGTTCAAAAAAATGTCACATTTGGGGATCTCTGAAGTCCTGCACCTGGATGATGCAGTGTAACCTATTACTGTATTGACTTTCATATACTGTGGGGAGGAAGCTTAAAATCTGAAAGATACCTAAAAATAGAACTGATCTGGAGTCCCTAATTTAGGGCATATAGCTTAAAGAATAATTAGGCTAATTAGTGTTTAAAACACCATGCAAAACATATAAGTCTTCATGCCACTAAGAATTGTCAACAGAAATTGGTAAAGATTTACAAGGTAACAATTAAATTCCAAATTGAGAATGACTTGAGAGTCATTAAACCCTCTGCAGAGATAGGCACTGCTGAGAACCTTTACAGATAGTGACTAATAGGGATAAAATATATTTGCAAGAATCTAGGACAAATTCAAGCTGGCCTCAACAGGGAAGAAAGTCAGGAAAGAAGAGAACAGAATTCTTTTTTTCTGTTTGAAAGCTCTCATGCTCTCAGTAAACATAGCTGCCTTTTTTCTTGGTACTGCATGTTCCATCTTTCTCAATCTTAGCATCATTGCAGAGACAATTCACGCACAAAAAGCATTTTCTATGCAAAAAAGAAAAGACTTGTTTTCTATGGGCAAAGACAGACAACTCAGTGGTGTGGCATAATTATAAGCAGCCTATTTTTGGAGATTTGAAGGAAATGACAGATTTTTTTCTTATTTAAGGAGCAGAGTCTGCCATAGGACTGTGACAAATTTCCCACAGCTGCAATGAGCAAAATATGCATAGCTCTGAAGTATTACAGACCAAATGTTGTGAATGATTTCAAGGTCATATGTTCTGAGTGATACTTTGCCTTTGACACAGTGTGTGTGTAAGTATGGGTACAGAGTAAGGGAATTCTAAGTTGCATTACTGCAGTGAAAAATTGATATAAAATATTTTTGATCTATAAACTTTAAGATTGTTAAAGGAGGGATTATTAAAATTATTATAGCAGTGAGAAAGTTAAATGGTGCTTTCTGTCAGGACACTGAAACACTGTTTTTCTTTCAATCTTTGCTGTTAGCTCTTACCAGAAAAACATCCCCTCAAGGTCTCCTTATTTTATTAACAAAGTTTTAACACTGCTTAATTTTAACACTTGAATTTCAAAGGGCAAGATTATTTATATATACATAATTAGCTATTTCTTAAACCTCAGCTGCAGGAGTCCTGTGGTTTTAGGCAAGGTAAACTAAAAAAATGATACTAAGGAAGGTTTGACCTTCTGTGGAAATCCTGAAGACCCTGAAACCTGTGATGTAAGGAGACAAAACACACTACTCCATGTTGTTTTCAAATCAAAGCAGCACCTCATGATTCAGAGAGTTGTATTAGCAATATTTATTCCTTTGAGACTGAAGGGCTACTTGCTTTTCTGCCTACTCCCTAAGAGACTACCAAATACAGACTTGGTGGCCATGAGTACAACATACATGAGTGTCAATAATACTCCATGTAATAGCAGCAGTACAAGATTTACATAAAGTAATTTTCTGTTATATGCAAAATACACTGTAAATTCTATTATACTTTTATAAATCTGGAAAGGTTTCTGTAGAGGTTTTCATAATTTTGAACTTGATTCAATTCTGCTCAGGGAAAACGTATTCTCTGTTCTCATCAAAACAGCAAAAAGCCCAGGGTGGCACCAGAAATGATTATCCCTATGTAGCATGAATATTGCAGCCTTGTTTTGGTAGATAAGGTGTGAAAAAAGGGCATCCCTTCCTCTAACAATGCTCCAGGAAGGTCCCTGACCTTTATTTGAGACAGAAACATCCAGGGCGCAGAAGGACAGAGTTCTTGCTAGAGGAAATGCCTTTGCTAACTCCAAACAAAGGACCAAATCTTCTGTGAAGGGCAGATTTAAAACCTGTACTTCTCCTTGGTATTACCGTGGGTTAACTTAGACATTTCCCAGCACAGGATGCCAGCTGCTATAAATCCCTTTGCAATGCATTTTAAGTTGTAGAGGAACGTTAGGTGACCAAGTCAGCACTATGGGACCCCATGGGAGCTGAAATACAGGCATTACAGGCTTTCCTTTTGCCTCCTGTGGCTCCTTCACTGTCTATGACTGATTCATCCATTTCTGAAGGTAGTTGCATTCCTGTTTCCTGAAATAAGAAACTAAATGAATTAAAGAGTGCAGAATTTTCGAATACCAGAGTAAAACAGGTTTATATAATAGTTTGTCTAGGAATAAAAAGAAAAGATAAGGAAAAGCTATGTGTTCTGGATGCAAAGAGTACCCATTCAAACGTGGTAAGATATGAAGTGTTTTATGCTAAACAATTCATCAGGAGAAGGTGTGGGGTAAGAAAGCATGGGGATACTCTACTAATTAGTGAGTAATTAATTCAGAGTGTAATTTTCTCCCACTGAGAACAATGTACTTGTCTCAGTAGGATTTTTAGAAGAATAGGAAATAACAGGCTCTCATAATTGCAATAGGTAGGTATCCACTTTGGTGCTCAAATACTTAATTATTTTCCTGGTTTGCTGGTGTTAAATCTATACCTGGGCAGCTCCAAAACCTCCATTCTGAAGACATTACTGCAGGTGTCAGTACTCAATAGGCAGTTCTGGTGTGGTGGAGAGGTCTGCCTTGCATCATGAAGGAGGCTATCCTTCAAGCCAAAATTTGTTTTAGTGTGAAGAGAGCAGCCTGTAAAGGTTTTGTCGTGGAGAGAGAGAAAGAATAGCCAGCAGCTGTGGTAGGAATCAATGCTCCTCTACCTGCCTTTTCATTCAGAGAGAAATTGAAATTGTAGGGAAGGATGACTGTTTACAACTGGATGGAAAGTGAATAGAGTCTGGGAAATATACATACATTTTTTGGGCATCTTTGGACCAAAAATATTTGGAAATATTTGGAATATTTGGAATATTTGGAAATATCCAGTTTACTACTGCAAGACAACTGTAGCAAGTGGACTCACATACAAACACATTGAAATCATGTTATCAGTAAGTCTTAGCCAATTACTCTGCAGATTTCTAGTGCCATCATATTGGTTCATATGTAGGTGCCAGGCTTATAAGTTTGTTTCCTTCCAGAACTTAACATTACCAGGAAGTCCTTCCAAAACAAATTATCTGATACTAAGGATATGAACAACTGGAAAAGGCCGTGGAATTTTTCTAGGGGGAAAGATAGCTGGTTAAATGGTAGCCTAGTTTGATAGCTCTTCTGAAGTAGTCCACAATTTCTCCAGTTGTATCCATGTGCCTCACAAAGCTGTTTGAGGAGCATTTAACTGGGCTCCTGCTGAGTTGTGGCTTTGAAATGCCCTAAATGTGAAAGCTCTTTATGAGTCACAAAAAACACCTTCATGAGAAAGGAGGTCACACTGAGGCAACCTAGCAATGGGTTTCGTCAGACTTAGCTGAAATACGTTATTGTGCACTTAACAGGCTGTGTTTTATTTCTGCCCTTCTGGTTTAGGTTAAGTGTAAATGCTTCTCTAATAAAGTCAGCAAAGGTCGTCTTGAAGCTGTTATCATCACAGGAAAAGTACAAGAAGCAGCAATGTGCCTGAGCTTGCTAAAGCTAAAGTTTGCTTTTGGTGAAACTTGGCATTTGGGCCTATCCAGTATTACCAAGTACTATCCATAGGTGTTTTAGACCACCCAGAATTGGTTCTTTTGTTTGTTATTGTGGTACTTGTCAGAGTTAAACTAATTTATATTATTCTATGTAGGTGGCTGAGTTGCAACCTGTACCATAAATAAAGTTCTTTGACAATTACCTCTTAAAGATAGCATTAAGACTGGCTGTTGTAAGATCAGTTCTGTTGTAAACTACTCATATTGCACTGATCATGTGGGATCTGCAAATAAGAAGGTAAATTCTAGACAATAATATTAATTTTAAGGGGTTCACAGAATCATAGAATACCAGGGTAGAAGGGACCTCAAGCATTATTTGGTCCAAATTGTCTTGACAAAGAAGACCCTCTAGAAAAGAGGGTCCATTATCTTGTGTTAAGAAACACATTTAAAAAGAATTTCTAAATACATTCAATGATGTATCTTTAAATTTCACATATGAAGACAAAATTTTCTAGCAAGTTTGTACATATTATTCATTTGTAGTAGTCAGTACTCTGGCATGTATTAAGATAGCATTGTGTTTTGCAGTGCTATAAGAAAAAAACATGGAGAAACACTTAAAAATACTCCAAAGATTAAAAAACATGATATACTGAGAAGTACTGAAATATCCAGTGTCTAGGAAAGAGAGAAAGAAAGGACATTAAAACCTCCCAATATTAAAAAATATTAAGCCTGGGTAGGATATAAAAACAAGTAATCATTTTAATGATCATAAAGGGACTCTTGCATTATATTTTTAGGCTTGTTTTTAGTTAAATGCATTTCCTAGGAAGATTATGGAATTCCCTTTATTGGAAGTTTGAGACCTGAACCAGATGTCTGCCAAGAATGAACCGAAAGTACTGAACCAGACTTAAAGTAGGGAAATGGACCTTCTGAGAATCTTTCCAGGGCCGAATTCAGGAACATAAGAGTTAGAGGATTGCATTTAAACTGGAACATTTCTCCTTCTTTTCCTACGGTTTGGAATTCCCTCTGGGACCTACTAATCTGTAACACATTATTATTGTGGTCTGCTTCTGCCTTTTTCTTGGGAAAGGGACTATATGCTTCAGCAATTAGTAGAAAATTAAGGGTGCATAGCCTGCCTCCTTCCCAGAAATCTCTCACCTGCTGAAAACTGGACAGGTGGATTCAAGTGGCATAGTGATTTTTGTAAAACAGGGCACCAAACAAGAATGTGTGCTGTTGCTGTAATTGGGCAGTGCATCACTTCTTAGCCAAGTTACTTACACAACACTTCATCCTGCCTGTCTTTGAACCCTGTTTCACTTTTAATATACCTAATCTGATAATCTTTGAACTTAAAGTGATGTTCTGCACTTTACAGAGAAGCACTGTTAACCAAAGAGGTAATCTCTGAAGGCTCCTCCTTTCTGGGACAAGGAGAGTCATTCTCACATTCATACTGAATATCTTGGAGCTGGAGCAGCTGAAAGATTGCCTGTAACACCAGCATAGGGACTTGGAGTTTTAGACCAATTTTCAGTTCTGGATACTGAAGCTCTTTATTACAAAGGGAAGATTGATTTGTGTAAAAGACAGGTTTCTCCTTCTTCAAAGAAATGTCCATAAGGACTCAGGATAATCAGAAATTTCAAGGGTTTCTATTCCAAGTACAAAAACGTTTTATTTTCAGTAATAGCAAAATACAGCAGTATGTGTTTAAAGAAACTACCAACTCTCAAAGCATGGTACCATGCTTGCACATTCAGTTTTCCTTTAAGGCAACACTGGGAAAAGGGGACCACAAGGAAGACAAGTTATCCAAAGTACTTTCTGCTGTACTGGAAGGTGCTTTAACAGTACATTGATGGGCTCTTAAACATAAGTGCTAACATTTAATTATTTTTGATAAGCCCAAAGTTTGAAGTGACAGGAACTGACAGCTGTTACAGATTTCATCTGGAATTATTGGACTAACTGTTTACTAGAGGAAGTTGACTTTTGTAAAACTGGAAAGTATAGATTAAAATAAAATACTAATTTTAAAAGAAATTACCTTTTCTACTAAGAATTACAACATCATAGCCAAATCAATGAGGAAATAATGCCATCCTTAGTACACTGAAATGTACAAGAGCTTCAGAAAATAATAATGAAAGGTCATGAGTGTTCTTTCACATACTCATTAACACAGTCTCATCATCAGGATGTTATTGCCTTGAGCACATAAGAACTGAATTTGCCTGGTTTTGACCCTGCAAGTAAATGCACTGGTTTTGTTATTATGGTAGCCTTCAACTCACTGTGGTGTTCTAAGTGAACATTATTATTGTTCTTCACAAACAGGCTTCTTTTTTTTCTCAAAAATAATTTAGATTGTTTTGAAACACAGGGAGACTGATAAAATTTGTGCTGTCTCTCTCTTACTGCAATGAATATTAACATACAGCAACCAGATCTATAACAATTACTGCTCACTATTTCAGCTGTGTCATCGACTTATAAACATTCAGGTTAATAAAAACACCTGCATGTAAGGTCATGCTCCAAACAAAGACACTTAATTCAATTTAGAAAGCTAGTTTTAATGATTTATTTCTGTGTGAATGAAATACATTGGATAGAGTCTGTAGTTTTGGATCTGGAGTCAAACAAACCGGAAACTTACAACTACAAGGCAAAAGCCTTAATTCTGCAGTGTTGCCTGCAGTGAAGACCTATCAGTGTCACATTGTCTTGATTAAATTGGTATCTGTGACAGGCCTGGAGATGTGTGGTTTTGGTCACAGACATTTTATTGTCTTCACTGTCAAACTGTTCCATTTTACCAATTGATTTCTGCTGCTAATGTACAATGCCATCCAATAAACAGGCACAAAAAATAGATCTTGAAGGCACTAAGTAATTCAATATTAAATAAAAATTAGTGCTCTGAAAATCCAAGGTTTCATATACAGGTTAAACCTTCAGCAATTTGGCTATGGTATGGCTAAAATGTCTGTTCATCTGTTGACTGCGTTCAAATACATATGCACATTATGCAAGGCTGTATTTATGGAGTGTTTGACAGAGTATTATACAATGCATTTATTTTTTGTTAGCCTTGGATAGATGCATACTGAAGGTAATGCAATTTCAGAGTTGAAGACTGCACCAGAGAAATAAATGTTAATTAATGCTGCAAATCTTTTCTTAATGACAAGGCAAACAGGTTTGAGCATACATTGCATTGTAACAGTACATTGGTATAGCTCAGCTTTTTGTTACTCTTTAAAAGGAAAAAGAGTTTCCTATTTTATAACCAACAATTGTTAGTCAGCCATGGTCAAACTGCTGAAATGAAATTGTTTCTTGACTTTTTTATTCTTTTTTTTTCCCTTTTGAACAAAACATCTTTTTGTGATGTACTGAACAATTCGGCGGAGACCATTACAGGCATAAGTAACATGCACATTTTGTGCAAGTTGTGTCAGAAAGTGACAACTTAACTGAAAAGATTTCAGATCTTATTCTAAATTCCCAGTTGTTTATATTGAAACTCTTCTAATGCTCCAGATTTGTTGTCATTTACAGATTCATATTTCATGCCTAGACACACTTCTGTATGCACTTGGAGAGACCTGTTCCATTAAAAGGTCCCTTGCTAAAATGTGTGGTGGCATCACACATTTGTAAGCTTTTGTAAGCTTATCCAAGTACTGAAGATCAGCGTAAGTGATCAGAGGTCATAAAACCCAGACAAGTCGCAGACAAATTAACCTCAGGACAGAAGATTTTGCTTGAGTTGAGAGTAACAGATTTGTAGAATGTCATTTTTTGGCAATTTTTGTTCTTTAGTTTTTTAATTTCAGTTCAGTTTTCATACTCTTCCTAGGAGAAGCCACATAGGAAATCCTAAGAAGATCCCCTGTAAACAAAAATTATTTTAAGGCCAGGGCAAATTTCTTTCATTTTCTTTTTGCAGAAAGGATGTGTTATACATGCATTACTGTCTTCCTGGACTCCTCACTAGTTTAAAGTCAACCAAAAAAATGCTCTGCTTTTAAACCCAAAGAGTAGTAGTGCAAAGTCACTTTTTAACAGTAGGAAGCTATTCCACTATTTTTTATGATCTTTTGTTTAATTAGGAAGGTTTATTACAAATGGAAATTTTTTTCTCTAATGAAAAAGCAGATGAGTGCACATTTCTTATTTCATGGGATAGCAGCTCTTGTCTCTTAGTTCATCCTTGCACTAATTTCCATATCAGAAAATGCATACTGTTTTAGAATAAACTCTGTGGTGTAGGCATTCACTGGTTATAATCTTCTATATGTCTTTATTTTCAAGAGTCATGTAACACTTCAAAAATAACCACACTCTTTTTTAATAAAGAGTCTGAACCACAAAAACCTTTAAAGTGTGTCAGGTGAAACTGTATTTGGGACTACAAAAACCAGAAGTAAGGGTTTTTGTAAAAACTCTGAACTGAGTATTGCTGAGCTTTGTGGTTGAAAGAGAAATACTGTAGATACACTGCCACAGCTTATGTTTTGACAGTAACACATCAGCAAAGCATCTGTATAATAATGAGTGTTTCACAGCTGCAGTATTATAGCTGAAGAGGCAAGAAACACATTAGAAAGACACATGGCTGAATAAGAATGTCTTCTGCAAGGCAATATTTAGCTATGTGAGGATCCAGTTCTCCTATCCCTAATACATGCAGTTTTTGAGGAAGTTGTGACAGAAATTAGGGGATATTCAAATTCTGTATATTATTTATAATCTAAATACCTTTTGAAGCATTCATGCATGGAAAAAATACCTAAAAAATATTTCCCCCAAATTTAAAGGCAAATCTGTATTCGTGATCAGATAAGATAGGCTTATTTAGTGTATCTTTTAATTTCCTCTCTCTTGAAAGTTATTTCTTTTTCTTTTTCTTTTTCTTTTTTTTTTTTTTTTTGCAGGTCAGGATCTAAGACATCAGATGACTTCAACCATATTGAATGACAGGTGTTTACTTTTTTAAAAAAAATTA
Organism: Rhipidura dahli; assembly: GCA_013399225.1. Lineage (NCBI taxonomy): Eukaryota > Metazoa > Chordata > Aves > Passeriformes > Rhipiduridae > Rhipidura > Rhipidura dahli. The sequence goes on from VXAC01001403.1 coordinate 214,417, forward strand.
AAATTTAACATGGCATTTAATATATTGAGGAACAATATAAAGTCATGTTTAGAAAACTAATTCTGCAAGGTAGATAAAGACAAATATTTTTTTAAGTACTCTTTTGGTTTTTTTTTTTGGTTTCTCACTCCTGCAGCTGTTCAGTGGGCAAACATCTCTGTCACTCTGCCTTCTTCCTCTCCATTCCCATGCAAGGGTCCTGTCCATTGCTTTCCATTATAAAATTTTTCCTCTTGTACTCTGTGATCTTACCTCCCTCCAACTGGGCCATAAGAGTTAGAATTCTAAACATAATAATTGGCATTACTTTTAATGGCTACAGTTATCTAGTTATAACTACTGTTATATGACATAGTTAATAATTTATAACATTTTTAGAAATACCTCACTTTCTTATCCAGCAATATAGTCATTTGCTATAGAGCTGTGGTAGTTTACAAAAATACCTCAGCAGGAGGCTTCTACTTTCCCATTCTTAACCTTTGTCTTCTTTTCTGTTGCCACAGTATCAGGGATGGAAAATAAATGGTCTGTCCCAGGTAATTTAAAGAAATTCACATAAGCTGATTCGAAGTTGCATAGTATTTTTAAACTTCTTCTGCTTTTTTGTTGTCATTTTGTTAAGAATAATAAAAAAATATAATTATCTGACCTTCTCCCAAAATCATGACTGTAGAAAGGCGCGTGTAAAAATGAAGTGCAGAAGTTTCCAACTCAGAGACAAATGTATAATATTAATAATAATCTATAGTTTTTGGAGCCAAAGCTTTTATGCTGCATGCCCTCTTCATTTCTCCATGTGATTAGATCCTCTCATTAAAATGAAAGCCATTTATCATCCTCAATGTACAGATAATGTGATGATTGATGGCTTTGCAACCAGCTGTATAATATGCAAATATGTGACTTTTTAATATTTTACAAAACACAGTGTGCATGCATGGTTGTTTTAATCTCTTTAGCACTCACATTATAAGCATGCCGTGTAACATTATCACAGTAGGGCCACTGGACCCTCTCTTATCAAAACAGACATATAACAATCCTGCATAAAGCTTTTTGGTTTTTTTTCCTATTGGATTTTTTTTAGTACACTTCAGTAGATGTTCTATAAATGGAATGTGTCTCCAGCACAGATGCAAAAACATCATCATTACCATGAGTAGGTTCATTAAAATGTTCTGTGTTATTAAGACCCTACATACTTGCATTTACTAAAGGCTTGAAAAACCCTGCTACCAGATAGAGGAGATGTTATATTTCCTTCTCACCTTACTTTTGCTGCTGAATTTTATCTCCTATAGCAATGTGAAGAACAGATGCAAGGACTGTATAGAGCCAGTGAAATGAAGCCTGTGGCTAGAGGGAGTCAGCCACTGCCCCCAGCACAGGGAAGGGCTGTAGATAAAGCTTCACTCTGAATAAGGGAAGGAAGAGGAATATGACTTTATGGACCCCAGTTATTAAGAAACTTGCAATTTTCATTTGGATTGGGAACTGTTAAGAAAACAAGAAGGTAGAAAGGCTGGAGAGTTCTCTTTCACATTTGTCACATCTCTGAGGTCTGTGAGAGGAGCCACAGAACCAAATGATCTAGTAATGAGGGAATATCTCTTATGAAAGATAAAAACTTGTGCCATATCCCAGCAGTCCTTCAGGTTTGGAAAAAGAATTCCTGGTATTCATCCTAGTTTCCTCCCATTTTACCTTGCATGGTTCATTCAAGTAATTTCTAGACAAAATTAAGAAACAAATTAACACCACAGACTAAATGTAATCATGGCTGCTGACTGCTGATGAATTATTCCCTTACCCTCTTTCATCTCTTTTTTTAAAATTATTAAACATTCAGACTCAGCAGCCCTTGACACACGTTCAAAGTGGTTTTCTTTTATGGAAATAACAAGAGTTTTATAAATTGATTTTACTGAGCTTTACTACAGAACTCCCTCTGAGATTTTAAGATTCTCTATGTGTTTTTAAGTCTTTTAGACTCCCATTTTCTCCAAGGAATTCTTCATGACTTCTAGCTTTCTGTGGAAGAAGGAAAGATTAGTCTCTCTTACTAGATGATGAAACCTGCTTTTTATAGACATGGACATTTTGCCTTTGAAAGATACTGCAAACACTGTGACATTATTTGAACATGCATTTCTTGTGATGGATACAGACTTTTAGCTACAAGAGAACAGGGGACTGGTGTGGCTCCCATGTGACTGAGCACTCTCAAAGGCCTGCTCTCTCACTGCAGAGAGATCTACTTGAAATGATATTTTGACACAAACATATCCCCAAATGTATATGTTGTACAAGAACACCTTGAAATTCCTTCTACTCAGTATGAATATGACTTTCAAAGCTGTCAGTCGTTTTCTCAAAGAAGAACCTGCCTCAAATGTCCTGTTGTTCCTGTCAGAGCACACACAGGGTAGACAGGAAGACAGTGTGCTTAAGACCATTTCATCCGTCATGGTGGTGACTCAGGCACCTTGTTTTCCTTTTCAGTGGCAGTAGAGCCACATTCAACCAAACTTCTGAAAAGTTTTTCCCCAGAATCCTTCAGATGATATCTGTCTGGGGCTTTCTCTTAAGAGAAGGCTAAGCAGGGATCTGCCTGTCACCAGATGTTGGGTTGAGATGGCTTTTGCTACCTCTGTCCACCAAGAAATCCTTAGTCCTTGCATGTGTGTAAAGATTAGTTAGCTTAGATATTAAAGGATTATTTACTGGAACCAGATACTTTGTGAAGTCTGTGGTGGATGGTTATCACATCTGTAACTTCAACATCCCCCATCTTTGTGGAGGGTGTGCACACCTGAGCCTGTGACTTCCTGCACTTACCCTGATGTCATATTACTTCTCACCAATGCTGTCCTTATCTGCGACTTTTTGAAGAAGATGAAAAAAGTGAAGAGAGAAGAAAAGAGGAGTGGAAGAATCTACTATTTTAATATTTTTCCAAGTAAAATGTCTATATTCACCATAAGGACAGTGACATTGCAGGGCTGTCAATCTTTCCTTACACTTTTCCTGTAGTTAATGTATTTATGCTTCAGCATTCCTAAAATGGTTTGCAAGGTCCCTTGCTTATGTGTGGTTTTACCTTCAGGTGGACAAGATGTAATATTCAGTACTGTGTCTTTTTCTCCGAAGGGTAACCTGGCCTTCTTGAAAAAATAAGGAAGGAAAGAAGGAAGGAAGGAAGGAAGGAAAGAGAGAAAGAGAGAAAGAAATAGAGAAAGAGAGAAAGAGAGAAAGAGAGAAAGAGAGAAAGAGAGAAAGAGAGAAAGAAAGAAAGAAAGAAAGAAAGGAAGAAAGAAAGAAAGGAAGAAAGAAAGAAAGAAAGAAAGAAAGCCATGAACAGGCAAAAGAACTTAGGGTTAAACCTCTTAACTAATAATTTCCTTTTCTGGAAGACATTCAGCAATTCTGGTTTGTCTATGTTGCAAGGAAAGGCAAAAGCCTTCCTACACTTCCCCTTCACTTTCAAATTTAGCATATAAGTTGTACACAGCACTTCTTACAGTCTGGGAATTACATCACCCAAACCCTCATCCTTCTTTGCACTGACTTAGTACTAGAAATGTCATTCTAAAACCAAGAACAGCAATGTGAGATCTTTATATATTTCTTGTTCCTCGCAATCACCTTGTGAGAGTGGTGGTAAATTTGTAGTGTTTTGCAATTCTTTATGTTTTACTACACCTTACCCATAGGTGCACTTAGCACTACCTAGCACTACCTAGCACTACTTAGCACTACCTACTTTTTTTACTTAGCACTACCTATAAGATCCATAGTCTTAGCAGGCGGTCAAAATTTATTTTTTTTTATTCTCCTTTTTCCTTACAAAAGTAAATGACATATATGCTTATTAAAAAAAAACCAAAAAACCAAACAACAAAAACCAAAGACAAACCAACTCACCAAGCAAGTAAATAATAAACAGGGAAAAAAACCCCTCACAAATGAAGCCCAAACCAAGAAAACACCAACCCTATCATGGTTTTTCTTGTTTTATTTGGAGCCTTTGTGAATCAGCATGATATAATTTAGAAGAAACAGCAGAATCCCTTCATCCCTTGATCAAGGCTTGAAAGATGAAACCCTTATTTATTTATTTATTTTATTTTATTTTATTTTATTTTATTTTATTTTATTTTATTTTATTTTATTTTATTTTATAATTTAGTGACTGTTGACCAAGGGATGGCACATTGAAATAATGCTGATTAGACTGTGACCTACTAAACATACTGACTAAGGGTAACAGAGAAATGACCATGTGCTTTCTCTCTTTTCCAGTATAAAACAGAAATGCAACTTTTATATTTTTTTTAAATACACTGCATCATAAGGCAAAACAGCATATAAAACAAATTTTCTTGTAAAGGCATCACTACCACTTAAACTGATTTCAGAATGTTGTTTTCCTAGTTAAGTTTTTTTTCACTTTTATGATACAAAATCAAGAACAGCATTTACTCCCATTGCAAAAGTTTTCTATGCACTGGAAATTTTGCTCCTTTCTGCAAGAAATATGTTTAAAACACATATATCTAAACCAGTGTTTTCCTAGAATAAAATTTTCAGAATACTGAGCATTAATTGGCGTACTGTTTTTCAAATGACAGCTCTGAACTGATTAAAATAGTCATAATGAGGGTGACAGCACAATCAATTACTCAGGTATGAGTTACTGAGAAAAGATGAAACTACAGAAAATTCCATGAAGATGGAAAAGTACTGAAGATGGTGAGGAAAGGTTGGACTCCAAACTCAGAGACCTGAAGCTGCAGCACAGTTTTTTTCTTTGGTCCCTGTATACAGGAGAGGGAAGACAGCAGTAGCACCCAGATACTGGAAACCAGGCCAGGATTTGAAAGAGGGAAACAGTTTTAAGGGAAAAAAGACTGATCAGAGAACAGCTCTATCTGAAGTCCTGCAGGTGCCATAACCTCTTTGGAGGTCTTACAAAGACCAAAGACTCTCATATGGAAGATGTCTAAGAATTTTTACCACAAACATTGATTAGAAAAATTGAACTCAAACCATATAACAACCAAAAGTATTATTCATTGATAAAGGGAAATGCAGAATTTATCTTCTTTATAGCCCAAATTAAATATCATTAATTAATTACTAATGGATTATTTGTAATACCATAATCATTTAAAGCCTGCTAACAGAAGGATGAATTTGCCTTTCTAAGCCATTAATGTTATAAATTCCTGTCACCCTCCCATATCTTTTCCACATACTCCATTTTTCTTGATCATAAACTAAAAACAACTACTATGTTCAAACTAAAAATAGAGGGTAAAACATGCAGAAATATGTGTAAAATCAGGGTTTTGTTAAGATCACTTTATTCTGTGAAGTTTACGTCATGAAACTGAAATATATTTATATATTTTGGCTCAAACTCCATTTTATTTAATACTATTGTAGAGATAAATATGCCTTTACTTGTCCTGAGATAAGTGGGAATTACAATAAATGCATTTACTTTTGACCATGGTTTGAGATGATTCATTAACCTCTATATTGTCCACTTTCAGCTGAGATTAGATTTTAAATTCAACTATTGTTTTATTTTTTGTAACATTTAAATTGCCTTCAGAATTCTCTTGTTTAATAACTACCAACACAAGATTTTACCTTTTGCTTGAGTGCTTGAGCTTAAGAATAGACAATTTCTTAATTCTGGATTATTTCTAATTAGAACTATTAAGTTAATAAGATCCAAGTCTTTTTAAATTCTCCCGACATCTTTTGAACAATTTTTATATAGGTAGTCTAGAAAGCTATGACTTTCTCCATTTATCTGTCAGTTTATGGTGTAAAACACCAGATGCTAAAGAGAACTTGAGCCAACTCAGAAATGTACATAATCTTAGGTTAAAATAAAATTCTGAACTAAGATATGTTATGCTTACTTTTTAAACAGCTCTCATTCTTCCTCTCCTTCCTAAAGTGGATACATTCACTTTCAGCACCAACTGACCTGATGTGGTCTGTTATTAGTCAAAATATCTATATGTATTTAGGGAGAGATCTTCAGGAAGCACATTCAGCATGGTAATGTTTGAATCTCATTGAACATATATTTAAAATTCTTAGCTGTGTTTTTAAACATATGTTATTCTGTTAGATTTGACTCTCTATTTGTCTGTCAGTCTGCATTTATGATGAGAAACCAGTATAACAATATGAAAACTGGCCTGCAAAGTACCTTGTTCAGACTGGATTAGGCTATCTGTAATCTAAAAATTAGGGTCAAACCAGTAATTCAAACCACTTTTATCTTTAGTTGGATGCAACCATGAGAATATTCATCATGTATATAGAACTCTGTGGGAGTTTAAAGAGATTTAGTTAATCCATAATTAAATAATGAAAGAGATAAAAACACAGCTATTAAAAAAAAAACAAAAAACCCACATCTTACAAAAGTAATTAATAGGTAAGGCTCTGCCTTCTCAGAAATTATAAATTTTAACTGCAAAGTTATTTGGGAAGGAATGATATCCAGAGGAATTACTCAATCTTGTTTTAAAGTTCAAAAGTGAGGTATTAGGTGTTCATAGTGTGTGTATTATTTATGTTACCGGTGAATTATTTCTGTTTTGCATCCTAGAAACCAGACTACCAATTTGAAATTCTTCAAGCTGTGTTTTATTTCAAATTATAGGATTATAGCATCTTTTCAAGGTTTAATACTACCATCTTCACTCCTAGTGAAAGTCACAGAAGTTCATGGGATTATTATAATGAATAAGGTTTATTCTTTTAGGAGAAAACCTCTAAATTATTACTCCTGCCAGTGTTAATTTCTTATTCTATTTTTTACTTCTCCTTTTCTGATGCTTAATATGAACAGTCTTTCAACTTAAAGAACAGGTCTATAAATTATATTAAAATATTTGAAGATAATACTGCAGCAAAAGCTTATAGGAGTGTAGATGAAAATTAAAACCTGAAAATATAATAAGAAAGAAAGGGTACTTGTGTTCCTATCACAAGAGTTGTTGGTATGGGCACTGACAAGTCTGCTTAAGGCTTCCGAAAACGAGCCCAATAATTGGCATTGTAATGTGACATAAAAGCATTTAGGCTGCTTGGTGCCTTGTTGAGTCAAGAGGCTTCTTCCAGGACACTACTCCATGATGTCCAGCTCAATCAGAATACCAGCCCTGGCCTCTAATGAGTCAGCCACCCCAGAGCAGCAGCTTTGTTTTTGTGTCACCTGCAAGCTTGCTGAGAGGACACTCCACCCTGTCTGGGTCAAAACTAAAAGAATCCTGTGGGTTCCTGAGATACATCAGTAGTAACCAAGCACCAGTTGGACTTTGTACCACTGTTCACCATCTTTTGAGCCTGGCAGTTTAGGCAATTTTCCACCCACTTTATACTTCATTTAGGCAGATGTCACCAATGTGGATATAGATAAATATGCTGTGGGAGATTGTGCTTTAAGACTTGTGAATATATCACATCTCCTGTGCATTTTCCTTCATGTTACAAAAATACGTGGCCCACTCATGCACTCAGATTTCTCCTTACATCAAACTGCTGCTGAAATCACCTTTCCTCAGTTTAAAAAGGCTGAAAATCTTCTGTAGAGAGAACCAATTGTACAGGGCCTATTAGGTAAAAATTTAAAAAGATCTTAATGCCTTTAATAAAATTCAACAATGTTAATAATAGCAATTAATTTAATGGCTGATTTTAAAAGCAGAACGGATTCAAACTAGTATAAAAGTTTTCAAAAATAACCCTTTGCAGCACTACCACCATCCTGCTTCCTGGCTTCCATCACTCTCTTGTCATTCTGCATTCCGGACTTCATCAGCCAGGATCTTACAGAGCTGCCACAAAGAGCATGGCATTTGGCCTTTTCTGCTCAGCTTTTGCCCATCAACCCTATTCCTTGTCTGAACACTCTGAATGCACCTTGCAAATAGTTGGGTGGTGTCAGGCAGAGTGCAATCATGAGATTGACTGTTCCCCTCCAGAAAAGCCTGCAATTGTGCCAAGTGGAACTGTTTGCCTGCTTGTCTTACAGCCCACCTATCACCCTCTGCATGTGGGGCAGCCTGAAAACTGTCAGATAATGACTGAGCCAGGGCATTTGTATCACCCCTGGGAAAACACCTGTCAGCTGTTATGTACAACCCGAAGTTCAGTAAGCAAGGCGACAAGGAAGGCAGGAGAATCAAGAGAGGAAAGCTAGTTTGTGGCTGTCAGAAAGCAGGTTGGCCAGAAATCATTGCTAGCTGTGCCAATCAGTGTCTCAATTGGCAGTTGTTTAGTGTTTGGACTGTTCAGATGCATCTTGCTGGTAGACTCGGCTGTGTTCAGTGAGTCGAGTGGCTTCAATCACATTTTTTTCTGCTGTATTGTCATTTGGAGGAACACCATTTCCAAGAACTGATGGGTGGGAAATGACAAAGCTTTATTGGGCAGTTTGGAAATCCTAACAAAGCAGATGGGTATTTTGCTACCTGCATAACCGAGCACTTCATCTCCTGTATTAAAAAGAGCAGAAAAGCTTTAAATGAAAAAAAAATACAGGTTAAATTGTAAGAAATAGGAATAAGACAGACTACATATTTACAGAATTCAGAAAATTAAGATGCTCTTTTCCTGGGAAGAAAAAGAAATTGTTCAAAATTTAAACAATGTTTTTATCTCTTTTCATTGAAAATATGTATACAAAAATCAATGATGTAGAACTGAATTTCAGGCACTCTGGTAAAGTTTTATCTAGAATTAAACTTTGGACATGGTCGTAATTCTGCAGAATATTTTCTACATGAGAAAGTTATTTGCTAGCCTTGGCATGCATGAAGAACACACATTGATGAATAAAACCTTTTCAGTTCATTACAAGATCATCTAAGGCACTACAAAACCACTTATGCAGAGACAATAGGACAACTATATTGCTAGGTAATTTTCACCAAAAAATAATTTTCATCTGAGGTCGACTACCCACTTAGCTAGGCCATGGGAGCAAATAAAATTATGGTGCTTACTCAGAGTAGTTCAGGGTCGATTAAGGGCATGCAAAGGGTAGAAGTGAGACAGCCTCTTCCCCAGAATCACCCCACAGATAAGAGACAGAGGGAGTATTATAAGCATGACTTAAACAGCCTTTTAAGTCGCCAAAGCTACTTCCCAGAACAGCCACAATCTGGAATACAACACTTAGCCAGATGTTGGGGAAGCATGGATAATGACCGTAAAAATGGGCTGCTAATAAGCTGAGCATGAGCTTTTCCTGACAAATGAGCTGTTAGGAAGCAGTAAGCTTGCAGCAGGTGAAGTTTTCTTGAACTGAAAGTTGAGGTATCCAGAGTGCTCTGTGTCAGTACAGGATGCTGCCCGGGGAGCTGCAGGCAGCACAAATGTCTCTCTTCCTGACAGACACTTAAAAAAAAAATAAAAAAAATAAAAAATAAAAAAAAAATCAGGTGACCAAACATTAAGATTGTGAAATGTTCTCCAATGCAGAGGATTTCTGGATGCAGCTATGTTTGGTACAGTGATGTTTCAGACTGATTGTCCACACTCACCATGTGGTGGCTCAGTGCACAGATTGGTTTTTTTGTTCATGACAACCAGGCCTCTTTAGGAGAAAGCTGAAATGTGAGCTCTGCTCCAAAGCATGCACCAAATATTTTCCCATACCTAATGAGGACAGAGGCTGAACAAAAGAGGAGTACTTCAGATGGCTTCAATCATGTGTTATCAGTGGCAAAATAAATCTTGGCTGGAGTAAATCCCCAAATTTTGTTCATGGAAATGCAAGAATTATAGTGCCAGCTGCTTTGATTAGTGGTCCATTTCTGTTTTGCCAAATGCTTCCTAGTATAAATGAAACTTTAATATATTAAAAAAAAAAGAGATTCCATTTCTAAAGTCTAAAGTCTGCAAAATTTTGGTATAAGAGACAGTGGCATACAGAAGTATGCTGTGGAGAAAGCTTTTGAAATCTGGGAGACATTTTTCCTCCTGTCTACCAAAATAAGATTTTACAAATGCAGTTAGTGAAACTGTAACAATTGGCATTGCCTTAAATATTACATTAAATGTTAAAAAATGGGTTTTATATTTGGGACTTTACATATATTATTAGGCCCTCTTACTTGTTATCTTACTTGTGCCTGCAAGAAGCCTTCTGTACTTGGCTTAGATTCCTTTTAACACTTGTCCAGGAGCAGTATACAAACCCCAGCTTGTTCACTGGGTAAAAAGGATGCAGCTTCCATGCCTAAGGTTATTTTGGGCAGAGTAACTTTCCAACAGGGAGCTCATTATGATGAAAAGTGAGTATGTGATTAAATTCTTTGTAGACTCCTTTAGAGCAATAGCATACAGAAAGGTTACTTAAGCAGCACTTCTTTGAGATTTGTTTTCCATGCACATATTTGTGTTGTGGTTTGTGCAGAGCCAGGCTCTGAAAGTGTTTTGGGTTAGGCATGGGTATATCCCTCCCTCCATTCCAAATGCAGATTTTGTGAAAGGGGGAATAAACATCATCCCTGAAGCCCCTATTCTGGTGTTATCTAGTAACATTCAACTTCAGACAGGAACATAGGACAGTGTAGTCTACAATGCCTTCAACAGAGAAAGAGAAGCACAGAAAGGTGACATGTCTCTATGTTCCCAAATTCTATGTGTAATAAAAATTTAAAGCTGAAGGTACTGAGCTTAAAGGGTCTCAGAACCAAGGCTGTCAGACTAACTCTCTGTAGTTTTCTCAACATGCCTGCTCTTCCTTTCCATCTGGCTGAGCTCTAACATAAGTTAGAATTTTATCTTTTAACTTTTTTCTAACCTTTTTTTTAAACCATTTTTTTTACCTTTTTTGTTTTATTCTGTTTATTTTTGTATGGCCCAGCTACTGTTTTATGCAGTTATAAGAATGAAATAGTTACTGTGTGTAGAACAAAGTACCCAGGACTGATAAAATGCTGCGGTATTGGTTAATGTAAGCTGCATAAGATAGGAGAGGCTTTGAGAAGTGGTAACTTAGGAAGTTATGCAGAAAATGCAGAAGACTGCAGGCATAGGATTATAAGAGATGGGGCACAGGCTCACCAATGGCCAGATGAAGAAATGTACACCTGGAGTTGCACAGGTCTGATTTTAGGGGGAACAAAGAGAACAAAGAGAACAAAGAGTTAGTGATAGTTAGTCTGTGTGATACATTTGTACTTAACACAGAGTTGCAACCCAATGAAGAAATAAAAAAGGTGTGAAAATATTTTATCAAATATAAAAATGGTCCATGGTGAAAACTAACAAACAATACTATGATTAGACTCTTGAGATTTCTGTTGAGTTATATTAACAATAAGTTCTTGTCTTCATAAACAAGATGTATAGGGATTTTTGCCCATTTAACAAGGTTAAGCAAAGAGTTGCACAATGGGAACCCTAAGTGTCTGTAGGTCTTATGTTATTCAGTCAAATACCATTTCCTTTTATGTGCTTTCTGAAAAATAACAGCATTAGTACTACAGAAGTGGCACTTCAGACTGTGTCCTGACATCAGCTAAATTAAGAAGCAACATTCCACCTACTCCTGGTGGGAAGGTGGCCGTAAATAGGAGAACCCTCACAAGCTACTCAGGACATTAAATTTAGTAGGCTTCCCTGGAATGCCATTAGAAACTAGTCTATCACAAAACCCCAATCAATGGATGCTATGATGAAGACAAGCCAGAACACTTCAAATCAAATGCCACCACTCCTACATCTAACAGTGAATTAAGAGCAGTAAATTACACAACATTTGGAGTCATCCTTTTATTGTACCTTTTGTAGCACTGGAGACAAAAATAGTATCCATTCTCTAGAAACCTCTTCAGGTGAACAGATGCCACCTGAAGATGATGTTAGTGTCTATAACCCTTTGTGTGTTCAAATAAGTCAATGGACAGTCCTGGAGAGGAGAGAACCTCATAGCCATCATAGCTTTGATATCTGTGGGCTCCTGGAGCTGAAACTTTATCATAATCCCCTTCCAATTATGCCAAATTCACATGCCACAATGCACTATAACAAAATAACTACGAGAATCTTCAGCAAGCAAGGGAAGTGAGTTGGATATGACTGAGGAACTACACATTATAAACTGGTGGGAAGAGTTTCAAAACTGTAACATAGCCAAGATCAGTGTTTGCCTTCCGACTTATATCCAAACAGAGCTATTAGATGTTGCTGAATAACCTTGAAACTGTTAATATTTGAATATATTCCTGCATTTTATTTTCCCTCATGTATCAAATATTTTGGTGTATTTCTCTCTCTCTCTCTCTGAAACAGTCAGCATATTTCAGGCTGCAGAACTCACTTTCACATCCCTCAATCAACTTGCACTGGCCTGTCACAAACTTCCCTATCAGCCCACATGACTGATTAATGGGAAGGAGCAGATGTCCAAGTCTGTATCTATCATGGAAGACAGCCCTCTCTGTTATTTACCTATATGATAAGCATGCCCCTTCCTCCTGCTGGAGAACGCAGTGCTGGAAGGGAAAGTCTGGTCCTGACCGAGCCATCTCCCAACATCTGTGTGCAAAAAGTGCAAATACATCCATTGCTGCAGCTGCAAGGAAGGAACTAATTATAGACTGGAGCTACTGCCTGGAACAGCACAGAAAATCTGCCACTGTGATAAAGGATGATGGGTTCTTGTGGAAGGAAATTCAAGTTTCCCTTTCTTTTCAGAAATATTCTGCATCTTGTACAGATATTTACATGTATTTCAATCTAAATTGAGCAGGAAGTCCCTTGTACTTGTACACAGTTTCCACAGAACTTTAAACATTCCAAACCTGAAAATGTACTGTAAATTGGTGAGAGATGATAATCAGAAAAAGGGGCAGTAGCAACCATTTACAGGTTGGGGAGAGGAAAGCAAAACCAAGAAAATGATATGTTGGGAACAAATATGTTGGATTATCCCTCTGTAAGCTATAATGGTTAACTTGTAATGACAATTAACTCAGCAGAAACCAGTTTTTGTCCTTCACTTTCCTGGCTATTCAGGCAGAGCTCAGAAACTTCACCATTGAAGACAAGCTATGCATCTAGTTGTCATTGGCATGGCATTAATCTAGTTCTAACAGGGATAAGTTGTCTTGTTCAACATGTCTAGAATATATCTTTACTTAACAACAAAAATATCTACAGGGCTTGTTTTTAGATTTATTAAGCAAGTGAAGGCAACTGCTGCTATTATAAAAACAAATGACCCAAGTAACTGCTGCACCCCAATAAGATAAATACTCCTGTATAAATTTTCCTTCAATCCAAATACATTTTTGGCTGGAAATATTTTTCGTAATTTATTTAAATGAAGATTTTATTCACCTGCTCTCAGGAAAGTGCAGATGTGGAGCTGAAAGGTTCAAGGACAAGTCTACAGCTTCCTCTGAGACTCATTTAAGACGATTAGAGATCAAAATTTAAGAGCCTGTTCTTTGACTCAGCAGATGCAGAGATTTGAAATAGGATGTGCTGGTATCTTTTATAAACACTTCTGTACTGAACTAGACATGCTTTTATGATGCTTTCCCACTGTATATCTTTAAGCTAGTTAACACTGTCTCCTCTTCAGATTCCCTGTTTTGCTAATAACTACTGGCAAATAGCTATTAATATAGTCCAGTGGTTAAGATGGGGCCTGATATGTGTCTTAAGAAGAAACAGTTTGGCATTAGGAAATAAACCTGAAAGTTCACTAATTAAATACTTTCTCAGTTCTGACCCAATATAGGTTAAGATACCGTGTTACAGAAAACCTACTTCTAAGCTCATGAATCCTTCTAAAAGGTAAAAGGATGCTGATATGGTTTTTTTGGGTTTTTTTTTCAGTGAGGAAATGCAGAAGGCTATTTTACCCTAATCAGTGTTTGATGTGTTTAGGGAGGAGTTTCAGTTAACTAAAGTAGTTGGATAAGACAAAGGTTCAGCTTTGCTTGCTCTGAAACCCTCGACGCAAAATGCAGGGCAAATCAACTCGTGTAGAAGCCCCTTCCACCAGTACAGTGTTTTTTTCCCTGCTGTACTTTCCCTGTTACTTCTCAGTGCTAAGTCACACTGTTCTGTAGCACCTCTGTGCAGACAGCTCAGCTGTTCCAAGATCTTCAAGCAGACTCACTGTTGGTGGAAACAAGAGGTTTCTTGGCCACATCAGGAGCAGTGAAATGAGCTGAGCAGCAGACCTTCTCATCAGGAAAGGAAAGCATCCCTCCAGCTCTAATAAAGGAATATCCTGCATGTAAATTGTTTCATACAACAGCTTAGCAGGACACCTATGATGTATAAGCTGTTGATGAGGTCTGAAAGCAGTAACTGACTTTTAAAAGTGACCTTTCTCAATAAATTGACTTGCTGCTCATTTGGCCAGACACTTAATATCCAATTCATTTGGCTTTCAGTCATTTGTTAATGAGCCTACTCTTCTTTAGAAGTTAAAGTGTAATTCAGAATTAGTCAATAGGCACAAAGGTACTGCCTTAGTTTGGAAATATTTTAAAGTAGGTGGTCAGTCATTAATTCATGTGGTTTTCACTATCATTAATCATGATAAATTAATTCATGTTACAGTTATAAGTGATATGTGACTTAATTTGCAAGGGTTGCTTGGTAATTTTACAATTAAAATACAATTATCTTAAAATGTTTCCTAGTTTCAAATCTTTATTTTTTTTTAGACTTTATAGCAATGTTTTCTTGCATAAATAAAAAGATATCAGCAAAATTCTTAGTTAAAAATGCCTTGTAAGCACAAGCACTCGTGCTAGGGAATGCTAATCAAATTCTAAAAGCAACGGCCAGGGAAACACTTTTGCAAAGACAAGTCAATATTCAAACAAATATAAAAACATTTAAGGAAACTATTCCACCAATAACACTGACCCAATGCACCATTAGCATAATATTTTCCACCATACTGTTCTCCTATTCTGGGGTGCCGGCAGAAGGTGGGAAAAAACATTCAATTGAAGATGTAGCAAAATATTTTTAAAAAATATTTCAGTTCAGATGAAGGTAAATATGAAGCTTTTGTTTAGCCTCCATAGCTGCCGAAGTCCCATCTGTATTCATTTTTTACCAACCTAACATTTAATACTTAATAAAAATAAATTATGAACACCACTTAGAACATGATCTAAATTAATAACCTATATACTACTAGGGTCTGGCTGGGTGATTTTTCTTATTTCCTGCCATAAATTTATATTTCATAAGTCTTACCTCTAGTCACCCAGGTTTACAATCTAAGTAATGGAATTTCCAGTAATATAATTGTAGAAGTAGTATATAAATATACAGAAAATGCATATACTAATTCTTCTGCATTGTCTATCTGTGTAATTGGTAATCTTCATATCTACACATAAGAAATTTTAAGAAACACAGAACAGAAACTTGACAATTTTAGCATGGTTAATTTCATGATAAGGAAAAGCATGGTTTTCTATTTGGTTTGTTTTTTGTTTTGTTTTGCTCTCTTTTTTTTATGTGATGTCAGATTCTTCATCTGGTAACAGAGAAACATGGAAAGTAATTTGTTTACTGGTGAAATGAGTAAGAGGCTAGGATGAGATATAAGAATAAGCATTAAGCATTAAGCCATATTACCTAATTTCCTGGTTAAAGCTATTGCTATCCATGCCACAAGAGACCTTTTTTTTCTCTTAAGGCTGCAGTTACACTTTATAAAAAATGTAAACTGGTTGACTCATACATGCCTATACATCAATGACAGAAAGAAATGCTGTCCATCCTCACCAGTCCAAGGAATACTAAGAAGTCATGAGCTGATATTACCCTGAGTAGTAAACAGTTCAGATCCTCATAAAAAAAAATTCCTCCTTGTTCAAAAGAACTCTTGAACAAAAGACTAAGCATATCTCACTTAAAATTAGTAATTCACTGCAGGCTTCACTTTTATACAGTTCTATGCTAATAGTGTAGGCTATATGCTAATTAAATTTTAGAAGGTTAATATCAAAGACCATGTGTTGTGTTAGAAACTGAGGTATGGAAAGGAAACAGAGCAATCCCCCTTGCAAACCCCAAACATCAAACTCAATTTCTGATTTTTTCCTTCTGTTCATTAAAAAACCCCAAACTAAACCAAAAACCTACCAACCAACCAAGCTACCACACCCAGCCCAACCACCCATTACTCTTGAGTCTGTAAATCTGGAAATCAGGATAAAATGATTCATAAGATGAAAAAGGTTTAGAGTTTTCACATGGAAATAGATAAATACAGTTCCTGATTAGAAAAGCAAGTAAGAAGATGGACTCACCCAAGTCAAATACATGGCTAAGTTCTAAGTAGCAAAATATATCTGCCCCAAGCCATTATAATCACATTTTTAGAAAGTTAAATGAACATGGTATTCTCAAAAGAAAAGGCATAAGTATTTAAAATCTGTCCAGACTCTCTTTATTTTTCTGTCTTTTCACAGGATGTGTGAAGTTTTTTGAATTATTTTCCTTCTTTTCAGTTTAACAGCTGAATATTTCTATTTCTGATACCCTACACCCTCAAGATGCTGGAAATCTAACATAAGAAATGGGAGTTCAAGATGAGTTAATATTAATGGCTTTCATTCAAATGGTGAATTGTAATACCAAACCAACACACATGCACAAAATAAAAGCAAACGAAAGAGAACTTAAAACCTTCCAATGAATTATATCAAAATTTTATGGAGATAAGATAAAAAAGTAAAGGTTTTTCTCTACCTTTCTGTCATATTGGTAGTTGCGCTATTTTTCTGTTGTCATTTTGTTTCATTTTTTTTTTCCTATTGACTGAAAAATGTAATTCCTTTTCAATATTGGAAAAAAAAAAAAGGTTTGCATTTCAAAACCCATAATGGGAATCCATCACTCCTTTTCACTCCACAAAGAGGAGCAATTCTGACTGCAGAAAAGCTTACAGCCTTGTAATTAGAGCATTCACTTATAAATTGAGAAAGCCAGATTCAGGTCTCTCTTGTACCAGACTGATCCAGGACTTAATCCAGGTCAGTGCTGTAAATAATAGACTGTAGTAGTGTGCTTTGTAGTGTGAATATTTCTTCCCAAAAATGTATGTCTCCTGTTTTAGAGGAAAAGGGGAAAGTGGAGTGGTAGTAGAAGAGACCCTGTCTAAATTCAGGATGACCTTTGTGGGGAAGGTTTCATTGCAGTTCTTACCATTCTACAGAAAAACTTCATCTTAAGTGAGTGGTTTGCAGTTAAAAACAAACAAATGAACAAACAAAAAACCCAATCAACCCCCCCAAATATTTCTTTTAGTAACTTGTCAGCAGAAACTTTCTGTAGTGTCTTCTGGAACAGTGGAAGTACAACCAGAAAAAATATTATATTAGAACTACAGATTTTAATATAAAGCACATTGAGTCCATCCATGCGATCTTTTTTTTTCCAAATGTGTTTCTTGTACAGGTAAAAAACACCTCTCTGTAAACATGTAATAATATTGAAAAAAATCTTTATATTTTTTTTTCTTATGCTGTAAACCCATGTTTAGATATCCAGAGAAAAAAAGTTTGACTTATAAAACTCTTCTACTCCACAAACACGCAAACAAGCTGTCTACCAAAATATTTGGCAATTTCCAAATCAACTTCTATACTGAAAACAGCCAGTATGTGGCTTGATTGGCAACATTTCTTCCTGCTTGCCAGGACATAGCTCTTTAACATCTTTAAATATGAGCCCTGTAGAGTTATAACTCTCAACACAGAAAAAATATGTTGATCAGGAGTTAATTTTCAGAACAAATTAGATGTAAAGGTCATAAATAATGAAAAAAAGTATAAAGGTGCTTCTATCTAAATACAGATCTGAATCAAATGCAGTCAAATGAAACAGTTGTCAGTACAGGTACATTAAGACATTTCATCCAGAATTACTTTGACAAATATTCATTTTCACCCTCATGGATGATCTAATTACACTTATTTTTTGTCTAATCACATCAAAATACCTTTCAAAGGTTAAATTTCTCTGTTTAACTGCAAAAGCACCCTGCCAGATTGCCTCAACCCAGTGGTGGTGTCACCTGGCCTATGAGCAGGGACAAGGCTGTGCCCAGAGGCTGAGCTCTGGGCTCCAGACACAGCCCAGGGAAGCTGCAAGGAGTGCAGGGGTTTGTGTGTGGCTGCCCTTACTGCTGCCATAAAGACATAGGTCATGAAACTATTCCAAAGAAAAGCCACAAAGGTGTGCAAAAGGGATTATAACCCCTGTGTGATTTCAAACATCTCACATATTTTTGTTTGCATGGTAAAGTGATGAGATACCTGAGAGTGTTTGGTGTAATCAGGTTTATTCTTGAACTCCCTGAAATCAAATGTGATTTTGCTGACAAGAATGACTTGTCAAGGCTAAAATACATTCTGTGGGCATAAAAGGAATATTGGTCCTCATGTGAATGAGCTTTGGAATACAGAGAAGCTTTCTATTAAAAAACCCCAACTTATTTAAAGAAAACACATATACCAAGATGTAGAAAACAAACAATAGCAAACATCAGCTTTAGGTGTATTTTGAAAGAGAAACTTAATTTTCTAGAACACATAATAGATTTTGTGGGGTTTTTTTTAGTTGAAATGATTTACCAGTCAAATAATGTTATAGACTTTTGTTTTGATTCCTGTAGTTGGTATTTCTAATAACTACTGGGATTGATTCATTTTGATGGAAAATTTGAACAATTTTTTACTCAGCACCATTGGTTGAAATATTCAAAATATCCAGAAAATTTATTTTATTTTCTACATTATTTGCCACCTTTAAAAGAACAGCTGAAGTGACTGCATTTGTATCATGTTGTAGAGAGATAACTGATAAGAATTTCTAAATCTCAGGCAACACTCTTACAAGGGCTACTGAAAAATTTCGATAATCAGAAAAAAAAGTTTGCAACCTGCCTGACACAGGTTTTTTCATGATTCAGGAAAAGAAAAAGCCTTGCTTTCTGACAATAATGGGATAAAACCCACTCTATTCCTAAAACATGTCTCCTTAATTAAGGAACAGAGGCAATTATAATTTTTGCAGTAGATTTATAAACATAATTTCATGTAAATAATAAATACCAACAATAAACCATACTCATTGCACCTGCCACAAAAGCAAATCAATGAGAATAAAAACTAATAAATAAAAATTTATGGTAGGCTTAAGGAAAAAAAAAAAATCTAGCACTGAGTAAAAAAAAAAAAACCAAAAAAGAAAAATCAAATCTGTCCAATCCTATGCTTATTTAATGTGAAACCTTATCATCAAATTAAAAGTTTCATGAGATCCAGACTTATTCTGTCAGGCGTCTGCAAGTTCAGCTGGGCCATATTTATTCCTAGGAGGGAGTGTATGTGATGAGTCTGATGCATGTGGGATGTATCAGCCCACTTTTGCTTGTTCTTCACAGATGGTCCTACAATAAACCCAAATGATTCAGTACTTTTGCCTTTCAGGCAGAACGTCCCTTGCAGGGTTTATGTGTAAATCTGAATGTTCCCAGATGTGTAGGACTCTGTGCACTCCTGCTGTCAAATTTTGTCTTGACAATGCTTTAAGCAGGTAGGGAGAACTAATGCAACAGCAACCTTGACAAGAGCAAATACCACTAAGGCAAAAATCTGACGCAAAGCTAACAAGTAAAGCAAGTAACATCTATCATAAAAAGAGAAACAAAAAAAAATATGAGCAGGTTAGGCCATTTGGCCTGCCTGGTAGTATACTGCGTACTGGTCAAATCTGACAGGCTAAGTAGATGGTCTTGCTTTAGCTTATTTGCTTATTTATCTATCTATCTATCTATCTATCTATCTATCTATCTATCTATCTATCTATCTATCCATCTAATGTTCTAAGCATTGTTTTGTTTGTTTTTTTTTTTTCCAAGTAACTACAAATTCCTAAAAATAAATTATTTTGGAGGCTTTCTTGATCAGGAAGTTGGGCTAAATGATGTCACAAGAATCTTGTGACCCTGTGATTCCATGGAATACTCTGACCAAGATGTGATATTTGAATTCTGCTCTGTGGGAGAATCACTGCTACCCAAATCACCTCTCTAACTAGTCTCCTCAGACAGTCTTTGAAACGCCCACAACCTAAATATATAAATGTCTCTTGAATAAATCATCCTGTTGCTTCAGTGAGCTTTAATATTCTGAGAAGGATGCAATCACTTAAAAAGGAGAACATGGTGCTAAAGAAGGCCCTGATGAGGACAAATCTTCCTCTCCTTGTGAGGCACATGCCCAGAGAGTACAGCTCCACTGTGATGTGCTCTTTGTGAACTCTGAACTAGCTAGAACACTTATTTTTGCATGGTGATTTCATTCATAGGTGCTGCATGTAATCATACCTGCAGGTCACAGAGGTGTGCATCACTGTGGACAAGTTTAAATCTAATGTGACAAGGTAGAGCACCCTTCCAAGCTTAGTGGGAAATAAGTTCTTTTTGGATCCTTGCCTACTTTAGTGTGTCCAAAAGCAGTAGTAACTCTCAAAGCAGCAGAAGTTCAGTATAATGGCAAGTCTGCCAACTGTCCCTATCATCTAAACACAGATGTGTTCAGCATAGAATGAAATCTCAAGGTTATGAATTTTTAAAAGTTTTCCTTTTTGCCCACATCAGCCTTGTCTTGAACTGTTAAAAAGTTCATCTTCACTCACACCCTGATCTTTCAAAAGAGCTTGAACTGAGGGGAAAGACTAGTGCCATTTGAGAGAAATATTGAGTGCAGTAAAAGTAGACATTTACCATATACCTTTGGTAGTATTCTCATTCACCAATATTTCTGGACATTTTATAAAGAATAAAGAAGGGACACAGCTACAGCTGTGAAAGCAGAGTTTTGGAAGAAGCTACTGTGTTTTATTGTGCCTAAATGTGTTTGGATGAGTCATAAGAACCTTGTGAAACCTTAATATCTCTTTGACAGCAAAGTATTCATAGACTTAAAAGTTTTAAATGTTACCTATCATTATTCAGCTTTATGTCTCTTGTCCTGGATCCTCTCTGTTATCTGAAACTCAGCAAGGAAGGGCAGATAACAACACTATTGAGATGTACTTAGTACCTTCCAGCTGTTCAGTTATCTTTTCTAAAGAACATAATTCTGAAATTATGTCACCCTCATTATCAGAACAGATTGAATATTCAGTATTTCACGACACGGCTTCAGAAATATCCTCTGGTTCCTTTTGCAGCTACGTTTCAGTGATCCATGCAACCCCACAGCTTCCTTGAGGATAGCCTTGCTTTATTCCAGTTCCCATTCTGGAAAGAAGCTAAGGTTTGAGGTCTGTGACTATTTGCCCCAGCTGAATTCACATCTCTTTCTCAGTGCTCAGGTTCCCAATTTGCCCAGTTTCTCTTTGCTCCACTCTTCTCCAGGTGTGACTGCTCACCCAGCCCAGCTCATACATCTCACTCCCCTGCTCTACCCACACACCTCTCACCTATTCTTCACCTCTCAGGAGGTCTGAGATGCTGCTTTCCTGATGACTTCAGTCTAACTTCTCCAAGATGCCACCACAGGAGGGAAAGGACCAATTTTCAGTTATAATCCTCCAGCAGTTCCTGCCATAGCATCTTACCACTTTCCTTGGGAGCCATATCTGGTTCCTACACAAAGCACTTGTTTCAGGGCAGCCTCCAGAAGCCAGCAAGGACAAAAAACAGGCCTCTTCACCTAAAAATGCTATTCTATAATTTCCTGTACTATCAAAAACAGTAATTTATTTCAGCCTCCTGGACTAGATGTGATCCAGAAGCCATATGCTCAACAAGCCTCGGTTTACATACTGTTCATGGGGAAAGATGTATTCTACAGAAATCTAACACGATTAAGGGAAATAAAAGACCTGTTTATATTTTTGGGATTCAATTATAGTTATGACTTATTTTTCCCTCTTAAAGGAAGGTTCATCACGGATTCTGGAGTGGACTACACAGAGAAGAAAATGGGAAACCGTGTCTTAATAGAGCTTTCAAGAATTCTATCTAGTTGCAGCTCATGAAACAATACTTGATGAATAAGAAAAAAGAATGATTTTTTCTGAAAAAGAAAATAAGCAATCAATTTCCTGTGAAGGATGCAGATTTAGCAAAATCAGTTCCTGAACTGAACAGTATCAGTGGAGCTGAACATATGTACATTTCATTTGTTTTTATGATAGTGTTTAAGGAATAAAGAGATAAAAAAGAGGCAGGTTATCCAGCTAAGGCAGAAAAAATGTCTGTTCTTTCCCAATTCCCATCAAATTTTCTTGTCTATAGCATTCAACACACATTTTCATTGCTCTTTAAAAATAACTCCATGACCTCTCCTGGCTGTAAAAGTCATGGCCAAATACTGCCCTGTTCCTGCTGTGCTGCTTTGGGGCCCATCTCTCAGTGAGGGACAGAGGAATGCTTTGAAGATGCTGATTCGGCCCTGAGGGCATAAGGACAGTAGAACAGTGATAGGTAGCAGTTAATAAAAAAATCTTAGCTAAGCTACTTTTTTGAAGCTTGAGTTTATAGTCACAATGGGCCCTTTGGCAGGCCTATGCTTCTTATGTCAGAACAAACATAAATGGGTATAAATATTCAATATATAAAGAGCATTGCAGGGAAAAAGAAAGCATATTCCCATTGCAAACTTAAAATCCATAGTTATTTTATGACATGCACATTTTAAATTTAATGAACAGACTGAAGGATGATGTACAGTGCACCTAAAGGGGCCTAGAAATGCCATACAAGTAATGGATATTATGGAGAAGGTTTTAAAGTTGTTCTAGGAGCTAGACTAAAAAGGAAGGAGAAGAAAAACTTTAAATATTTCTGTCAGGTCAGTATGCTCCTTCCTTGGTGTGTTGACCTTACTCAGCCAAGGGAAGTACTGGGAAGGAAAGGGGAGTTTCAATTCCCTTCTACCCCTTTCCTGCAACCATGAACTTCACCTTTGCACTAAATGTAAAGGAATTAGAAAAATCTTAATAAATCTCACCTTTCCTCACCTCAACCCTTGGATAAGGTTGTTAGCTAAAATTTTTAATATAGTCCAAATCCACTCTGATAAACACAGGACACGAACTTATCTTTTCATCCCGAGAGCAAAGGGTGTTGTTTCACACAGACCATAAATAATAAGTAAATGATAAAAAAATACACAAAACAATTCTGTAAAGTGGTTGATGCAAAATAGTTCCTCATCTGCCATTTTTCTCCAGCTACCTTTTATATTCTGTATTTTCTCCAGCTACCACTTATATTCCCCTTTGACATTTTCATTCCCTACACTTAGCCAATGTCTGGATAGTGGTTTATATGGTTGGAATATTTCAGGCTGACTGCAGTTCCTGCTCCCAAGTATGACTGCAGCAACAGACAAACACTTCAGTTCACAAAAAGGGATGGGGAAAAATGGAAAGGAGACAAAAAATAAGTTGTACTCCTCTTCCAGTCCTTGGATGCACAGTAGTATGGCTGCTGAGGTTTTAATCTACCAGTCCTGAAACTTCCTGATGGACAGCAAGAAGAACAGGGAGCTCCTAGAGCTCTCTGCTGACTGGCAAAATCACGGAAGGTCTCTTCACCTATGGAAAAAGAGGAGGGTGTGTTGCCAGCCAGATGTGGGGCTGGGAAAGGTGCAGAGCTGTCTGGAGGGTGCATAATGATTGATGTGGGGCTAGGAAGCATATAATTAATTGCTGTTTCTATACTAAGAATGCATAATAAATTGCTGTAAGTCTGGAGGGACACAGATTAATTAATTGGGGCTTAGGGAGAAACCGGTGCTCTTAGTACCACTGGGCAATACTTTATGCAAATATGTGTAATGTTATGCAAATTAAAAATCTACTGGGTTTTCTGTGCCATAAGATATTGCTAGAGATGTGCCTGCATAGCAAAACAAATTCCCTCTGCAGCTACAACATGACTAGAATTGGGTGAAGAAGGTAAAAATTATATATTTTCAAATATGATACTCTTTGTAAAATTTCGTATCAAAAATACCTTTTATTTAGATGTATACAAAAGCACTTCCTTTTCCACATATATTTTTATAAACATGTATTGGGCTAAATAAGTAACAGTAAAAAGTACAGAAATTGAACTTTTGAAATTATTATAAGACCTATGTGTGGCTGAGCTCTCATCTGGAAAGATAAGCTACTTGGGAAGAGAAATTACAGAATGCCCATGAGGAGAACAGCATTTCAGTGTAATGTGAGAGGATGGTAATTGCTGCACCCTGATATAAGAGAAAGAGAAAGCATCCTGGCTGCAACTACTGAAATAAGGATCTGAAATATGAGGGCAGTAAAATCTTAATCTTTTCTGAAACTGGTGTCAGCCCAGACACACAATAAAGAACCATCCAGGATTAATCATTTGAGGAAGGAATTCGAAAAGTGTTAACTTATTCTCTGCTAAATTTTGCAAGACTTCTCTGAAGAGAAAACATTCAAGAATGTGGTGGATGTGTGATCATCATTTGACATACTACTGTAAAGTAGAGCATAACTGCTACAGAAGATGAATGAGATCAGTAATTGAAATTTCAGGAAGAAGGGAATCTAGCAAGAACAGTGCTCTTTCTCCAAAAAAATTTGATTGTAGCTCTTTGCACCAGTGTTAATTTCATTCTAAGGAAAAAACCACTTTAGACATTAAGATGGTATTAAGCTAATAGCATTATTATGTCGTCTGTCCTTTTTTTTCCTTAAGGACAAATAACCATTATGCCTGAGGTGGTCAGAAAGGTGGGTGAAAACATATATCTTCTTGTCTGCAATAAAAAAAAAGTAGGTTACAATAAAAAAAGAAGCTATGGACCTGATGGGGAAATCTTTTACTTCTGTAGTACAGATAGATAAAATAATACTGTTTCACACCTTCATTTTTTTTTCTTACAGATTACTACCAGTTTTGTTAATATCTAGATAAATGTAAAGGAGACTTTGTAAGAATTATATCTGAAAAAATCCTGTGATGTAGAAGGTTTTTAAGTCCCATTCCCCTCCTCCTTTATTTAATTGCATATTGTCACTGACAAAAAAACCTACTTATTTCTGTTGGCTATATTTAGCCATGCTTATCATCGGGTGGGTATTGCTAATCTAATTTCCAAAGGTGCTGACACAACCAGACCATTTGTGTAATTTCAATAGATTTATGACTAATATCAGACATAAATCTTTAGGGACCTTAATAAAATTAAAAGGTTTTTTTTTTTTTTTTTACTTTATTGTATTTATCCAAGAGTCTCTAAATCTCTGTCTTTGGAAGTTTCCACAACTGATCCAGAAAAAAAATTCCAGTTTGGTTTGTTATAACAGACCACAGAATTTCCTTGAATTAAGTCTGGACAGGGCTAGAACATATCCTTTATGATAACATCCAAGGCTTATTTTAGAAATTTTGGTACACTGTTCCTAATGGCCTCACTGTATAAAATATTCTCTGTTTTGAGGTTTGCTTTTTTTCACTTAATCTTACAGCCTTCAGATTTTGTTACACCTTTTTCTCTCATGCTGAAGAGTTGATTATCAATGTTGTGTTATAGCTAGAGGTGTCAGGTGTTATAGCTAGAGGAGTCACTCTTTGACTACTATTTTGGTATTTGTTTTCTATTTTGATATCAATGTATTGTTTTATTCTGCATTCATGAGTTCCACATATTTGTGCCAGGTACAGAATTTGTCAGTGGTTTTTGCTGTCTTTTCAACTGGGTAAAAGTATGATAAAAAACTTATTCTACCAGAGACTGCATAAAAGTCACACACCTGCTGCATGATTACTTTCCATTTACCAGTCTTTTGAGACTCATTTTTAATCCATTTGGCATGTACCATAACTGAGTCATAAGGCAGTTTCTTAATCGAATTTCCACTTGGAATGAATCAAGTGCCTTGCAGAACCATGTTACATCAGTTCAGCCTTACTATATGGTGTTAAATTATAAAAGATGATACATATTTATTTTCTCAAGCCCTATTTTCTGTAACATTAGTAACATATCCCCATGTTCATTCTTAATTATTCAAGTCCCGCATCAGCAATTTCATTATTTTTTCCTGCAATTTAAAATAATTAAGACAGGACTCTTGTCACGGCTTGGTCCTTTTAACATTTTAAATTATTTATATTATGTTCTTCTTTTTTTCCTAGCAGGTGAGTTCACAGGGCCCACCTGTGAACAAGACAAAAAGGCCAGGATAACAGCAGCCAAGAAGACAGGAGTGAGTGCAAGAATGTGCTTGAGTAGGATGTCCAAACTGCCTGAGATGGCGTTTGTTCAAAGCTGATGTGGGTAAAGAGGAAAACAACAATTTACCAAATTAAATAGTAATGATAGAATTACCAGAAGACCCTTGGAAAATAAAAAGCCAGCTAAACAGAAATGCAGATGAAATATAGATTTGTAGTGAGCAGGAGAGGAGGGCAGCAGGGCAGTAGGGTGGTGACTTTTCTGGGTGCAGTTTTATGGCCTGGAGGCTCTGCCCCAGCCTGGCAGCAGAGCCTCCCCACGGGCACTCCCAGCTGCTGCATCCAGTTTGTCCGATGGGGACATCCCAGGACCTCCACCTCAGGGGGTCTCCATCACCTCCCCTGGCTGCCACCTACCCTTTGAGAATGGAGGTGGGGAAAACCTGGGCATGCACCTCCCACAGCAGGGATATGCTCTGTTGAGATTAATTCTAGAGAGGGATTTAAACATTTTGGAATAATTTCCTAAAAATTTGCAAGTACCTAGAATTGAATATAATCTCTTGTTACAGATAGGGGTCATGACTTCCAATTAATTTTGTGTTGTTAATAAATCAATAAACCACTTCAACCTTGGTTTGGTTTAAATGATATGAACTAAACAATTTCTCCCTGTAAAAATTCTACTCTTCTGGAAGTCTTACTCCAGCTCAAGACTTACTGAAGATAGCTCTCCAAATGCTAGCAGCTGAGAACCTCCCTGGAGAACAACCTTGCTTGTTCTTCAGAAATTCTGGGATTAAAACTAATTTTAAGTATATAAAATTTTTTTCATAGCCCTGTAATGAATTCTGGCATGGATACCATGTCATCATAATTCTGTGATCTGAATATATTTGTCAACTTTCAAATACAGGAGATAAAAATCCTTACAGATTTATCTATATTTAAACTAAAATAAGAAATATCCCGTGTTTCTTCCCAGACGTGTTGAAACCTTAAAAAAATCTCTTTGCTCTTTATACTTAAAATACTCATAAATCTAATCTAATCTAATCAAATCAAATTTTTCTGTATTTTCTATTGTTTTAGTTACCTTCATCTTTTTTAGATTATGACTTTCAAGGTGTGTTTTTAGCAGATAATAATATTTTCATAATTATTTCTCTTTTGTTTGGCAACAATTAAGATATTTGAATATTTCCTAATCATATTTCTACTTGCCTTTTCAACATGTTCCAAATTGAACTTGCTCATATCTACTTTCAAGGTTTATCCAATTGTGCATTACAAGCAGCATTCATATTAAGCAAGAGCAGCTTGTGACGATTTGTACCTAAGCAACCAGTGTATATTTGCTCCATAATTGGTTCTTCTCTATCTATCAATACTGATTTCTTCTGCAACAGGTTTTTGAATTAGAAAATTACATTTTGTAAGAGATAGACATTTGGTTTGAGTCCAAATTAGGCACAAGAAGCCTCAGCAAAATATCTATTTTCTGTCTCTTTGCACATATTTTGTACTCTTTCTCATTAACATATCTACTTTATTTAAAAAATTAATCCAAGTTAAATTTCTAGGTTATTGGAGAACACCAGGACATTCTCTTCGTACTGAGATTCAAGAGCATAATGGCATGCAGACTGAAGGAAACTTTGTTGAAGGATAACTGGAATTGGAATGTCATACCGTAGAACTTGCTGTATTTTTTTTCCTTCTGTTCTCATTCTAGGTATATTAGGATGGATGCCAAGCAATCATTAGTAAGCACTTTTCATGTCTTTGTATTTCAGAAAATGCTGACTTGATGAAAGGTTAGGTGACTAGCCTTCATTTCTATAGACATAAAAAAATCATATGCCAAAATAAGTACAATATATGGTAGCCATCAATTGTTTGGGATTTTCATTGTCTCAGCTCATGAATTTTATACCTTCTTATAAATTCTAAGAACAATTTGACATTTTCTGGTAGTATCACAGAGCCGCAGGATCCCTGTGAATACTGATGAACTTTTACTGGAACAAATATATGGTGCGCAGTGGTGATGCAGTTCACTGTCAAAGTATCTCCCTATAGATATACTGCATACCATCAAAATTTAAAACAGATGGCTTGGAAGTCTACTGGTAATTTTACATAGCCACTAAAAATAAAAGATTAAATTTCCTGTGAATTACCATCCCTGAATTTCCCTTTCACAGAGTTCATGGAGCACATGGACCAGGACAGGGAGTACGTTTAACCCTTGCAGGATTAATGTCTTGCTCCTGAGACTGGGGTTAAATCTGTAAGAGTCTGAGACAGCAGGCCAGACCCTGAACCTGTTTCTCTTTCAGGCACTGCTATCAAGACAGCATGTAATTTCAGAGAGAAAAGACATGAAATTACATGAAATTATAATATTTCACCTTCCTGTTCTGTGCCCTGTTCCAGCTAACTCAATATGAATCAATAGTGAGACAAACTTCCATGGTTCAGCTTTTTATAAAACATTCCTGTCCAGTAGTTTATGTGCTTTAGTCATGCTGTCTGCGCACAATTGAACAAATTACATTTTTGCTCTTGTGGAATGATAGCACTTGTGACAAAGTTACTCCAAGAAAACTGGATTTAATGGGGGGCATTAAATGGAGCATTGCCATGCTTCAAGTAAGGCAGTTAATAATGAACTCCCAAACTTTTGGGTCTCTTGCTGAAATATGCCAAGGGTATCTGTGTTAGAGCTTTTGCTATATCTGGTATGACCACGCAGTTCTGCACCTCCATCCTTACCAGGATGCCAGTCTCTCACTGGGAACTGAAAGTGCATTGAATTTCTAAAGATTCCTGTTAGATCCTGAAGGGAACGTCTTGGAGGAACAAGGCAAGTAGCAAGGCAGCAAGAGCTGTTGGATTAATAGGTACTCATTATATGAAAAAAAGGAAAAAGCATATTTTTCTGGGAGAGGTAAGTAAAAACTAGAAATAGACAAATTTTATTGAAAGGGTCAAAATATGATGATGAGCTGATACCAGTCTAAGGATAAAAGAAGTTATTCTTTCTAAGTAAGGTGAATGTTAATAATAATCAGGAGTATCAGAACGAGGAGCAAAGGAAAAAGAGAAAAAGTGATGTGATTGGAACATTCTGTTCAAAAATTAGCTTTGCTTCTGCAGACATTGAGAAAAGACATGCATGTCTAACCCCTAACATGCTCCTATTAATGTATTTATGTTCTACTGTCAGTAGAAAAAGGAAGCAGAATTTTGTGGTAAAGCTGGTATGTTATTGCTGTCCACTATGTTCTGGTCAATATGCTCCTCATGGAACTAATGTCTTTCTCTTTTTCTTTTTTTTTTTTTTTTTCCATTTTTTTATACATAAAGACTTTGTCTAGGACCAAAATATTTTTAAAGTCACATCAGATTAGATTGCAATTGCTGCTTCATTTTGCACACTAGACCAAAAACACCCCTGCACAACCACTTTTATTACTCACAGCTAAAAATCTGAGGTTTTTTTTTCTGCCTCTACTTCCTTGTCTGCCTGTGGATTTAAATACATCAAAACCAAAGTTTAAGATGAGGAAACAAATAAAACAGCAGTTAAGTGCCAATTAATAGAAAATAAAGACCTCTAAAGTCAGTCTGTAAAAATTCACAACTGCTTTTGCAGATGCTGCAATGCTATTGTGAGTGTTGATTTTATCTTGTTGCAATTTGATCATTTACATTTAAATTTTCTCTAAAAGTTTTCAACAGTCTGGCCAAAAAACAAAGTGAATCCTAGAAAGAAAAATACCCATAGAACAGCAACCACCTTCTTATCCACAAAATTATCCTGTCTTTCACAAGAGTGTTAGCATGGAAGTGTTTCCATAAACTCAATTTTCACACTCTTGAAGACATTAGAATTTATTTTTAATTAAGGTCTGAATGGCTGAAGCCTCATCACAGTTCACTTTGGGTTATTCATACATGTACATGGACTAGATAGGAAAACTACATTAAGTTGCACTCTTTGCATACTGCTCATACAATTTTAAAAATAATAATTTTTAAAATAATGGCCTTTTAAGTGACAAAAAAAGAGTAAAAATAGTAACTTTTTTTCTGGTTAAAAATATCCCAAAACAACCCAAAATACTTTTATGAACTCTATAACTTTAAGAACTTGCCTAAGACATAGATCTGCTTTTATTTACACAGTTATCAAATATAATTCCTGTAAGTCAAATAATAACTGGATCTTTTCAAACTTTGGCAACTGGAATTTCTAAAACTGCAGCAAGATTGTTTAGGACCAAACTTGATTTTCAAAGAGGGACAAAGGCAGATAATAATTTTCACACTAGATATAACAGTTATGAGTAACTCTTTGTAACTCTAGGATGTGAATTTTTCCTATTTGTCACAAGCACTGAAGAATATTAGGAAAAAACAAAACAAAACAAAACTCCAAGAAATAAACAAAAAGCCCAAACAGAAAAAAGAAGCCAAAAAACCTTTTCCCATAGTTCTAAATTTCTAAAACTGCATCTGTTTAAAGTATCTTCCTAATTGTTCAAATCAATATAGTAATTGGGCTTTATAAAGTAGAGGAGTTCCAATTAAGAATAAGTTTTTCACCTTACATAAATATTCATTTCTTTCCAAATCTATCTGATTCTCTATCTAATGATTCTTGTTGCTACAAGATGTTTAAATCCTTTTAGCCCAAATGTTTCACTAGGGTGGAAAATTAACACTCTCCCCATTTCTCTGATAGACCAATTTCATAAGGTTTCAAAATACCAGCCTGTGACTTTGCACAGATTTTCAGAGCACCACTGCATTACTCCTTTCATACATGTTCTTCCACCATTTGCAGGAGAACTGCCACCTTTATGGATACAGTCCATACCAGCTGCTGGAGTAGCTACAACCTGCATTTACAAAACAAGGACCTTTTGAAACCAGATCTAAATTCACAATCCTGTTACTAATCTTGAGTGAAAAAAAAAAAAAAAAAAAAAGAGAAAGCAATATTCTAATTGGGGAAAAGGGACAAGAAATGTACTGATTTTGTTAAGAATTAATGTGGTGTTTGTTTTTCTCTGAATGTTGTGCTTTCATGATACACTAAAACATAAATTATTAGTATTAAAATAAATATGAGACCTGACAAGATGCATCCAGCGATGGTAAAAGAGCTGGCTGTTATTATTGTGAGGCTGCTCTCTATCACCTTGGAATTGCTGGAGAAATCAGGAGAGCTCCCTAATGACTTGAAAAAGGCAAATGTCACACCCATCTTCAAAGACAAGAAATAGGCTCTGGGGAATTACAGGCATAATCAGTGTTATCTCACTCAATTGGAACTATTAAGGCTTGCATGCAGATGATTAATCCCAGCCTCTGACATCACCAAAAGGTAGCAGCTTGAGTCTGGCAAAACACTACACATTTAAAGAAGAAAAAGAGCAGTGTGTTGTGACAAAAGTCATGAATAAGAGAGACATTTCTGGGACAAGCTCTTATAAACAACAAATAAATTTTTAAGGTTAACAAAAACCTGAAAAATAGTCTAGGAGTAGACAGCAGTGGAATATTTTAAGAGGGAAATATTATGGTAAAGGGGCAAAACTTGGAAGAGGCTGATGAGGGGGAAGAAAAAGAGGAATATAAGACAAAGCAAATAATGTCCTTAACTTTTTTTGGGAGGTCCATGTGTATGATCTGTGCATCTGGGAGCAGGACAATGAATCTGTTGCTGACCAACATGTATGTAAGACCTGCTTCTGTGATCAGGATGAACTTTAGTGTTGAAGATGGACAACCCCAAAAAGACAAATAGGACTAAACAAGCAAATCATCCCAGGACAAGATAATGAGAAGTAGTCAGTGCATTTACTGAGGCAAAATATGACCAGCTCAGTGAGCTTTCTATGATGGGTTGAATAACTTTGTGGGTGGGGGAAGAGGTAGTTTAAGTGCCCTTCATCTTTAGCAGGGTCTAGGACACAATGTCCTGTGCTATCCTGGCAGCCAAGAGTGGGAAGTATGGGTTTCATGGGTGACTGGGAAAGTGGCAGACAAACCTTTTGGACTGTTCACTGCTTTATGTCAGCCTTGCTTTGGGCAGGAAGCTGGACTAGATGAGGTCTCTCCCAACACAAATTATTCTATAATTAATAAAAAACTGTGACAGTATCAAATCAAGGGATAAATTTTGCCTTAAGAAATCATTAAAAGGAATATTTTTAAGTGTCTCTTTAAAATTTAAGATGTTGAATTATCATGTAGTGTACGGCTGAGAAGTGAATCAGCTTGAAATGGCTTCAGATTTTGCCGAGTACAGGTTTTCCTGTTATCTAATGTCTATTTGTTTGCTATCTACTCTTTGTTTTAAACTCATTTTTTTTCCAGTAATAGGTTATGTTCCTCACCTGAAACACCAATAGACAAAGATTTCATGAAGTGAGCCGAGAAACCTTACAGTTGTGGAAGAACTAGAATATATTATACACTTCCCATGTTTGTTTCAGGATCTGAAAGTCAATTCCACACTTCAAGCTCATTACATTCTGCTCCTCTCTTTTTCATGATTGTGTGGAGCATTAGAAGAAGAATGAAACAAACACAGGAGGATTAGAGTTTGACATTTAACTGCTAACAGTAGGATAGGTGGGACAGATGTCTACAACAAATTACCACAGCAGTCAATTGGAAATGTTGTTTTTTATGAGATTTTAACAACGTGTACGAATAAGTGTGATCATAATAAAAGTGTTTGGATAACATCAAATCACTGCACACTTACCTTGAGGAGACTAGGTAAACAAGCAACAGATCTGAGTAAAAGAAAAAGGTATTAAAATACTGAGACTGCCACAAAGGAAAACAGTGGTCTTTAAGCACACCATCTCACACCTAAGAAAAATTAAGAAAAAAAACTTTTTAGAAAAAAATTTACTCACGGAAGCAAAGACATCCAAGCAAGTCCTGTCCACATTTAGTCTTTAGTTGTGGAAATGATTGTCCTTCTTTCTGGGGCAAGCTAGTCTATGTCCACAGCTTTTAGCTACCTGACTGTTATCATTTACTGGGGGAAAGCTGAGGAACTCACATATCTGAACTTACATCTATGTCAAATTAGAAATTCCATGCTGGGTTTAAACAGGGACAATGTCTTCTTAAAGATATATTATCTTTTTGTAAGTAATACAAGGTAATCTCTACGGTAAAGTGAAACCCAGCCTAATTATTTTTCAGTTAACCTTTAGAAAGTTACAAGTCTTGCCATGAAAAAAGTCTGATTCAGTTTCCATTAATTTTTAGGAGGTACTGAAGTCACTTAAAGGGTTATAACAACCAAGGATATGAGTAGTGTTCAGTTCTGAATCATTAAAAACGTAGAAAATTTTACTTGAAACTCCATAAGCTTATGGTGGAGCTCATTAATACTAGCATTTCTTCTGTGGAAGGGAGTAGTATAGAATAAGAGCATCTAATTTGTTGAATTTCGCTTTGTTTTTGCCTGTGAATTGCACTTTCCCAGTATTAGGTGCTGAAAAATAACTGAATTATTAAAAAGTTATACACAACTAAGTTTCAGGGTTTTTTTCCCAATATACATGACTTACAGAGTTTTGCTGATGAGGCTGTCTGCTGTTGAAAGAATTGCAGGATTAAGTGTGAAACCTGAGAAAGAAACAGATTTCCTCTGCTGTATTTTCCTCAGGTGTGAAATGCAAGTGGGCTTAAGACACGAAATCAAACCTGAGACAGCAAATATGCCCTCAAAGCATTTCTTGTCTCAGTTAAAGCTAAACAAAAAAAGATCACTTGCATTTTAGCTGAGCTTGCTGTTAAGATGGAAAAGAAACTGAGGAAGAATGCACCTCAAAGTTCATCATGCTAAAGACCACCCTCCATGTACTTAGACTATGATTAGGTGAAGCACTTTTTATGCTATATCAGTATTCTGGCAGGACAAATATTTGCTATACTTTCTCCTCTAAACAGCTAAGTGATATCTTGGGAGGTAAATCTATTTCATGGCTTTACCCATCATAGTCCAAAGACAAATAACAGGGCTGGGACTTACCCAGATTCTGCAGTACACCAAAATAACATTACTCTGTCCTGTCAGCATTCAGTGCCGAGCTGTTAAAAACACCCATACTTAAATTGCAGATTAGAAAGATAAATATTGGCCTGTCAGATATAGACAAGAAATCTTCAGGTTCTCTGCTCTTTCCATACATCCTGTAGCAGATGTGAATTTTTCCATATGCCTTTTGGAACGAGGTCACCAAGTGAAATATTTTGACAAAAGAATGAGAAGAAAAGTAGATGTGGCAGGCACACATGAAAGAAAATACAGATGACGAGACATTAGAAACTCTAACTCCATCAGTACAAGTCAAGTAGTGAAGTAGTGTCAAGTGATCAAGAAGAAAATATCCGACTCATTCTTGATGAGATTCTATTTGAAGTGAAAGAAGCCAAATGCATGGAAAATAGTCTATCAAATTAAATCAAGCTAGATCAAGCAAAAAAAGTACAGCTGTAGACTACAAGACCTCTGAGTACACCAAACCAAAAACTGCAGAGCATCCTAGAGATAGTTATTCCTTTCATACAGTGCATTCCACATGAGACACTGAGACAAATATTATGAGACAACCTATCATAACAACGTTTTTATCACTGTATGATGTTTTGACAGTTCAGAATTTAAGATTATAGAATAGCTATACAAATTTTAGTGATCCCAGCAGTCACTAATCAAAGCAAATATATTTAAGAAAAGGTATAGAATTCTGTCTGCCACAAAGGAAAACAATTTTTTTGCAACTTCTTACTGACCTGCAACAGAAATAAAACAGCATTAAGTTCAAATCAAGAAGGATCTACTGGATATGGTTTGCTAAAAAAAACCACAAAAACCCAACAAAAATCTCAAGATATGCACATAATAAAGGCTCAGTATTGAGATCTTTGAGATAACATCATCTAAATCTTCTGAAAAGCTCTTACAAAATTACTAAGGATATATCAGACCCATTTTGCAAGAATTTTTAAAGTGTTTATGAAACCCAAGGATGAAATGACAAAAAAAGTAGCATTTCATGCAGATGAGACCCTGTGCTAGATACAGTCATGCCAAACAGCAGGGAAGGTCTTAGAAAGATCCCATAATAACAACTTGTCTATGATTTTAAAGATGAGCTGGCCATGCAGAAGACTAAATGTATCTTTATATGCATCTCTATAAAGCCTTGAAGGGAAGTTTTTCTTAGAAAAACATCTGCTGATGGCAAGCAATCAGGTCATCATTTTTGGCATTATGATGGAGGAAATACTTAACATTTGCATGAACTGACATCAGGCTGCTGAAAGTACAAAACCTTATTCCAGGAAGAACTTTGCAAACTTTTACTTTATGGGTGTATAAAGAATTTCAAAGGAGGAGACACCAAGCAACCAATAAGAAAAACTTCACCCCCATAAGTTCACCTCATAACTATTTTCGTGATATGTACATTTCTGAAGATGAAAAATAGATTTAAACTGTAGTTTCACTTGGAGTTGACCAAGCCCCACTAAGAGGAAAATAGAAGCTTTTGTGAAATAGGGGAAGTAAAACTGACTCATTCTTATTACAGGTATTTTCACTCTAAGGAAACAGATCATTCCATTAAAGTATGGATTTTTCTTTCATGATGAAGCATTCAGCTGGCTTTTCAGAAACAGGCATACATCAATTGTGCAATGGTGCCCTGCCCTGAACTGCTGAGGGATGATTGTTAAAAATCACCCTTCCTTCCTACTTTTATATGAGTTTCTTCACATGCTTAGATAGTACATGGAATGGTTCATGTCAATGTGACTATAGGATGAGGAAATATTGGTTACAGAAATGCAAAAAAAACAAGACTGTGGACTGACAAGATTTAATCAAGTTTTTGTGTTCAAGAGCATGAAACAACTGGGCTGTAATCTGATGCTGTGGCCGTAGAATCTTACTGCAACAATAGAAGGCATAAAAGCACTGGGAGAT
Organism: Rhipidura dahli; assembly: GCA_013399225.1. Lineage (NCBI taxonomy): Eukaryota > Metazoa > Chordata > Aves > Passeriformes > Rhipiduridae > Rhipidura > Rhipidura dahli. Next base: position 250,719 of record VXAC01001403.1, read on the forward strand.
GTCAAAATGTGTCTCAGGAAAGGACATATGAAAATTAACCACTATTAAAAGACCCTATGAACAATGGTTAGTAGTTGTATCCAAGGGCCTCTACAGTGAGACTTGACACTTGTGTGCTGTTGCCTTTTCCTGGTCTTAAAATCAAGAGGCAAACATGGTTAGAAGGGAAAAAGGGTTTCTACCTTGGTATTTATTTTAAGCATCCTTCAGTGCTCTACATCCAGGTTGAATGCACCTCCATGCACCCTGCAATGGCCACCACAATGCCCCTCCTAAAGATCTGGTCTAACATTGTACATCTTACTAATTAGCATATCTATCCAAAATTCCCCAGTGAGAGGCTTGAATGAACACCCCCCTTCCCCTGGATGGTTCTATCTTAGTTTACAAAATGTGTTGTGGAGAGGACCTCGGGGTCTGGGGCACACTGATCCCTAACTACAAAGCTTCTAAAATGTTCAGTCTCTCAGTTTAACAGACAAGTCCAGGAGTGCAGGCAAAAGCACTAAGAATACTACAGAAGTTGTGAAAAGGTATAGCAAGGGTACAAAAGAAAACACAAAAATCATCATGGCATCACTACAAGGGCATGGGTAGGCAAGGAAAGGGCTGAGACATATGAGATAGCTTCAGACAGGATCCCTGTTCCTGCACAGAGTAGGCTGAAACAGGATTACAATGGTTCCTAAGTACAGAACAAGACTGTAGTGGGATAAAAGAATCAGTTCTAATGGGTAAAATTTAGCTCTTCTGAACTAAGCTGTGGAAAGATAATTAATGATTTTTCTGAAGTTCTGTAACAGTTTGTGGCTGAGGGCTGGATCATGAAGACTGACTAAGATGGGATTTAGTGGGAAAGACTTCATAAAGACAGCACAAGTCTCAGTTGATATCCCTAGTTTCTCTCTAGGTTCCTGTGACACCAGGAATTATATTCATCATGGCTACAAATCCACTATCCTTGTGGATTTTGTTTCTGTTTGTTTGATTTTGGTAGAAGACCACTTGGTCTTTTTGCTTTATGTTTAGTTCAGCATAACAAAGTGTATCAAATAAATTTCCTCAAAACCTGTCCTAGATGTTGACAGTTATTTTACAAAAAGGAATTGGTGTCACTTGTTGAAGTAATCAACAAATAATTATATGAGTTCAGCAAATGCAAAAGTCACCCCCACAATAAGCCAACACTCATGACACCTCACAAGTTTTATAGGTTTATGGATAAATTTTCTCTACTGATTCAAGTATTTGCTTCTTAAACTTTTCTATTCTTAAACTTATGTGATAATAATAATTCCCTATTCAGCATTTCACAAGCATGATTTTGCTTTTCCTTAAACATTATTCATAAAAAAGTGGATTATTTTACCAGAAGAATACAATATTCTTTGAAGTACAACATTCAAGTGTTGAAAATCATATGCTATAAAATTATTGTGGCTTATCAGAACTAAATTGCTTTCTAAGTTGCACTTGGTTAGAAAATTACCTGCCTATTACTGAGTTACAGTTCTCAGATTATTTACTCCATGGTGTAATGCTGATAAGTACAATATATTAGAATGTGCACCTGTAAAAGTTACAATGGACCAGAGAATTTTCTTTGAAGTGCATTGCCTTTTCTGGTCCAATAGTGTGAAAATTCAATATACAATCTCTTAATGTTATATGAATTAAAATGCAATTTGAATATATGATTAATAATTATGTGTATAGATTTTTTCTATTTTTAATTTTTAATTAAAAGATTTAATAAAATAGCCAAACATTCCCATTATTAATTACATTAGAAAAATTTCTAGTGTTTCTCTAAGACAGTCATTGTTCTTGCCTGGAATATTTTGACCCACATTAAAACTCAAGTCTTACAGGTGTGTTGGAAGCAAAATAAGAAACCTTTTCAGTTGCTGCTCCACTATAGTCTTTAAAACAAGATAACACTGCTTTCCTGGTAGATCCTGCCCATTATGTTAATGGGAATTAGGTGGGTAAAAGTACCAAGATTGCTCTGATAAATCATGAGTTATGTTCGTACAAATGAAAGATTATTATATTTCCATGCTCCTAACTGAAAACTGATGACAAAGTGGAAACTGAATAACCACTAATTCAGATTTGAATTTCTTACCTTAGCCTACCATTAGCTTAGGTAAAGCTTTGTCACCCAGAACTCTTAGGTATATCTGTCAATTTTCAAGCCAAAAGGCATTTTTCACAAATTAGTTCACTAAAACAGCACAAGTATTTATTCCTTTTAGGAGAGAAACATTCATGACACAATTAATGTTTTCTGTAGTTCAGATTGAGGTGAAAAATTGATTCAGTCTGGAGAGTCCTGGTTCTGCAAATATACATTTAAGTCTCTCAGTGTTGTTAGACATTACAAACATAAAATAGAGAAGATATGTTTTGAGTAGTGGCAAGGGAAACAAAAGATTAAGCAGCCTTATTATCACATCAGTTCAATTTGTAGCAAAGGTATATGTTGAGTCTCTCTATAATCTCCCTTTATTACCTGCTATTCTCCTTGGATATTTTCTACCAGATAGTTATAATTTAGAATGCCCCTTCAGGGCTCCTGTGCTTCTCAAAAGGATGTGCAAAAGTATACATTTCCCAAAATAAATGTCTGCAACCACCATCTTACCTTAGACTATATATCAATATACACTCACTTGGTATTCAGAGAATGCATGTGGTTTAGACCTGAAGGCAGACACAGGTGAATATTTGCAGCAAAAGACCAGGATTCAAGCTACATTGTAACTAATTTATTAGTTACAAAGGGCATCAACTGAAGAACTACAGCATCTTTTGTAATCTGTGTACTGTAATGTTTCCTTTTCCTAAGGATCCAAGAATGAAATTCCGTGTGTCTTCCATGGAAATGAACAAAAGCATGAGCTTGGTACCATTTAACTTGTTTTGATAAGATACCTGCTAGATGGCCTGATTCTTAATTCAGGCACAAATGAAGAAAAATTCTCAAGTTAAAGGAGTTATGCTGGTAGAAAAATGCTCATGAAAACAGACAAAAATTAAGCAAAATAATTAAGGTATTATAAAATAAAAGTCTAGGAAATATAAACCAAGAAAAATCAAAGCGACATTATGATTTAGAAGTTGTTGTGTTAGTTATATAGAATTTTAGACAGAAGCTGCTACATATGTCTTTATTTTAATATCTTTATTTAGGATTTCAATGAGGGGATTGAGTGCATCCTCAACAAGTTTGCAGACAACACCACTTTAGGTGGGAAGCTCTACAGAGGGATCTGGACAGACTGGATCAATGGACTAAGGCCAATTGTATGAAGTTCAATAAGATCAAGTGTCAGGTCCTGCTCTTGGCTCACAAGAACCCCATGCAGAGCTACAGAGGGGAAAGAATGGCTGGAAATCTGCCTGGAGGAAAAGAACCTGCCCGTGCTGGTCAGCAGCAGCTGAATGAGCCTGGGTGTGCCCAGGTGGCCAGAGAAGGCCAATGGCATCCTTATCAAAAATAGTGTGGCCAGGCAGGACCAGGGCAGTGATCATCCTGTAGCACTTGGCAGTGGTGAGGCTGCACCTTGAATCCTGTGTTCAGGTTTGGGCTCCTCACTATGAGAAAGGTTGCAGGTCTTTTTCCTCAGCCCATGGCTGCAATGAGGGACTTGCATCATTGATTTTGGAGCAAGCAGGTGTCGAATCCTCCTCTCACCAGAGAAGGGTGAAATCACCCTTGGTAAAGTTCACAAACTCACTATTTCCTCAGAATAATTCCTATTCACCCTGTCTCTTCACCCTAGTTGGAAAGGAAGTGGATATGCACAAATATTCTGTAACTCATAGGTATGCTTAAATGGATGAAAAACTTCTGAGAAGAGTTGATTATGTGGACGTGTTCCCACAACTAAGAACATAACTTGTGGTTTTGTCCTAGACCAACTTCAATATTTTCTTGGCTCCAGCCTGAAGCAATTTACAAAATAATTATTGTGAAGCAGAGTGCTGTGCCCTATACTGACCTGTCTATGTCCTGTGGGCAGGAAAACATGCTATTCCCATGAAGATGTAATATTACTTTGAGAAACTACACTGAACTTCACAATAAAAGCAATAAATTTCCCAACAATATTTTTTTTGTGTTCCTTTATGATCTCTGCCTCACAGTTTTTTAGAGTGCATTGCACTTTATGAAACAGAAAGCTTGGAAAGAATCACACAGCTCATGAAATCCACTTCCATCAAGTTACAGTATCCACGGCACCACCATTCCATATCACTGACCACCAAACACATCAGTAGGAGCTTCAGAGTTGATGGAATAGTCCAAGAGGCCAGTTATAATGACCCACAGGAAGCTGGCAAGACTGATGGCTGTACCAGTATTTTAGATTTGTGCTTGTGAGGAATTTACTAAACAAAATGCCTTGTTATATACCTACTGAGCCTAATATTTGGTACTCCACATCAGAGGAAACATTTAGGCAGGATACCCTGTGTACTGTGTAGCACTCTAAACAGCTATATGAATTTACAGACTTTATTTTTAATTTCAGAAACACACGTGTGAATGGTTCCTGACTCATGGATAAACCTGAATAATCTTGAATGGCATTGGTCCATAAAAGGCAGGAGCTAATATAAACAGTTCAGTTGGCTATACCATGAAAGAGCTAATATGCATTATTAATGCAGTCTAAATGAAGATATTCATGCTTTTCTGAGGTACTGAATACTGGAGTGTATAGTAGTGTCAGGCATATACTGTGGGATAACCTTTTTCAAATATTCCTTTGTTCAAATAGCTTTCCACAACTGACTATCATCCAGCCCTCATTATATCACTAATATATTCTAATTCAATTTATAAGCAAACTCAGTTACGTTAATCAAGCTTATTTGTACATTTGTAACAGAGTTTTCTTGTCCCCTTTCTATAACTTGACTGTTGATATAAATTCATTAGTTCTATTTATTTCAAAATTCAAAGCTCTCAGGACAGAGAAAAAAGTAAATTTTCATCAAGAAGTTTCACAATAATGCACTATTCATGAATAAGCTGTTCTGGGTCATAATCCTGAGTAAATTTTCTCAGGACATCTCAGTAAATCTATTCATTAATGTGTGCTGACTGTTAATGTCTTCTGCCAGTTAAAAGAGTTCATGGAAACAATTTCTTTAAGGAGAAGTACCACTTTTACAAATTAAATCTTTTTGTCAAACCATACTGATAACAACTGTTCTATTGTTTCCATTTATTTCATATATAAAAAGAGTAAATTAAGAACAGCTAAAAGAAAATTTTACCTTGCTTATTCTTTATTCCTTGATATATTAGAATCTGAGGCATGAAATATGCCATCAAGATATGTGCAGAAAAATCAAAGTTAAAACTTAATATTGAATAAACTATTTCTGTTATTATTAAAAGATTCAAACAATTCAAGTAATTATTGGTTACTTAATTTCCTTTGCAACAAATTCACTTTCCTGCTACAGAAAGCACAAGTGTACACTGAGTAGTGGAAGGGCATTTCCTTGTACAAAACACTTGGCATATTATAGATGGCACAAGGAATACTAAAAGAGACTAGCAACAGTAATCATAGCAATAACAGATCTATTGCCTTAGGAAAACAGTTTAAGAAATCTGGTCAAACCAGTGTGCAAGAAGCTGTAAATAATGCACTGATGGCATTACATGGCCTATTGCTTGGAGAACACCGCTCCAGGAAACGTCTTCTAATAATGCCATCCCCGAGACTGACTTTGCTGCCTTGCTTTTATCACTTGAATTCTTTTATTTCACTCATCTGTATGACTTTTCCTAATGAAGTTTGAAAGCAATCTCCCCTTGAATATAATTGAAATTATTTAATCTCTTTTTCCCTTGAACTCAAAAGGTAAGAGTTATAAAACTTAAAATTACTGTTCAACAAATGTGATAAAAGAGCAACCCATCTAACACAAATGCTTCATTTTCTGCAAACAATCAGAAAAATAGATTTCCACAGCCTCCAACACTGAAAATGAACTAGCCATATCTATTCTTCGTGGCTTGTTACAGCCAAAGCACTGGTTACTCTTCACCTTTTCCTGACACACCCAGTCCACACTTGGGTTTGGATATGAGCAATACAGTTCAAAGGTCTAGTGAAAGACTTCGGAATTATACCAAACATCTTGCTGTAACTGCCCATTCCTATTGTATCAATATGACAAATAATTTCAATACTGGACTCCAGAGCTTATCACTAACAGCCTACATATGTGATTGCAAATAATTTTCAGAGGTGAAGGTTATAATATGAAACAACTAGATTTTACTTAAGCTTTCATGACAAAGCATTAGAAGACAAAAATATTACTTTTTTTCTTTAATTTATTTGGAATTCAGCTGAACAATATTTACAGTATTATGTGGCAAAACTGCAACTGTAGTTAATAACAGATTTCTCTAAAGGATTAATAGTGTTACAGTTGGATTTGGTATGATTTCAAGGGCAAATAAAAACTATTCTTTTTCTTCTGTATAACATCTGACACATCATTGGGCCGGGTATCATTTTAGATTCATTGCATGAAAGATAACTGCATCTATTAGATGAGCCTTGTTACATTACACTAAATCTCCTAACTAGAGTCTAAGAAAAAATACTTGTTTTTTCCTCACAAGACTAAAATCATGTTCCCTACACTGGGATTACAAAGAGAAGTATAAATCTGTCAGAAGCGATCTGTTTAACAAATAAGCAGTTTATAGCACTAAATATTTTGTAACGCCTAGGTAACACACCATACATTGAAAATTCCGTCAGATCCAACGTCTTGGAAATACGCTGAGATGGAACATCAGCAAAACAAACTCACTAGTCCTGAAGTTTATCTGATATCCTATCAGCAGCAGATGATGTTTTAAACAGAAAGGAAAGAGAGAGCAATATTTTAACAGCATGAACAAGTCCTTACCCAGTGGCTGCCCCGCGATGATCCTGGCGTTCTCTCCCGCCACGGCGGCCCTGGCGTGCCTCTCGCTCATGTACTGTACGAACGCGTAGCCTTTGTGCACCGAGCAGCCCACGATTTTCCCGTACTTTGCAAAGATCGCTTCGATGTCACCTTTTTTGACAATGGCTGTGTTCAGGTTACCGATGAAGACTCTGGAGTTGATGGACTTTGGGTCGTTCTTATTGGTGACATTGCTGGTCTGTGTTTTGCCAGTCATGGTTGGATCACTTGGCTTTAAACCTTAAATAAAGAACAAAGAGAATTGTGTTTCTAAGCATACACCTTAGACTTTGGATGATTTTTCCAGCGATAATTCACCTTTCATTTCTCACTTTAGGTGAATCTCAACTCAGAAGAATCAAACTTCCTAAAACATATTATCAATAAAACCAAGGTAGCACATTTTAAACTGTTGCTCAAAAGTAAAATTTAAGCTTCTTATTTTTATAGATATGAAATATACCAATACATCTCTTAATACAATGCTGTGATTGTAGAGCTTTACTGTAATCATATGTGGATTTCTGCTTAGAAATTCAATATTGACTTTTTAAGTACTTAGACATCTAGAAACTGCAAAGCAAGAGAATGAATCATTATCTACTGTCAAAGAAATGAACATTCAAGGCCATGTAGAGAGCAAACTCTTAAAATGAAAAACAACTCTGCTTTTGTTTGGTGTCAGTTAGAGCACATTTCTCAGCAGTTAAATATTGCTGTAAGGTGTGCAGGGCAGGTAACTTACAATTCCTAACTGCAATCAATATATTTCTATCAGAACAATTTTCCCTGTAAATTCAGTACTAAAAAAGAACAGAGAAAAGACAGAGGCTTATGTTTTGAGAATTGAAAAGTAAGAAAACAACCTATTTTAATTCCAGGAACACAGATTTTGTTGGTTCTTTGCTCTTTTATCTGAGGTCAAAAGTCCAAATGCATCCTGGTAAATCTCTGATGTTCCCAACACATCATAATAATATGTAACCATATTATTTCTGTGAAAGATTTAGTAAAAGAAGAAAAGATCCCAACACTGCTTGTGTTCATCTAGCCTCACCTCTAAAGCACTTGAGATTTTCATTATTTGTATGCAAATTCCACCTGCCATTCTATCCCTCCATTTACATCAATTTACTTAGATGGATATTAAATGAAAGAAATTGTCCCACCTCTGCAGTGGGTTTTCTTTATCTTGAGTACCATAGAAATGTCAAAAATATGCATAGCTTTAAGTAGAGAAAACTTGTTTTGTAAGAAGAAGGTCATTTAGGCAGCAGTCAAATATAGGCCGTGTCTTACAGCCAAGACCTATGTTACTATTTTTTAACCTGTTCATACTTTTGATTAGATCAGACTAACATCTCAGGCAAGAAGAGAATCCAGTTAAATACTTCTCATGGTTAAAGCTCAGTTCATTCCTCAGAATGAAAAGTTACAATAACTTCTTTTCTGGACATCTAAATTGGAAGTTTCATGTTTTAAATCAGTAGCTACCATACGTGAAGCTAGAAAAAGAAACCGTTGTCATCGAACTCTGCAAGATACCTGGTGAACAAAACAAGCACAGTCAGAGTCATAAGCACTTTGACTGACTCCGTTCCAGAGGATCCAAACCCCACCTTCCAGGCAAGAGCACACAATGGTGATGAGTGGGCCATCCTTCCGAGTCTCAGCAAACAGCCTGCTTTATTAAATGAATGTATTCAGCAGAGCTGCCAGTCAAATAGCTGGCATTTGATTAACAGCTTAGCATGAAAACTTACTCTATATTACAGCATTTAGAGAAAACACTCAAGAAAACAAGAAAAAAGGATGTTTTTCCTCTAAGTTTATAGATTTTTAAACACATTGTGGAAACACAACATACTGTATACATGCACAAAATTCATCATGGAAAACCAAGAAAACTGCCTTGAAAGCAAACCTCTGAGCCTTATCATTAGTCAAACTCAGCATTGTATGTTTCTAGATTGATGTGCAGATTGTGCATGTTTGAAGTCATGTCTGTACATAGCTAACCTGAATATTGTGAACGTTCAAAGTAGTGCACTTGGTACTGTAATATTTTGAGGGCAAACCATCTACAAAACATAAATATAATGCACACTAAGATCCATATTGGTATAAAGTAGACTGCTAATGTTTTTGGAGACCTAGGAATTTTAACCTTATCTTAGATACGCCTGTATCACACGGTAGTCAAAATGACAATAGCACAGCCATGTTAGCTTAAAGAGCCCTAATGACCCAAACTGAAGAGAAAACATGGAAGAGTTGCAAGGATAAAGATAAAAGTTAGGGCAGTCGGGCTGCTGATGAGCAGGGGACAACTGGTGTCCCCCCTGGTGCCAAGCTGCACAACACTTCAAATATCTCTCTATTGGGAAAACCTACCACAGAGAGTATTGTGTTCATCTTTGCCAAGATCCAGGAAAAAAAAGCTGTATCTGTTCTTATACAGTTCTTAGCATCTTGTTGATATTATGTGTATTTATCGATTGCATAGCTGAACTTATTTTACTAAATTCATAGAGGTAGTTTATCACAAGTAAACTGGTCTAGATCACTGGTCAAGAAAACACAGCTTTGACTGGCAGACCTGTCTCTTCCACTAACCTGCCATGTGACTCTCAGTAAGATGCTTTTAGTGCCTCGGTTTCCACTCTTTAATCTTCAGATGTGCATTTTTTTGACTAAGGGCTGTGCCTCAGTGTATGTTTATATAACTTCTAACATGATGATGTGACCTCAGTTGGAATGTTCAAGCACAACCAGCAGACCATTAAAAAAGATGACAAGGAGAAAATAATCTACAGAAAATCTGCCAGAAGTCAAGCTTTGCATAAAAATTAAGCAACAAAACTCTTTATTCATTACCATCAAAATTGTTTTCTAAACACCAGAGTACTAAACTTTGTATTTTCTCTATTGTTTAGCCATTTAACATGGGATTTAGTTAACTATTCTCTTTATTTCATTAAAATCCTCATTTTATTTTTGCCCGGTTTTTCTATGTATTAGTTTAAATAGACTTTGAATAGGACATTGAATATTTCTCTCTTGTAATTGCTCTTTGCAATGCAAATTTATAATATTTTCATAACACAAAAAAAGTAGTTGTCTGGTGGGTTCTCTCATATTCAAATGAGCAGTCAGGAAAACGTGCTGCAGAAATTCAAAGGGTAAGAATAATACTAACATGAATGATTGAGATTTGATTGCCTTGCTGGTCATAATACTATTGTGAATATTTCATAAAAATAAAATATCCATGGGATCTTCATTACAATATTAAAGAACTTATGGCAAATTCTACACCTCACTTCCAATATGCATCTGTGAATACAGAATTATACCAATATTCTCTGAGCTATCAGTAAAATCACAAACATTTTACATCATACAAATACAGAAATAAATGAAATAGTGAGAGAAACACATCTGAAATAATCTCATTTCCTTGCAGCCTTTGATAAAGTATCTTGCTAATTTCCTATTATTGAAATTATCCTTTCTGGTAATAAATATCTCCTATATGCCAAGCATATATTTTAAAAAATGCTTTACAAATAACATTTAGCTGTCATGAACTTCATCATATTTATTTATTCAATGCACTTCATTACATACAGCATTGTTCCATGCAGTAGTTGATTTAATTATTCTACCAAGAAATAACAGTTTAAGTCTTGGTATACTTAAGAAAAAGTTATAAATTAGACAATTTCTTTCACTACATAGGTCTCTAAAGTTTGCAATTCTTTCTTAAACTTTAAAATTTCTAACATATCAAACTGGAATGAAAAATGTAAATTATTAAAATTAGATTCCTATCATCCAGGACACACAAGTGAAAAGTTTAAACCAGTCAGTTTGAAGTGCAGAAGAGGGGAATAGAATTTAAGTCTTGGCTTCCTTCACTTTTCCAGCATTTTCTGACAAGGTTTGGCTAAGCACCAGCATTTGTAGCTGTGAAACTCATCTTCTTTCCATAAGATGCATACGTGAACCCACAACTCCATTTCACAGATGTTTCTCCTCTGGAGCTGTGCCTAACACCAGAGCAGTGAAGACAGCAATCTTTTTACAGCTGTGCCATGGTCCAGTGCAGGGAAAACACAGAACTTGAAGCAAAGGAGAAAGGGAACGATTTGTCAAATTCTACATCCCAGTTATTCTCAGGCATTTCTTTTAGGGAGTACGCACGACCATAATAGTCCTCCTGGATTTCTGCTCCCCGTGCTGCTTTACCAATGATTCTTCACACAGTAAAATGCAAAATTTGTCTTTGAACAGACATAAATTTAGTTAAACTGGAAGAAATATTAAGGATATATAGAAATTTGAGGATCTAAGTTAAAGGGATTTTGAAAGCAATTCACTTCAGCATCTTCCCAGTAGTACAAAAGTTTCTTATTTTGAGCTACTGAGTGGAACTTGTAACCTGTAAGTAAAATTTCTATCAAATATTGAAATTTTGTCTCTGGAGTTGTCCTTATGTATTTTCCTATGCTGAATTAACCAATGAGGCAAACATGTAATAAATCTGTTAGAATTAGAAAAATCAGGTAAATCTCTTCAGAATACTAGTCAATATTTGTACTGGTAGGTTGGGGTTTCTCTCTTATTTTTTTCTTTTTTCTTTTATTTTTCCTAAGATTTATACCTAATTTTGCTTTAAAAATTTTTTTTCATTAAGTTTAGCAATGCTTTCAGGAGCTTCTACATATTTATGTGGTTTTATTTTGGAGATGTTTCTTTCCTTTCATCAATAAAACCTTTGCTACTTTTAACCAAATAAAAAAAGTCTACATATTCAATGAACTAGGGATTACTTGGAGTGACTTTAGGAAAAAATAGGGTCTACTGAGGAAACACTGACATAACAAAACTGAAAATCTTTAAGGAATACAAACCCTTTCTGAAAATTAAACAAAATTGTGTTATTTTTATAGAGATTAAACATCAAAATTAGATGTATTTTTTAACAAATGAAACAGGAAAAAATTAAAACCACTTTCATTTCCCATCTCCCTATCCCCCAAAAAAATTCATTTAGAGATCATATTTAGAGATGAGCCAGTAAGTAATCAAAAGTCTGCATTAGATTTGTGTGATAGCAAAAGAGCAATTGTGTGAAGAAAGATTTTTAAATATGAAAATTTCCATCACTGCCAGGTTACTCTAAGCACCATTAAATTCCAAATCTTAATTTTTGCTATTTACAATAAGATGCTTGCACGCTGATATTCACAGTGAACATTTGATTATTGCAATGCCTTCTAAAAAAGATAAAGCCCTTAACAGACAAGGGGTTGATCAGTGATCTTTGTTTCCACAATGAAATCCACAGAAGTAAGTACAGACTGTGAGAAATTAATTGGTAGATATATGGGGGTCAAACTGAGCATGGTGATTCATTGGCAAAATCCAAACATCATAGTATTGGTCCTTAGATAGACAAAATGCAGCACTACAACATGTGATCAGTCTCTGGCCCAAAACACATGGTGTTTTGCTTTTTTTCAGCATTTCTGAGCAATCTCTGCCCTTCTGCTGTCCAGCCTCCGTTAAAAGCTGGACTTTTGTCAGTATCAAGTTCAATTGCTGCTTTAATAGCTGAGATTTTCTGTGATGTGCTGTCTTTGAGCTTAAAGAATCAATAATTATTAAAACATTAATCAAGAAAAAACGATTAGGAGATGACATATGTTCTTTACTTTTTGATTACCTGTTAGCAAGAGTGATAACATTAATATTTTTATACTTTTGCAGACAAATTTAAGATATTTAAGCATTTGAAGTGTCCTGTGCATGAAATGTCCTACCACATAGATTTATCATGCATTGGTACTAATATTTTATGGAGAAAATTTGATATTCATGTTAATTCTTTTAATAAGCAATCATTAAAATATTTTATCTCAGTTAAATCAGTACTTGACAAAACCCCTATAAAACTTTTCGTATCTGTTGGAAGCACAACTATTGGATATTTCACGATGGCAGGGAGGAATGGAAGGATGGAAGAGGAAGAACAGAAAGCTATCGGATAAAATATATTCTGTCTTGAAGAAATCCTTTATTCTTTATGTTTTAAATTCATTTTTAATGAACTACTATATCTAGGTCACACAAATAAAGAAAAAAGTTATTCATATGATGTTTAGCTGAATTCACAGCAAAATATTCCAGTCTTTTCCAGTCATCGTATAAGTTAAAGAATATGCTTCCTCTCTTTCTCTTCAAGATATCCTGCCTTTTTATTTGTTTATTTATTCAGTTAGTTAGTTATTTTTATATGGTTTAGCTTTTTGCTTCCTTTCAATTGCTTTTAAAAAGGGGTAGACACATCATCTCTATAACATGGACAATGCTCCCTTCAAGCTGGCATTTCTGGAGGAACATAAATGACAAAATACATCAATACTTGCTATGCCACATCTTGTAGAAAATGAAGGACTGAAAGATAAAATGCTATAGTAGATCTCACTTCATCTTCTGCTGTCACTCTTCTCAAAGAGACAAATACTCTCTTCTTGGATGGTGAATAAAATATATCTACTTGTTAAAAAATTAAAATATCTGGAGATTAATGACAACATTCCAACAAAAATAACCACTTTTAAGGATACATTATTTCACAGTTGTTCAAGCTTTTGGAACAGTAAGGTGAAGATGTGCACTCTGTCCCAGGAGTAACCCCACCCCCAAGAAGTGGGAGAAAAAAGGAGAAGTCCTGAGGTCTGCACAGGTGTATAGAGTTGCAGCTTCTTACTGCCCTGCACTAGTTCATGGTGCTGGAAACTTCTCCCACCCAAAGGGATGGAAGGAAATGGAGCAGAAGGAAATGGAACCTGCCAACACAGAAAAATAGGGATTTTCTCTCCTATTCACATGCTCTTTTTTTCCCAGGATGTAGAAAATAACTCTGTAAAGGTTAGAAAATAATAGTATAAAGAAATATTTCTCTAGTACAATATTTGTCGAGGACTCAGATATGGGTCCCTTTCCTTCATCATATTTAAACCCTACAAAATACAAGGATTTCTTTATTTATAGGTTATAAAATCAATATGCAACTCTGGTGGCTGGGATAAAAAGTAATTGTGATAACACATACCAGTATAGTTGTATAAATAATACAGTGAAATCAGGAGAAAAATAAATAAAAAAACTAAGACTTACTTAGGATATTAAGCAGAGTTTGAAATGGAGTAAAAATAATACATTATCTAGTTTCTTAAAGATATACACACTTTGAGGGAATACTCAAGAGATCTGGACATTGAGGTCAGTTAGAGGATTGCAGAATGGTACCTTTGCTTTTGTCCTGCAGGTAACACTTCACCTTTCAAAATATCTCTAGGACAGAGAGCACGACTTGGACATTTTTGATACTAATTAGAGAATTAATTACCAATTTTAATTATTAATGAAAATAATGTGTTAGCTTTGATATTTTTCTTTAACATGTCTTCTTTGGGATTGATGGGCTGGATATGTCTATCCAGGAAATGGTGACAGAAACTTTTCATACTGGGATGTGTTGCTTGTATGTGCTGTCAGACAGGTTCTTGGAGAAGGAAATGAACAAGTTTGGGGTCTTTTGTTTGTTTTTTTGAGCAAAAGGTAAACTTCCCTTCATGTCCAATATTTTGACCAGACCTATTTGTGGCCAGCTATCTCATCTCTTCCGAGTTATTATTTATTATTTATGCAGCAAGCTATTTTAATCTTCTCTCATCCCTCATTTCTGCTGGCTTTTTAATAATTTTTAAAGCATTTCTGACTTTCTGTGATGGTCTAAATCTGTTTTCAGTCTTTGGTTTTGAGTGCAGTGACAGTAAAATCTGCAGGACTGTTGTCTTTCTCTTCACTTGGTGACTTTGTGATACTATGGATTGCCTAAAAAAACAATCTTGGTTATATTTGCTGTCATATGACATTTCCAGCTAATCTTGTGTTCAGTAGAAATGCTTGGTGTCATTTGGCAGTGTTCCTCCCTCTGTGTTTGTGCTTGCTCTTCAGCTCCATGACACTGTGAGGATTAAATGAGCCTTGGCAAGTAAGACAGTTTCCTACTATTATTTTTTATATTCCCAACCTTCCTAATAAACTCCACCAGTTTTGTCTGCCCTCAAGGGAGTTTACAGTCCCAAGGTATAACACCTGCTGAAATTTTAATTAATGAATTGTTTTAATGATTTAGAATCTAAAGCTATTATTTAAAATTGGCTGTTGCAAGGGTGCCTATATCATGGTTAGATGTTTCCCCAACACCACAGTTCTTATTTCACTCCTTCTCTGTTATGTACTAAGCTGTTTTTTGGGAGACATGACATAGCAAGGCTGATATGAAGAAATTTTTCAAATTATTCTAAGAGAAGAAAATTATTTTGGAAATTTGTCATGCATTTTTAAAGTAAAATCTTATATTTATTGCTTATGGAAATGACACAATCAACTCATCGGTAGACTAATTTTATGCTACCAAAGTCTCAGACAAAACTTCCGGTAGCATTATTTTGACTAGAATTTTTCTCCATTGTGTTTCCTCTATTATTTTGTAAGACTCTGAAATGGGATTTGAGGAATGTCATGGTCTAGGCTGTTGAATGCCAAACAAGAAGTCAAGAGCTTCCAAATTGTAATCCTAGCTCTGGTACAGGCTTGATAAGAGACCTTATGCAAGTCACTTAATATCTCCACCTTGTCCTCTTTCTTCAGAAACTGGCAGTAATACCGACAATATTCCAGCTCAGTGGGTTGTTGCGTGAATGAAATTTAAAAATGCAAAAAATGCTGCAACAGTAGTTAGTGTAATAGAAAATACACCGTTTAATTGAAAATGTAAGAATTTGTTTTAAGGATTGGTGGCATTCTTGTTTTTCTGTATAATCCCTATATTTTTGTATTTTTCTAAGTATTTTGTATTAATGGGTATTTTTATATTTTATCTCCCATATTAGTCGATCAAAACAATTATTTCATCTTTCATAATGATGAGAGGTATTTAAGAGTACTTGTATTTCATAATCAGTCAAATTGGAATCACATTTTCTATTGTGTTCACTCCATAATGTCCCTCTCACAGTCATGTCTGGGGAATTTATGCCAGATGACCACACTGTGCATCTGACTTACAGGAAGACAAGCTATAACTGACAGCAAAGTAATTCTGATATCTGACTCTGCCAGCAACTTTCCCAGCATTATGTAGTAAATCATGGGCATATTGTGCGTTTGATTTCTCCATTTCATTGTTTTACCCCACTCATTCATCCTGCCTAGATTTTTGTAGTGGTCAGATGTGAGCTGCATCTTTTAAACAAAAGAAAATCTTCATGCCATATCCCTGCACAGTCCTGCTTTTCTTGCTTAGCCTGTACAGCACATCCTGAGTCAGGAACTCAAGGTAATATGCTACCATTCACCACAAAACAGCTGAATGCTTTTTTAGTCTATCTACAAAGTCTGTTCCAGCTTTTCAGCCACTGAATCTCATGTGCTTATATCAAAGTTTAAGATTATAAAGGTAGTCAAGAAACAAGATTCTCTCACCACTGAGGATATACAACAAGATATCTGATGTTTCTTTCCTTGATAAACTTTAGAGTTCATTTTGCAAAATGAATGTGATAATGGGATTTTGAAATGCAAAATGTGAAAATGGGATTTTCCAAGTGGGATAATAAAAATTTCCATCTCCTATACATGCAGTACGCAGAAAGAAAAACTCATAGAAAATATGAATATGTATCTAATGATGATTTTGTTAGAGTCTTAAATCTTGTATTTGGATCTCATTCAGCTATTTTTTCCACCAAAATCATTCAACCATGTGCAAGGTCTTAACAAACTAGATCCATAGACTCTCCTGGGTATTTCATGAACAGAAATTCAAAGCTACATGTGAAACATTTTCTCTTCTATCATCTGAACATAAAGACATCTGAAGTTTAATTGCACTTTGGTTTCTGAAACATACAAGCAGCCTAATATCCTGCTGAATTGTTTAAAAATTTTCAATATTTAGAGGCTTAGAATGTTTAAGCCTGCCCCAATACATGCATTAACACGTCTACAGACTGTTTCAGTAATTTTCCTCTGTTGTTAGTATGAAGGACACAATATCCAATTGCAGCACCTTTCTCAATGTCTTAACTGATAGTTCAATATTTAGGGCTTTCTCTGGGACAATGGAAAGTTTCCTTTGATTCTCTATTGATGAAAATTAAAATTTGCATTCTCTCTCTCCTGAGCCTGTGCCTTGGATCTCTTAGCAATCACTTTAGCATGGCTGCTTCAGGCTCTTAACTCTGTATCTCCCTTCCTAGACAGCCTTCAAGAACATTTGACATTTACTTTGTAATTAAATCTATGTGACTATTCATGCCAAAGCCTTAGTAGGTACTTTTAATTTAAAAAAAAAAAAATTGTCTGTTTGTTTTTCAGTTGCATGTTAAGACATGGAAATTAAATGAAAACTAGCATAGTAATATTTTCATTGTTACTGAGAGATTTCAAAACCTGCAGTTCCTACACTATGCCCCATAGCTTACAAAAAATCTGCTAGATAACTTAAGAAATGTGTAAAAAGCAATGTGTTGCAATACTGTGCATCATTGAGAACCCCTGAAATGCTATTCTAATTTTTCTTTCTAAAATAAGGTGTATATATGCACAAAAGGTCTTATCTGCCCCCTCTCTAACATTTTGTGAAAAGCCATATAAAAATTGGATGAGAAGCTTTCTTCCCAATATTTCTATAGTTTTGTAGTCTCAGCAATAACTTTCTGCTGCAGCAAATAGATACAAGCAAGATTTTAATTTAGTTTGGGTTAATAACAATTCTTAGTGGAACTATGATTTTACTCTAGCAGACATCTGATGCCCACACACAATGATCACTGTCCCTACTCAGCTACTTATTTTATTTATTTTATGCTCTTTTAGAGACTTGTTTAAACAAACACCATAGAATAGGAACGTGCCAGAGATGGTTCCCTAAAAAAATAACCTGAACATCAATCAACCAAATTAAGGCAGACATTTTCATGCAAACTGTGCAAACCCAGCTGTCGGTGTAGTTTTCTAGCAAAATATTTGAGCAAATTGTGATTTTCTGGGACAGTGCCTAATTATTTTATTTCAGCAGGTAACTTGGCCTCTGGGATGCAAATCTGTGTACATTTGAATGTTCTATAATTTGGTGCTGGCTGCAAATTCCTGGGCTTGGCTAACACTTGGCAAAGAGACAGGTCAGAAAATAAATCAGTTTCTATTTGGATAAAAGTCTAAATTGTCATGCTCTTTCCTTGTACTGAAATCTTGTATTATAAATGTCTTCACTGTACCTCCATAATACCTGTCTTATATATTCTCTGCTTCTTCCCATACTTCAGGCCATTCACACTATTTCTTACTCAAGTCCACTTTATTCTTTCCATGCCTCCCAGTCCTTCCTGCAGATTTTCTTCCTCCTTGAACCTGAAGGAGTAACACTGGTATGTAGGTTGTCACACTGCTTTTATTTCTGATTTTTCTCTCTTAATGTGCTTCATAAAAAACAGCCCTGGGTCTTTTTAAAGAAACCCTGTTCATTTTTAAAGACAACAAAAGAATTATTCTAGTAACACTGAGCATGCAGGACATTGGGCTTTTTCTTTCTTTCCATGCTGTACATATATATCAGAAGGACCATAAACAAGGAAAACATTTCCACTAAATTTTCGAACTGCAAAGTGGATTATGATTTATTTCTAAGCCAAAAAATGCAAGCCTGGAAAGAAAATTCTTAGAAACCTTGTAATCAAACATAAAAATCTAAGATGCTTAACATTAATATAATCCATTTTATCTCTCCTGTATCACATGAGATTGGAAAAATTTGAGTGTAAAGAAACCTCCCTATGAATCTTACATTTAAATAATTTATTTTATTGATTATACTTGATCTCCAACATCATGCTGTAGAGCTGTAAACTATCTGATAAGAATGCAGTAAAAGTTGGTTAGAGAAAATAATTTAGAATGAATAATTTATGTCTCAGATTTTCTACCATGTAAAGATTTTTCATTAGCTCATGCTGTCATAATACCTAATCTCTGATCTAATGGATTATATTATTAGAAGGATTCATTATCAAAGTAACTCTGCTTTAAACCACAGTATAGCTTTCATTGATTTAATTGGGAAGAAATAGTTATTATTTGAAACAAGAAGTGTTTTCCTATTGCTTTTATATTATCCCCTTGAAGTGAATCTGAACAGGTGCACATTAAGTTTTGATATTTGACAGCTTGTAATGAATTAGGAGCTCTTTTTCTTGTAAATATAGGTCAGTTGCAAACAGCTATTTCATAGCACTTGCATTTCAACCGTAAATATTTTAAATATTCTTTAATTTTATCTACCTTACCGAGATTTAATTTAATCTAGTATATTCAGTGATATAATTTGCTTCCATTTGTCATTCAGTGTGTTTCTGCCACCAAATTTGCTCAGGGAGCTCTCAAATAAACATTCAAAAGCACTCACACAAATGAAACTTGGCGACTCAGAGCTGAAATATGAAAAGACCAAAGGAGGGGGCAAAGATAATTATAAGTGTGCATGAAATCTGCAGAAGAATGTTCCTTGTGTTTTTTCACTTGGCTTAAGTGATCAGCTTTGGCAGCTCAAATTGATTACTTTCAGTCTGTATTATCTTATCATCCCAACTAATTACAAGACATGTGATGGTGCGTGCACTTAACTTGGTCTTGTCAACAAATATTAATTATTTGACAGAGTTAATTATTTTGGAGCTAAAACATACTCAGCAGGGACTACACTTGTCTTTCAACATGCAAGTCTCAGTGCCCCAATCACTTTATATACAACAGTCCTGCATTTCCATTTGTATTGTTAGTTATTCTCCTAATGTGATTATGCATTTTTGATTCAGAAAAAACCCAAAACAACCACAACAACAACAGCAACAAAAATCCTTACTAAAAAACATCTTATTGCTTTTCAAAAGTGTATAACTGCTTTGATAGCAATACAACATCAATTCCTACGTAACTCATTTGTGCAAGTGATGAGAGCTGTCAAATAAGGAAGACTGAGCTGTAGCTGAGTAACATAACTGTCATCTTCTTTGTGCCTTTTAAAATAGACTTTTCTTATTTTTACCTATGCTTTCCAATTTATGTAAGAATTGCTTCTCAAGTTTAAGAATTATCTGTATATTTAAAGCAAAAAAGTACTGATTCAATGCTTTTTACTGTTACTATTATTATATTTTCCTTTGTAGAAAGGAGCTAGAATCCTTAAGAGAAAGGTGTTTGAGGAAATGGTTACTAGTCCCTTATTTCTTTCGCTTTAATCAGCATGTGACTATAACCCTTATCTTTGATATTTACATAAGGAAAGTTAAGTGCTATCATCTTCTATAAAAGAAAAAGTACCTTCAGAATGAAAAAATTTGTCATGATTAGGAGAAAGATCTGGATTAAATTTTACCACAGAAATATTTCTCTCTCAAAAGTGATTTCCTTAGATGTTTCTGGTAGTTTTTATTGAGCTATTTCTTCTTCTGTCAACTCCTCTAAAGTGTATAATAAAAAAGAGTGTAAAGAAATGCATTTAAGAAAGAGTGGAAAATTGCAGCCATCTCTGGTTTTTATATATTGGTAATCTGAAGATAGAAACTTGCTATTTGGTGCATTTTCCCCTTTTCTGAATATTTTGAAAGTCCTCCAAACAACTCATCCATTCTGAAAAGGTAAAGTTCTGTTGGAAATTGAGATCTTTACTACCTGTCCAAGATGAATTAGAAGTTTTGTGTGCACACATCTTCAGAACAGCAACAATTTATGTAGATCTGCACTAATTCTTGCTTTCCATGCTGCAACAGTGTACTGGGGATCTGTGAAATGCTTGAATAATTTTGAAGGTAAGGTGTAGACTGTGGCATCTAAGGATGGTAAAGATGTCTGATGGAATAAAAACCTTGCTCTTCTTTTGTTTGCTGCTGCCTGATCTATAAATCCTCAGTCATGTAACCTACACATTTGGACTGCTTGACATGAGTATGATGTGGTACACTAATCTACATGAAAGTATGAGTAATACAGGCAATCTAGTTGCAAAAGGAGATATTTGAAAAAGACCTTTTAATGAGCAACCTTTGCTTTACAAAGCATAACAAATCAGACAGGTTTATTCACAGTTCTCTGTCTACCAAGACAATTCCTTCAGTAAGTTCCTTAGAAACATGGAAAAATACCTAACATAAAGTTGTCAATCTATTGACAACTAATTTTGATGACAGAATTTGCTATGAAATTTACAATGATTTTTTTCATAAAGCATCATTGACAAAAGCATGACATATATGCAATAAAACTCATCTCCTGGTTCATGGTGTTAGTGCTACCATAAATACTTTCACAGCTTTTTCCTTCATCCTACAGTTCAGTAAGTAAAGAATGAGGAAAGACATCCACATAGAGTCATAATTTTCTGTAATACAAGCTTTGCCCAAAGATAGAAAAGCATATTCCCATGCCACCTATCTAAACAACTATTTAGCTAACTTTTCAGAAAGATCTTGAGACTCTTTTTTTCCTCCTCTGTGCTAGCAACGCACTAATTCTTTAAGGTGAAGAGCAGAACAATTTTGCTGAGAATCTGAAAATATTAACACTGTCTCAGACAGCTCAACTCTGAGAATTATTAAGAAACTGTTACAAGCTTGGTTAATGATCATCTCGATTAAAATATATACCAGTCTTTTCTCTTTCTGTTTATGAAGTATGAACACTTTAAAGAGCACACTATACTAATGTTGAAATGTTGTTTTACAATTTTTTTTCCAGCTAGTAATATCTAAAGAATCTTTAGAAAAGGACAATTTATAAATTCAGGTACATTTTTAATTAATTTGTAATTATAGAATCAACTAATGGCATAAAGGATGCCAGAGAATGCCTGTTTCACCTCTTAACAGAATCTGCTCCAGGGAAAATCTGTGGTGGGTAGATTGCTGATTGAATTAAAAGAAGTTTCAGGTCAAGTCAAAGCAAAAAATACTTTTGTACTCTGAAGCCATAGCAAAAAACAGAATGAAACATGTTGTTTTGGATAAAAGTTAGAAGACACAATAAGCTAAAACATCACTAAATGCTAAACCACTGCTAAAACATCATTATATGGGAGAATTCAGTGCTATTTTGGAAGTGTCCATTTAAAGTGCTTTGACCTTTATTCTCTCTCCAGTTTTCATGATGAAAAAACACGGTAAATTTGACATAAAATTAAGTGCATCTGCTTGAAAATTTTTGCAGTTTTTCAATTATTGTTCCACACGTGCCAAGTGGCATCACCTCAAAAATATTAACAAATTTGCTTTCACAATGTCTCCTGATGGGAAGGAGGTTTTCTATCTCAGCATAACAACAAATTAACAAATTTCTTGTCTCAAAATATCTCTATAAACACATGGATTCAGCCTTAAGTCCCAATCAACTACTCATATGTAATTCCATTTGGAATATAACCAAAGTAGTTGACAGAAAAGCTTTAATGAGAATAGGGAACACTAATGACAGTATTCCATTATATCTTCCCATAAATCCTCTACTAAGAATATTTTGTTTTACTCTGTTTTAATATCTGCTAATGTTGTCATCAAGATATTTTTATTATTATATCTCAAAGAACAAGAATGTCCACAATGACAGGGCAGTTTTAAAAGGATGTGCACAATGTTACCTACACTTGGATAAACCTTATTCCTTTCTGGCCCTGCTTCTGCAAGTGGCAATGAAAAAAACTAAATTATAGAAGAGTCGGTTGAATCTTCCCCAACATTTATAGAGTCTGTGGTTGCACAGTATGTGTTGTGGGTATTCCCAGATGCTGTGGGTTATATAGCATTTCAAAATAAATACTGCAGGCACCATACCAACTGGAGGCTTACAGATGGCTGATTGTGAAAAGCCATTAGAAAGTTTGAGTCTGTGTGGCAGCAATTTCTGACTGAAATAGTGCAGTGAATTGTACCCACTGCTTATTTCATTTTGGTGCTTTTTTTTCCCCTTTTAACAACCCTCAGTACAGCAAAACTCCTTTCTGTCCCTGTCATGAACTTTCAAGACAGACAAGAGGGAAAAAACCTAACATGCAAAAAACATACATACATGACTTTCCTCTTTATCCTCTTTTTTCCTCAGCTTCCCCTGAGTTCCAAGTAAATTATTTTCCTGCTGATGTTTTCACTGATGTTTTCAGAGAATGCTTTTGATTGCATGAGGCTGATACCACCGAATATGTCAGGTAGTAGAAATGAAAAAGACAAAATCCTGAAAATTAGTTCACTAGAGCTTGTACCTAGAGTGCAGAAGAAAGCTCTAGAAAAAAAATGCTGTATTGTCTCTCACCACTGATATTTTGAGCTCTCATTCCCTCTTTTCTTTTTTCTCAAGAGTGGAGCAGGAGGTTTTTGTAACTCCAAAACCACAATATCACCCATGGGTACCAAGAGGAAAAAGGTTGATTTTTAAAGTTATGATGGGGCAGTCTCATTGTGCCCAAAGCTTGTATTGATTTCTGTGAGCACTTAGGATGCTGCATGGCAAGTATGAAATAATTAAACACAGACAGACATAACCATATTTCAAAAAAATATTTGGTTTAACAGGATTTCTGGAAGTGAAATACGATTAAAATTTTGATCTACTGTTTCTGTTCTCCCACTGGAATCAGGCAGAACCTCTTTAACTACAGAATCTTTCCCCCAGTTGACCGCCATCCTCAGACCCAAGCAAATGAGACAGTGAACAAGCAAGGGAATTTGCTGCAGCCTAGCAACAATTCTTACTAAATTACAGAAAGATGACATTCATGAAACTATGAAAAGAGTCTGAGACTCAGTAGAACTCATCAGGAACTACTCTGGTTTCCTTCTTACAGGGTTGTCAGAAAAAGCTCTGGACTTCAAACAAGTAACTGCAAAACCATGATATACTGAATCCAAGCTTTGAAACATCAGGGGCCTAATTTCAAATGTAAACAGAGTGCCTGATGCAGGGAAGATCAAAATGGCTGAGAGTACTGCAGAAAAACAAGTTGAATTTGGGGGAAACAACCATTTATGGATGGAGTAATTTTTCTCTCAAGTGTGTAAAAACAAGAAATGACTCTCACAACAAGTTTCTTGGGTGCTCTTCCCCCCCCAAGAAAAATTTATTCTAATGGACTGAAAAGCTTCGCTTTACATTTATGTTGAGCAATAGCACTCACTTTTAAATGTTCATTATGTACAAACAAAATCCTAAATTAGAAAAGTAATAAAGAAACACTGCTTCATTTACATGAAGAGCATGGTCAAGTGAATCAAGTTTTACAATAAAAATCACTGCTTCTATGATTTTTATCTTCTTTCATGGAGACAGCGGTGCAAATAAAAGGCTTCAATATGAGTGTAGACACTAAGATAAAAAGTAATACCAATACAGAAATTTATTTTTTCTCCCCTCTTCCAGTTCCACTGTGATGCAAGATCATAGAAGCACAGAATCATGGACATCTCGAGTTGGAAGGTGCCCACAAGGATCATTGAGTCCAGCTCCTGGCCTTGCACAGGAACATCCCCTAGAGTCACACCATAGTTTAATGTCTTTCTTATATTGTGGAGACTAAAACTGCCCTCAGTACTCGAGGTGAGGCCACCCCAGTGCAGAGCAGAGCAGGACAATCCCCTCCCTTGCCCAGCTGGTGATGCTGTGCCTGATGCCCCCCAGGACACGCTTGTCCCTCCTGGCTGCCAGGGCACTGCTGACCCACATTCAGCTTTCCATTGACCAGGACCCCCAGGTCCCTTTCCCCAGCACTGCTTTCCAGCATCTCATTCCCCAGTCTGTCTGTACATCCAGGAATGTCCCATCCCAGGTGCAGAATCCATCACTTTCCCTTGTTCAACTTCAAATGGTTGGTGATTGCCCAGCCCTCTGATTTGTCCAGGTCTCTCTGCAGGGCCTCCCTGCCTTCAAGGGAGTCAACAGCTCCTCCAAGTTTTGTATCTGCAAACCTGCTCAGTGTCTCTTCCTTTCCTGCACCCAGGTCATTTATGAAGGTGTTAAAGAGCACAGGGCCTAAGATGGAGCCCTGTGGAACCCCACCAGTGACAGGTCCCCAGTCTGATGTCACCCCATTCACTGTAACCCTTTGTGCCTGACCCCTGAGCCAGCAGCTCACCCATCACATGATGTGTTTATCCAGCTGTGTGCTGGATATTTTATCCAGAAGGATTCTCTGAGAGACAGCATTGAAAGCTTTACTGACATCCAGAAAGATCAACCGGCTCCCCGTGATGAACCAGGTGGGTTACCTTGTCATGAAAGGAAATCAGGTTTGACAAGCAGGACTTTCCTCTCATGGAGCTGTGCTGGCTGGGATCAAAGACTGCACTGTCTTTCAGGTGTATTTCAATACTTCTCAGAATTATCTTCTCCATGACTTTACCAGGCACTGAGGGGAGACTGAGAGGCCTGTGGTTTCTGGGGTCCTTCTTGCTCTTGAAAACTGGGACAACATTGCTAGCTTACGGTCAGTTGGCACCTCTCTGGATTCCCAAGACCACACAAAAATCATAAAGAGAGGTTTCACAATGACATCAGCCAGCTCTGTAAGGATTCTTGGGTGAATCCCATGAGGACCCATAGATGGAGCAGCAGATCTCACACAGTTTCAGTGTCCACTGTGAGTTGATCATTCTTGCAGTCATGGACCTCCAGCTCAGGACATTAAGACATCCTTGATCCATCATTCACATTGAAAACAGACGCAAAGAATGAATTAAATACCTCTGCCTTATCTCTGTCCCTGTTTGTGATGTGATCATCCTCACCCTGTACTGGGCTGATACTATTTTTACACTGCCTTTTGCCAGTAGCATATTATACAATTTGTGGTACTTAGGCCAAATTTTTGTCTGAACATAATCTCCATTTATCTTCTCATTTCAAATACAGTAAAATTAAGGTTTATCCTTATTTGCTGGTGAGTTGGTGGACTTCTGTGTTGAAGAGTTTTTCCTTCGTCTAAGTCAAACACAATGACACCACTTTTTTGAATGCACAAAACTCTGGATAATATTATGTACCTGAAAAATCTAGTCCTGATGTGCCTCAAATTTTGCCTCAAAGTCAGCATATGATTTTGTTCTCTAGTGCAACTCTGCAACTCTTTTTGCTTAGGAAAACAGATTAATATCTTCCCCAGCAATACAGCATGAGATTTCAGTTGATATAGAGGCTATTGCCAGGAAAACTCATGAAAAATTCTGTATGAAAAACATGCTAAAAATGCTAAAGAATCACTTTTGAACAAATAAGAAAAAGTTATTGATTACTGATAATTAAATGGATGTTATCTATCCTGGGCAATGAATGGAGAGTGATCCTGTGAAAAAAACACTGTATGTAATAGTTTAATCCAAACTCTGCCTCATAAGACACAGCCGAAAGCAGGACAAATTAGAAACAAATAGTACAGTAAAAACTTGTCATTTCCCTGATGTTGACCTTCCATAGTAACAAAAAAACCCAATCCCCACAGAAAAACCCCCCAAAAATCCCAAGTAAATTTTCATTGGCAAACACACAGTAATGAAACAAATCAATCCGTGTCCCTGTACGCTGCATCCGCTCAAAAAACCAAAAAATTTTGTCACCCCTATGAATACCCAACAAGTATGAATCCATCACATACACCAGGAGAAGATTTTGTGCCATGGTCCTGTTCTCTGATAGATCTCTGAAGACACAATTGCAGTAAACAGTATCACTGAAGCACTCATACCAATTGCTTACGGAATAGTTATGTTCTCAGAACTTCTCACTGATGACTGTACTTAACATTTTATTCAAGATGTTTCCTATAGTTATATATGGATTGTAACAGTAAAGATTTTTGTCAACATAAAAATATCTTTTGAATTTTTTCCTAAGACTGAAGTTGGCCATGTTTTCTTAAAAGTAATACTGTTTAAACATTTACCTAGACACCACCATCTCCGATACCCAAAGATGAATAATATGAACATGTCTGTGGACCCTGAGATTAGCTCGGTTGGTTAGAGCATGGCACTGATAACATCCAAGGTCATGGGTTTGATCTTCACTTAAGAGTTGGATTTGATGGTCCTTGTGGGTCCCTTCCAACTCCAAGTACATACATACTGGTGAATATTTGCCACAAATGGTCTCCACAAGGATACTTCCATACCTCTGAAATCAAAAGAATTCTTCTTTTTTTTTTTTTTTGTTATTTATATTAATGGTTTTGGATAAAGTGTTTATTACAACAAGAATTAAAAGCTATGAAAACTAAAATAATCCAAGTTTTCCTTTTTGCTAAAAGGAAATTACTTCAATATGGAAGGGTCTTTAAATATTTTACAAGCTCTTGCATGTGTCCCCCAAAGTCTGAAACTTTATAATTTGCAATTTAAATACTGGTTGGTGGGATTTTGTTTATTTATTTGTTTGTTTTCTCCATAATATATAGGACTGAGAACATATTACGGTGAAAAAATTCAAAAGAAGAAACTACATTTTCACATAGACATATCATACTGTAATTTGAAATATAAAGGAAAAAAGAGTCTTTAAGAAATATTATTAAAATTTAGATTAATTGCGTATTTCTTCGCAAGAGGAGAGAAACATAGAAAGACTTAGAGTAATTAAATCTTTCATGTCTTGGCCTGTGCATGCTAATAAAGGCCAAAATGAACCTGACTAGCTTGAAAAAGCTATCTAGTGGACTTTAAACTGTCTCAGTTAATTAATAAAAGTTAAGTAAATTTAGAGTTCACTATAGATGTCAAAAAAATCTACAAATTTTATAGTACTTTCACAGAAGACAGAAGAGCTGCACTGAGGCTAGTTGCAGATTTGGGGAATCAGCATACAAAGTGAAAGAATTTATTTTTATCTTCACTTATCTGCCTAAACATCCCTGAGATTCCTTTCAGAAGCTCAGTCCACAGCTCCTTCCATCTTCCTCTTCTACCTCTTGTTCCACAGAGGAATAATGGAACATTTGTCCAGCATTTAAACAACAGTGTTCATGAAACACTTTTAATTAATTATTTTTATTTTAGTTTATATCTGTGGAAAATTAGTCATATCTGGAAAGATACTCTTCAGAGATTGTATATCAGTATATTGGTGTTCATGAAATATCAGTGTTTTGGGGAGACAAATATGTTCATGAAAGCATCAGACAAATTTTCACCATATAAGTAAAAGTTTTACAAACATCTAAATATAGGTCTTAATAAATTCCATCAAATCTTGATATTACTTAAAATTCTTTTCTCCTGAAAAAAAGTGTCCTTGAGTTTGTTTCTAGACTCCAACTTCTATAAGTTGCATCATTGAAAGAGTAGCAAACTACAGAAATAATTATTAAAAGCTGTTCAAAAACCCATCTACTTCTAGAGTTTATTCTTCTAAAATGGCCAACAAAAGCAAAGAACAATCAGAGAAATCTCTGCAGTATGCCTTCTACATATGTGGCCTTCACTGATAGTCAAACAGCTTCTGACATATTCAAAATACTGAATAAAATTAAATTCAGAGGACGTTCAAGGGTGCAGTGTGTGATTGCACTTTAATGTACCTAGCAGAATGAAATATTCTGTGTTGATCTGCACATCTTTGAAAAGGTAAGTGCAAAAAAATTAAAGAATCCTCCTTCATAACTATCCCTATTATTGATAAATTTATCCTGCAAGCAAGGGAAAGTGGAAATTAGGAAAGAATAAAGCACATATGCTCTTTAAAGCCTTTGTAAGAACTCATTAGAGCTACTAATCTGTAACTGTAGTTTCACCTCTGAAGATAGGCCAGATTTACTTTTACAAACCTTGATGATAAAAACAAGACTGCTTAGGTATTCTCCAAAATTACAGAAGTCATAACAGAAAGTACTTTGTGTTTCATCTGTCCTAAATTTATACTCCAAAAGGAAAAAAAAAGGATTCCCCTGTCCCAGTCTCATTGTTTGTTTATGTCAGAAATATAGGAATAAATTGGTCTTTAGAGAGTCAAAGAAATGAAATAATGGGCACACACATATATTTGTGGCAGTATGGTGCCTGCAAATCTGTAAAGAGCTATTAGAATGCTTTTATGAAAAACAAGTGGAGACAAAGCTACAAAGGCATAGCTGTGCCATTGCAAACAAAGAATCACCTAGACCTACGAGTAGGGCCTGCCCTGGAGTGATGGGTGCCTGCCTCATGCTCTGATCATGGGGAACCAACAGTGGGACAATGACTGAAACCAGCCCATGTGATACTGCTGATGCCTCCATCCCTTTTAGCAGCAGGGTGTGGGTTTTGGTCCCCTTCCAAGAGATCCAGTTTATGGTCTCTCCTCAGCCTTGTGGACCAGAATAGTTGCACAGTACCCCAATCAGTTATCTTGGGTGAGGGTCATGCTATCCTCCCCTGGTTTAAACACAGTCTCAGGTTCAGCGTCACAAATGGATATTGCAAGTACTAAATTCTACCTGCAGGAATAATAGCAAGGGGTGATAATAACTTCTATAGGCTACCACTAAATCCAAGTGCATCCACAGATGAATTTGCCATTGTTAGTAAAACTAGATCAGTCCTGCTAACTTCAGCTGAGCTGAATGAATGCTCACTGCACCAGTAATCCTTGTAATTTCAATGGGGCTATGGAGTATGACAGTTCTTAAAAGTGCAAGCTGTGGGATCTAGTTAAATTACTTAAGTCTAAGAAGTAGGGCTGGGTAGTGGAGCATAAAAGGAAGGTGAAATAATTTTTAATTAAAACATAGAAGTTTGTATGTTGCTATGCAGAAATATGGTAACAGAAAAATCAGAATAGCCATAACAAAATGACAATTAATCCAGTTGATCTTTCACAAAGATGTATTAGTATTATTTTGCTTTTTCAAAACAGGATGAAAAATAGTTTTCTTTTTGTGATCACTGCCCACAAAAAACTTTCATAAACATTTGTATGAATGTGCACTGGTCTGAGGACGTGTGCTGATGCTCTGCTGAGGAATTGCTCAGGGAACTGGGAGATAGCATCAAACACAACATGATGTGACTACAGCAGCCAGTTGAAAAAGCAAACAGTCGGTTTCAAACAGCAAACTTGAAGTTGCATTAGCAAACAGCAATAGAAAATTTGGACATTTCTGTATCATACATAAACACAAAGATCGCAGCAAAAAGCGAACTATACTTTTGACATGGATAACTTTAGAGATAGAGATGGAATCTTCACATTCATTCTACTGACATTATCCAACTAATGGTATTGTATCTACAAATATAAAAATAAAAACTTCAAATCCAAAGCAATATGTTATTTGTAGCAAATAGGGTACCTAGTCAGGACATGTAGTTTAGACATGGATCTGAAAAGAACTGGCAAATTGGTGTAACATTCTGTTCCGTGCCGCTTTTATTAGAAGGAACCTTCTGTTGCTTACTTTTAAACAGACATTTAAATCACATTTAATCATAATCATACAACCAGTAGTGCTAATTATTCTGGATAATGTGTTTTAACTCATCTTGCATAAGCCACTCAAGTCTTTGGTTCCTGGCTCTCACAAAAATTGGAGAAAAATAGCCCATATACTCCCATATAGATCAGAAAAGCCAATGTGTTTGAGCAGAAGAAAGACTAACTTGTTTCAGCTATGTCTACCTGTAAATATATAAATATTATGTCACTATAATAGAAATAATTCAAAATCTCAAAATCAAAGATCTGGTTGATATACTGAATTAGCATATTTTAAATTTCCCATAGTGTAGATCAAATTGTTACTGGATTTCTGCATTAAAGAAAACTAAAATATGGCTACATTTTATCTGAGACAGTTTATGAATTATCACATGCTACATAGTAAGATGATATTACATAGAAGGGCATTTGAATCCCAAAGCTTAGCATTGCCCTGGGTACAGTTTCTGGTTTTGGATTTTATTTTTCTGTAAGCAAGTTGGCACAGCCACACTAAAAGATACAAGACATGGTGTGGTCTGTACAAGAGCCTTATGTATACTTTCTGGCTGACCAAATTCTTATCAGCCAGAGTAGAAGGTATTTCACATATTATTCCTGTTTTCTGATTTGTTCTGTCAATCACATAAGTTTTCTAATGCTTATTTGTAAGTCCTACTCAGAACACTTCACTTTCAACGTTGTTTTTGCAATCTAGACCTGGGGTCTTTCTATTCATAAACTTAATCCCCAGAAAACCTCACCCACTCTTCTGTATACTGTACTGTACTATACTATACTATACTGTACTATACAATACTATACTATACTATACTATACTATACTATACTATACTACACTATAGTATACTATAGTCTACCTTCCTTCTTTTCCTACTGTTAAAATACTTTAATAAAATCTATAGTTCCAATGCTAGAGCTACTAGTGCAGTGCTCTCCAGCCTGTGTTTCAGATAGCATCTTAAAATGAAACTGTTCTCAAAAAATCAACATCCAAAAATTTGAATGACTTCCAAAACTGCAAACAAATAAAGTATTCCCAAAAAATTTAGGTAATAATTTTCAGCACTCTGATGCTTCCTTTAACACCATGCAGTTCATCTTTCCATGCTTCAGCAATCCCAGATAAGTGCACAGTCAAACCAAGGAACCTGTGGGCCATGGCTACAGGCAGTCCTCTCACAGAGATCTATTTCTGCTTCCTAATTATTTCATCATTAGAATATAACCAGTAGCATGTCTTCCAGAGGGGTAACCATTCATTAATGAAGACAGATCAGACTGTGGTCCATTGAAAGTAATGAAGTGGAAACATCCACATTAAGTCTAAAACCCTTGAGACAATTCCTGCAATATCCTCTGTAGTCCACAAAGCACTCTCAGGCACCTTCTATTGTAACAGTGAACGTGAAACAATTATCCACACAGTTTGTGTTTCTGTGTGAGAAGAAAAATCTCAGCATCTCATCTGGTGTCTTTAGGTTTTGGGTGCGTTTTTTTTGTTTGTTTTTTTATTTTAAAGCAATGTGGGGTTTTTATTTGCTATCTTCACTTAAATGATAGTCAAGTGAAAACCACCAAATGGGAAGATGGCCAGACTTCAAATACGTAAAATGTTTCTGCTGTAAGAGGAAGTAATGTACTCTCCATATCCCTACTGGAAACAAAACCAATGCTAGTTAAACTACAGAAAGTAGTGCAGGTAAAAACTGTAGCAAAATATGTATAATAAATGTAATATAATAATGTAAAGGTACATTAAAACCCCTAAATGTACGTGTCTTGTGAGGTTGAGGGATCTCCATTGCTGGAGCTCTTTAAGGTTGGACATATATCAATATCACTCTCACAGATATATTTAAACATTGTTTCAGAGCAGGGAACAGATTATATAGTCTTAAAATACCTTCTGGATCTGTTTTGTTTTTTTTACTTCAGTGATTATTTGCTATATTATGGCAAGATCAGAAAACACTGTTAAAGTTCAGCAAACCAAAGTGTTAATTGCTGTGCAAGTCCCATTTTAAAAGACAAATCTTTTCTTGGAGAATTTATGATCTCATTTCAGATAAGACACAAGGAGATGTTATAGCAATCAAATGAATGGTGGATGGCAGAACAGTGACGGACAGTAACTTTCAGGTTTGTTATTTTCAAAGTGCAATTTTTGCTTTCAATCATGTAAAAGATCTTAAAAAAAGATTGTTTCATTAAATAGACAGCCATTGATCTGCCAACCATCCACCTCTGAGTGATGGGTTACTCTGGAAGAAGCATCTATTCAGACAAATAGACATATTAGCTTGAGGAGTATGGTCAACCAGGAGGGGACAATTTCCATTGCTGTAAAATCACAACAGTCAGAAATGTGCCATCTCTTCTCACGCCTTGCAAATCTCATTGATCTTCCTAAACTCCTTACCCAGTCCTGAGGGCAGCTTGGATCACAAGCCCAATTTTAATGCTCTGAACTGATCTCTGAATGGGGACTCTCCCTCTCCACAGAATTCCAAAACATTTTAGGTTGGAAAAGACCTTTAAGATTATCAAGTACAACCAATATCATAAAAGCTAAGTACTATTGAATGAATAAACTAAGAGAATCACAATAAGAGTTTCAACATTTGTTAAAGTTCAACTTCTAGAATCTTGTTTTCTGTGTTATAATCAAAATGAAGTGAACTTTGTATTTTGTTAAAAAATATTTTTTTTTACCTTTACCTATCGAAGGCCTGTTCCTTTGAAAAGTTATGTAAGACTTGCCTCTGTGACTCACAACACTTGTGCAGAAAGGATTCTGCAGCAAGCACTATATAAAAGGAGCCCAATTTCAGAAAGCTTGGTCTAAACACATTCCACTACCTAAACAACCACATCAAAACATGTCATTTGGGAGCAGTCTGCTTTCTTCTGCTAAGGTTTAAGTTTTGCTTTTGCAAAGTTAAATCAAATAATTTTATCTAGTTGGAAAAACCTTTTCCACAGATGATCCTAAATCAAAATTAAAAAAGCCTTTTGCATGTTTATAGACAGTGTTTTCAATAATTTGGTACAACCTGCCTTTTCCTCCTTCAATATCTTCACTTTCTTGATTCTAAAGGTACAAGTAGTGTTAGTTTTATTTTCCCAGCTGATTTAAACTTTCCTGCTGAAATTATCTTTGGCTAGGAACCCACTTTATTGTGAAATCTCCACTTTTTAAAGCTCCAATTCTTTTAATCATCTTTGTGGTCGCACTAGTAGAATGGGCAATAATCCAATTAGCCATGAAGCAAAATAGAACCCTTCTTCATGCTGCCAAGAACACCCACAACAAAACATTTTGATGATGTAACCCGTAACATTAGAATCTTTAATTTCCCAAAATAGGTTAGTCCCCTGAGATGACAGTAACAATAATTTCTTGTGATGAGGTCTAATTCTTTTCTCGTGTTATCTAA
This sequence comes from Rhipidura dahli, assembly GCA_013399225.1. Taxonomy (NCBI): domain Eukaryota; kingdom Metazoa; phylum Chordata; class Aves; order Passeriformes; family Rhipiduridae; genus Rhipidura; species Rhipidura dahli. The sequence continues at coordinate 284,728 of VXAC01001403.1, forward strand.
CAAAAAACCTTTGCATTAAATTTTTCTTAATATAAAAAGCCTGAAAACTTTCCCAAGAAAGGGACTGGTTTGCATAATATGCAGATTATTTCAGTTGCTGGATCACTGTAATAAATGCCAGAGAAGATAAACAAGCATCCCTTGCAAATGAACCATTGAATGCAAATTTCATTTTTATTGGAATGACACTTGGTGACCTATTCTGGAACCTTAAATTGATGAGATTTTCCTAACCAGGCATGGTTTCTAATATAAAGTTAATGAATATAAAAAGGAAAACCTCCACAATTTTATTTAAAAAATACACACATAAGAAACCTTATTAAAAAATTGGGATGTAGAATATCACATTGAAAATGCTTGAATAATCAGAGATTATTACAAAGCACAGAAGAGCAACATTTCATGAATAAATCAAAAGGTATTAAGATTAAACAAACATGTAAAGTTTGAAAATTAAAGGAGGTCAATTAATGAAAGCAACAAATTAATTCAATTTTCAATCAAGCACTTGACATTAAACTTGCTGCTGTAAAAATAAACTCAATTTCAAGGTGTTTGATGCAGAAAAGTGTGTTGCAAGGTCAGATTTTGTCTCAAAGCTTCAATTCCCTGATTGCTGAGGTAAGACAAGCCATGCCTGTGTCCTGAGTGCTACAAGTATGTTGGATTAAAGTCATATTATATTCAAATCACACCTTATTTCAAATCAAAGAAATCAAGTTGAACATTGAACACAACAGGGAAATGATGTGTTTATTTGCAAATGGACAAGCTGCAATGCATGACATGTAGCATATTCTCTTTAGACATCAATGTACTGGGGTACTACACCTTATTTGAGCTGGAATGAAGGTGTACTTCTGGTGAATGATTTAAAAAAAGATCTGAAGTCATACTGGCCCTGGGAATCAAGAGAAGGGTTTTTATATGCATTGTACTGTGCCACTGTATTGAGGCAAAAGATCCTGAGCCACATATTTTAAATGGCTGGATGTGGATTTCTTTAGTGAGGTCCCTATGAAATCTTTTCAACCTTTTCCACTGCCACTGAAGAATTATATGATATAGGACCAGGAACCACAACTCCTCAGAGTAAGTGTGATTTTTGCTGCACACAATGCCTCAGAACAAAAAGTCAATAGGTTTTTGTGTCTATGTAACAAACCTGAATAAACACACAACCACAGAGCTAGCAAGTGTTTCTTCCAGTGCTTGTCCATACAAGCTGCCTTGTGGACAATTCCCATTTAAATCTTAAAGATGAAAGACAAGAGGAAGATGGCATCTGTTCTTGAAATCTTTGCAAAGAAATTACTTAAATAGGTATTTATAAAATACTTTAACTAAAACATGGTAAAGAATTTCTTTGATATTAATATCAATTTCATTGGTATTTTGAAACATGGCTAATAACACAGAAAGATTGCTTTGGAAATACAATTTACCTTAGGCTTCACTGCTTTTTGTGCTAAGTAAATTATATCTCTGACATTTTATGTACTAAAGGAGCTAATAGCGAGAATTAAAATTTCTCCCATTCTTGCAGCAGAGATGCCATCCACTACAACACGTGTCTAGTCAATGACAAAAAGATACATCTAGCTCTAGATACTGGTTCAGACCTTCTCTGCCCTCTCCGACTAAGCAGTAGTCTCTAGGGAAACAAAAACAAAAGATTCAGGTGGTAGAAGGAAACTGAGCATGAGAAGAGACTAGTTACCTCTTACCAAACTATGTATCTAAAGGAATACAGGAATTATCCTTTGTTTTTTTTTTAATTTTCTGATTTTATAAGCCAGTATTTCATCATGCAATGGAATTTACGTAGGAAAAAACCCACAGCCTTGGTACAAGGTAAGGAGAAAAACCTTGTGCATTTCACAAACAAAACATCCAAAATGTGGCTGAGCCTTTGGGTAGGATTGTGTTCCTCAGTGAAGTCGCTCACAGCACCCTGGGAGGAATAAAGTGAAAATGCTCCTGCACTCTGGCAGCACTGGAGCACACACATCCAGGTCTCTGAGCTTTTAACCTGATGCATAATAATGAAAAGTCATGCATGGTTAGTTTCAGTTAAATAATATATTCTTACAAAGAGAACTGGTTTGTTTTTTTTTCTTATTCCCAGAGTTTATCTAAAATAATAGATGTTCTTTTTCAAAACAGCAACTCAATTTCCAAAGGTATTTTTTGCATAAGGCATTTTTAATCTCTGTTTTACTGATAGGGAAGATTTTGAAAGGAGACAGGGTGACAGACAAGCACATACTGAATCTGTAGTAGTAGCAAAAACCTTGGTCAGTCTTCTGTCTCACAACACTGTACCCTGGCCTTTCAGAGAATCCTTTTCTAAAGTGTAAGAATCAAGCTTTTCTAGGTGTAGTTATTTTAAACCTTTCCAAAACACATGTTTTTGAAGAAATACAGTCTTTTATGAAGTGGATTGTCATATTGCATCAAGCATTTAATAATTCTTATTAAAAACCATGGCTTGAGGCCTTGGAACTTATTATATTATTTGTTCTACTCCTAGATATACAGTATTTGAGTGTTTGTGTCAGTAGCACTGGAAAAATTAGTTACCTATTTATTTCATGGGTTGCTGAAAATCACCAGATCTTAGAACTTTCATGTGATCGTGGGACCCTCTTGATTACCATTACTGATGAAGCTTACCAATGTTTTCTTAAGTCAAATATGCACATATTTTAAACTACTTTCTAGTTTTAATCAAGATTACTTCCTATTTATATTGGGGGCTTTAATTCATAGAGCTTCTTTTTGTATTCACTCTGTGTTGTACGGTTGAATTTTTCATTCTGAGTCAAAAAAAATTATGCATTTTTATTTGCATGAGATGCTACAGCTGTACAGTATTTCTGTGTTCCTCCTTAGTGTTTGAGAGAGTATCAAATCCAGCAGATACCGTTCAGCATCACGGAAGAAAAGCAGATCTTAAAAGCATAACAAAGTCCTCTCTGGGACCGTGAGTTGGGTTAGCTTGAAATGCTAACAACATGCCATCTGTGTTTCAGTGAGGGTTAGCTACTGTTTAAATGATTGTGATTAACAGGCAGAGCTTTATACACTAACAAGCCAAGTTTGATTGTAATTCTTTGGAGAGTAATCATCGCTCTACCCTGCAATTATACACAATGAGTGTTGAATTAGAAGCAAAGAAAAAGAACATGAAATAACTTTCAGACTTGGAAAAGCAGGCTGTTGAACGCAAATCAGAGGTGAGGTGATTGGTGAGAACTGTGATTCAATGTAATATTGCTGGTATAAAATAAAAGTTCCAAAGAAATTACAATTTCCAGATTTACTGGGAAAAAAAAAAAGAGCTTGTAAAGAACATGCATCAAATGAGTAGAAAAGCAGCATATAACTTCAGGAAAAAAAAATCCCAAGCCCATAGGCACTGGATTTTGTAACAGAATTGTGAACTGAAGAAAAATTTTGACTTTCCTTCATGCCTTATTTTTTTTGCTGACAGCTAAGTGCTGAATCAACACTTTCACTTTTGCCCACTCACAAGGGATGTGCTCTTGCCTTCACTTTCAACTTGACCTAAAACTGTAAAAAGCAAGGTTTACAAACTATACAAAGTTCCATCAAGATATTTGAGTCAAGTTTAATTTTGTTCAGAAAGGAGGAAGACTACTAATGTCCAAGAGCAGGATTTCAGCAGGAAATGAGTGTTATTTAAGATGAGGACACAAGGGGATATTTTTAAAAGGTGAGAGGCAGCAAAAAGATTAATTACTAAGTTAACATACTTGATACAAGCATGTTTAAGAAACAGATGTCAGAATCTTAAAATGGTTAATAATTTCTATTCCTCTGTGAGAAGCAGTCTGTAGCTGATGTCACAGTACAGAGAAACTAGAAACCATATATGTATTGTCACTGGAGGTCACTGGAGGTGATATGGAATCATGAAAGGATTAGTAAAATATGCTAATCAATTCCCTTCCAAACTCTGAAAGCAAGCATTTGAAATATTTAGGGAAATAGTGGAATGTTTAGATTAGGGGAGTAAAAATGTTTCCCTGACATGATCTCTTGTTCTTGTTACCAAACTGGGACTACTGGGCATTTGACAATGATTACACCTTGAGTCTTAGAGTCCCCTTTTCAACCATTTTCTATTCTGTATCTTGCACCAAGCTGGTTTTCCCCCTCATCTTTTTATTCTGTATTTTTCTGCTTCAGGGGGAGACCTTGGTGCCTCTGGACTGAGAAAGAAAAGAATATGAATATTCTTTCTGCAGAAGACAGAAAAGAATGGTGCGAGACATGGAGTCTGGTTTGCTACACCCACAGTCAGCAGAGTAGGTGGGACAGGGGAGAATCTCCCTCCCAGATTTGCAACCTCCTCCACATTTCCTGCCTCTGAGGGAGAAAACTGTCACCAGTTTGCCTCTGATGGGTCTGCTTTAAGCAACCCAGACAGCTTGGCCAGAGCAGCTGCTTTTTGCAGAGTGCTACTCAAAGCAACCCCCTGATCCTCACAGGTCTGGAACAGCTCACACCTTCACTCCTGCCAGCACCACACAGCTCCCTTCCCTCCCCCAGCTCTTCTGTGTTCACACCATTGAGATTTGCTCTCTTATCCAGTGTACCTACAGTTTTGCTGCTTTTTTTCATGCAGGAGAGTTAAAGAAGTTGCCATTTATAGGCCACATCTGCTCTCTAGTCCCCTTCTCCAGCAACAAAAAGCAGCTTCTGCCTAGGTCTCTAATCATCTATAATATTCTCCTTGCTTGATTAACTTCTATTTTGCCAATTTGATGCTTTTCTTGAGTACCCACTCCATCACTCCCTGCTTCTCTAAAAGCCTGTGGAGAAAGAAATACTTCTCCATTTATTTTTTAATTTTTTTTTTTCCTGGCTTTATGCTCTCTTGCTAGCTCAACACTCTCCTCTTCACACTCCTTACCCAAAAAACACACATTCTTATTTAGATGTTTATTCACTTCAGGAAAGGGAGTCAAACCTCCAAGCTTTTTTGGGTTTGCTTTTAAAAAAAAGTTGCCAAAATATTGACTCTAAAATAGTAGAGTTTGCCAGCACTGCTGCATATACAGATATACACATGCATCAAAAGGAAAAAATATTCCAGAGTAATCTGAGATAAATATATCAGATTATCAAATGTCCCTTATCTTGGAATAACTACCTACCCAATTGTGCTGACATTTATCTCCAGGGATAGGACAGAGATTTTGCAACACTCTTGTCTTAAGGCCACATAGTATTAACCAGAATTTAAATGTGGCAACTGTAATGAAGGTTGATTTTGAAATGCAAAACAAAAGAAGTCAACTAATTTTACATATCTGTGAGCTAAAATTTTTTGAAAATCTAAATCTTTGCTCAATTGGTAAGTTTAATTCATTTAAAGAATGAGCATATTGGAACTGGAAGGTTATCTTTATCTTGTTGCATCCATTGGTATGGATATGAGATTTTTCTTACCATATGAAAGATATTTTCACTGCCTTTTTCACAATCTCTCTGGTAGCGGACATGATGGTATCTCAGCAACTCTGATTCCTATAGAGACTTCGAGGTTTCTGAGATACATTGTTCATCTTCAGCAGGTTTTACTATGCATCCTTCTTTCTGTTTAGGATTATTCTCTGCAAGAGTCATATGCAATACTCCAGAACTACCATCACACAAAACCACATAAAAAATAATAAGTTTATCTACTCTTTCACAAACAGGGATGAAACCTTTTGAAACTAATTTTTTTTTTTTTTCAATGAATGTTTTCTATAGTAATGCTCACATTTTATTGCATGGCCACAGCATTTCTGACTCTGAGCTACAGACTAAGCTCCCATTGATTTCTGCACACTTGGCAGAAGAGCCAGGGAGCACTGGTGAGCCATGAAACACCCTACACAGTCTTGTCAGAGGACTTAGGTCAGAAAGATATTTCCCCTGTCACTAGACTGGACACAGAAATGTCTTCCAAAGTGGCCATATGTTGATTCACACACTCAAAAAATTCGTGGATAAGAATAAAAACCAATAGAAGATAACTCAGGTTGTCCTAGCAGACAGGAAAACTCAGAAGAAAATTGCCTTTCTTTGAGCATAAGAATAATGATGATCCAAGCTGTTCCAGTTAATTCACTTGATTTGCTTAGAGAAATCACAGAAGCTGCCAAGAGGAGAGAACCATGAACTTGTGGCAAAGAAGGAAAAGTATTTTGCCTATTAACGTCTTAGTCCCCCTTGAGTACAGTTATATAGTGGAGCTTTACCTGGGTAACCAGCTGGCATGCTAAAATATTAACCTTTTGCAAAGGTATTTACAAAAGTAAAAAAAGCTTTCCTGTATTACTGCAACTAAAAACTATAACCAATGATGTTTGATTATATATATGTGTGTAATAGACATACTACATATATATGAAGTACATACATTTGGTTATACATATGTATATACACATTAAAATGCCACAGCTATCAAAGATTTTGCAACTTGTGTTTGCCAGGTTCTTTGACTGTTAATTTTTCTTCTATATAAAACGTATTTTCTATAGACTGGTATAGAAGTCTTCAGATAGAGATAGTTTACTGTTTCAATCAAATGATCAAATTATTCTCAAATTCCTCAAAGGAAGACCACACCACCGAGCAGCTAAGAACAGAATTATTTCTAAGCCTAGGAAATATAAATTGTAGGATGGATCTACATCTCTAATACATGTAATTTATAAATGTAGGCTATTTAAATTTCCATTCTAAGATACTTGGGTTTGTTTGGTCCAGAACAGAAAAAATAGATTCATCAGCTCAAAGGAGAAATGTATAAATATATGAATAAACTGTAAAATTAAATTGAAAATAAAAAATTATAGCAATTGTTATTACAAGCTTTACTTTCAAACAGAGTTTTTCATAATCTATTTAGACCAGAGACAATACAAGTTCATTTTCCAATTAAGGATACATAGTTGAGTGCACTGCACATATTTTTTCTTTAATTCATTCAGAACAATGCCTACAAATGCAGTCAGCAGAATAAATTCTTTTTCCAGTGTAGGAAAGGGAGAAAATATTACAGATCTTTATCCCTGAAGTATAAAGCAAGTCATCAAAAGTTATATTAGAAAATTAGAACATCTTGCCATTTTGGATGTATAAACTGAAAGTGTTAGTTTGATTCTGATAAGGTCTGAAATAGTTTTCATTTAATATCCAAAGAATTGTATCCAAAAGAAATAAGAAGTGTAAATTCTGTCTGAAATTCTGCATTTAGACAAAACCACTGAGTAAGAAGAGCTGTGACTTAAAGCTCCCTTCCGGTGAGAGGTGATGTAGGTTAAGAACTCTCAAATACCATCTATAACTCCAGTAGAAATAATCAATTGACATTTTATTCCATGTATCTATTTTTGCACTGTGTTTATCTTAAAGACATCAGTTAGATCCCAAACAGGCTTAAGTTTACATGGTAAACATCCCATTGTTATTGGCTTAGAAAAAGGCAGTTGAAGTGCAGTAATCAATGTCTGAAATGGAGCCTTACTACAAATAATAACGTGTCTATATTTTTCAGATACTTTTGTATCAATATTTTGAGAGCAATAAAAGTGTGCAGATTTGTCTAATAAGAAAGCTGTCTTGTCTTTGCTCTGGGAATATATTTGCGGAAATTGAGCTCTGTTCTTTTGGGAGGTTCTGAAATAAAGTATGCATAAAATTAAATGCACCTACACAGGCAAAATTCTGCATTCTTGCACAGAGACATTTGGTAAGTGAGTCCATTTTCTGCATGCCACCTTTGAAGAGCACAGCATTTTATTTTATTTTGTGAATGAAATAATAAAGCATGTAAAAATTTTCCCACCATTGTACTTTGCATCATTAATTGGATTCTAGTGAAAAGGAGTAGCCATTCAAACTCCTTGCCTGAAGATATTAGAGAGATATTACAATTTAAAATCTAATTATGGTCTCAGAGCAATCCTCAGTCCTGTTTCAGAACCTTATGCCAATGGAAATTGGATGGAAAAAACACTGACCATCAATCAGACAAGATGAAAGAAATCTTCATTCAAAGGAGTCTTCAGACATTAAATTAATTTGCTGATGATTAAATAGAAAGTCTCTAACAATCTCCTAACATATTTCACAATGGAAATCCACTAGACCTGAAGCTGGCAACAGAAAATGGCTGGCTTTGACCAGCTTATCTCTGTACGACAAGTTCAAGTGAAGGACATTGCTGGTATCCATGGTTCGGTATGTTGGCTTCTTCTGTATGGATCAGTAAATCACAGAAAAAGAACCATTTTCTGCATAACATACATTTTAAGTGGTCCCACATAGGGTCATCAAATCCCCCCAGAATGACAGAATGGGCACTGTGATTATTGCACGAAGAGAAACTTAAAGCTAAGGTGGTCCAGGCCTCGCTTTTGAGAATCACCACGTTTAGAGCTGCAGCCATTGACACAGTTAAGCATCCAGGGCGTAGGATCCCACCTAGCACAGACCTATCCCCAGCAATGCTATGAAACCTGGACCCTGGATACTCCCAGTCCTCGACAGGACTCACACAACTGCAGCTGGGAGCACACCCTCCACTTGGGCTTTAGAGGACAGGAATTTCGAAAGTGTAAACTCTCTAGTTTTGCCTTTGTTTTCTCCATGTGGCTGGCAAACAGACTAGATAATCTCTAACTTCCAATTTAAGTTGCTGTATATTAGTGTTTGCTTATGGAACCCTTGCAATGAAATAAAACAAAGAGTGTCTTCTCTGCACTTTTTCTTTTTTTTTTTTTTAATTACTTTCCATTCCTTTCCAGCTCTCCCCTGTTTCTTGCAGCCCTTATGAAGAGGGAACAAACAGTTCTAATTCCCAAAATCAAATGTCAGACCAAAATGTGCTTCCAGATGAATTCACCCTAATTCTTAGTAATTAAAAATAATTCCAGCTCAGTTAAATTTCAAACAATTTCTTCCTTTTTGTGCTTTTTATAATGTATTAAACAAAATGTCACTGCACAGCAGTATCTTGCTCTCTCTCTCTCTTACACACACACACACATACACTCACACAGACCCATATAAATATCACTGGCTATAAACTGTGTTAATAAAGATGTAATAAAAATAAATATAGATTCTTTTTTGATGGTACCTTTTCTTTTTCCAAAAGACTGGTCTGCTGACAGACTGACTTACTAAGAGATTTTATTTGAAATCATAAATAACTTCTATACACTGATCTAAATTAAATTATTATTGTAGAGATAGTGCTGCAAGTAAATGTATAATGAAGAATGATGCAGGTTGAACAAAAGCAAGTTTGAAATATGCATCATATAAAGGAATTATCTTTCCATTTTACATTCTGAGAGTAATTGACATTGTAACACAAATGTCCTTAAGAGTTGTGCTTAGAAAACAAATCTTTGAAACAATGATAAACCATCTTTGTTCCTACTCAGAGATTACATGATATGTAGAAAATATATTCTGTTATGGATGTAAGAAAAACATAAATTAATTTCACCTGTTTATTTTTTTTCCTTTCGCAAGACCTTGAAACCCTCACAAAACCAGACCTGTCGGATTCTCAAGAAGATCTGAGACAGCAGATTATACCGTTACCTACTGGTGAATCCCAAACTGCCTCAATTGTCCTAATCTCAGAAGTTTTCCATATTGTCAGCTCTTTCCAACTCTTTTCAGCATACTGTGGAACAAAGTTACTGCAAATGCAAAGAATCTTTTGAGATCATACAGATAGAAATTTGGGTGAACCAAGAGAACACATGCATTAATTTAATTTTTGAAGAGATGTATGTCGACATCTTAGATTGACCTCTGAGGCTGAAGCTTCCCTGTTCAGCAGGTTATGCAGAACACTGACATTTTTTCTTACATCTTTTATTTTTATTGCTTGTCTCATCAGGCCCTGATTCTTCAGCCTAATTGGTATTCCCAATTCCTGGTTAGCCACAGGGATGAGAAATTGTCCATGTGCAAAGTAGAACCAAAGGAGCAGCCCTGGTGCCAGTGGGCACTCTGCACAGATAGGGAAGCAGCACAAGGCTCCAAGCCACAATCCTTTGAGAGCACCTTCCTCAGGGCTGGTTTACTATTGACAAAGCAACAGCAAGACAACTGCAAAGCACATGGCAATGGTCCCCAGAAGCTGTCCAAGGTCCAGTCATGCAGGACAGGTCACACTATCCCTTTGGACTACAGTCTTGTTTTTCCCTCTTGCTCCAGCAACTATATGACCAGCCAGGATGACTTAAATGCCTTAGTGGCTGTGTTTACCTCTCACTACAATGTTTACATCTAAACTAAACAGAGAGAAATTGAAATTCAGTGGAATTTCTGAATGTGAAAACAAAAAAAAATCTCAGCCCTAAATGCTCATGGCAAATACAGAAACAAAAAAGTATCTCAGACCTAAATGCTCATGGCAAACATTTTAACGGCTGTAAAATTAGAGCCTTTGTTCCTACAGTAAAAGACAATAGAATATGAATACAAAGGGTTTTCCCAAGACAATAACTGAAAACATTTTCAATCCAGGTATCCTTTATGCTGGCTGACTTATTAGGGTACTTTTCTCAATCCCCAGCAATATTTATCTGATTGGGCCACTGCCAAAACCTGAAGCAATTTGGAATTCAGAGCTCAGAACCACCTGTTTTGCTATCTGTAACTATGCAACCTTCTACTATAAGCATGGCAAAAGAAATAACAACAAATTTTAAAGCCTGTCTGCCTCACAGTACTCTTTTCTCCCACCTTTAATTTGCATTTTTCTTCAAAAGCAGTAACAAATTGAGGACTACCCTTTGGATCCGGACCAGAGTCAAATGATTTAGAAAACAGGATCTAAAACTGATATATGAGTTTTGATACAAAGTTGCAGTAGAAAAATCCCATCCTGCATTCTAAGAACATTCTTTCTATGGCTCAAAAGGCTATTGCCCAGATTAGCCCAGAAACACAGTCTTGAGAAAGCCGTTTTACTTTTGACTTTTCTAGAGTAAGCCAAGCTGACAAATTACAAAACAATGAGTTTGTTGGTGCTGCAGTGCCCCTGTGGTACCCCATCAGAAGGCACTGAGAGCACACAGGAGGGTGAGTGTTTAGCTGAAGAGAGGGAGTAGGTGGTGCTTATTTCTACACCAGCCTAGCTGTGATCCAGAGCTCCCACAAATCTGGCACCATGAGGCAAGCCCACGCTGAGGGGTGTATGCAAGGCAAATGTGGCAGAGAAGACACAGTCAGCCATCCATCCCTGCAGCCTCAACGGCTGCACAAAAAACCATGCAATCATGTAACTTGTAGGCTGCCGAAATGTCTTGCAGAGCAATAAATAATTCTTGCAATGATACAAGAACAGGTAAATCAAAGACTTGTTAATAGTCCAGTTACCGTGACTTCTAATCTAATTACTACGGTTTATTCCTCATAATGACAGAACTGAAGCTGAATTGCACAGCTATCCATTTCTCTGGTGTTTAACTCTGACTTTCTGTGTGTCGGTATGGTGACTCATCATCTCCTAAATCACTTTATGACTCAAAGTGTGGTGGTTGTCTGTGAAGTTTTGCCTTTGGAGCATGTCCAGAACTGCCCCTGCCCGTGTAGCTAAGTCCTGCTCACCTCCAGTGGGTCAGGAGCAGAGCTGTCAAATCAACTGGAGGACCAGTAGGACCAATAATCTCCTACTAACAGCCAAAAATCCAGATTAGAGCTTTTAATTAATTACATTACAATACAGCTGAAATGAAGCTTAACTACCTGGCTATATGCTGCCATTACAGTGCAGGAAGTATCCAAGTTCAGGAGTCATTGTAGGGATAATTCTTTGATTAGAAAATATCAAGAATGTTTTTTAGCTGATATACCAGCCAAGCAACCACTTTATTGTCATAATAGAGTTACCGACTGTATAGACAAAAATGAAGACTGTAGTCCTTGAAATCAAGGTTCACTATTTTCTCTGTTTTTCTTTTGTGGAAAAAAACCCATTTTTATTATGTTTTTGCAGCAATGATTCAACAATGTCCTAAAGTATGAGCCAGGAATATGGAAGAATCATTTAATGTTTTTGCATTTTACTGCTTTAGATTTGCTCTGCACCACCCTGACTTTACTTTTATGGCTGCCCTAAATTTCATTGCTCCTCGGAGGTACTACAATACTTGGAAGGAGTACCCATGAAATCACAGAATTCTGTAGATTGGAAGGGACCTTGAAAGACAACTCAGTCCAACCACGAAGGCCACACACACAGGGTCATCTACCACTATATCAGGCTTCTCAAAGCCCCATCGAACCTGGTCATGAACAATTCCAATGATGTGGCATTCACAGATTTTTGGGCATCCTTTTACAGAGCCTCACCACATACGCAGTAAAAAATGTCTTCTGTGTGTTCAATCTAATCCATATTGTGCTTCCCAGGCTGCTTTTGCCCACAGCATCCTCAGAACACAGAACTGGCCCTAACTGCTTTATCTTTTCCCTCCATGCAGCAGTGGATGTAATCTTGCAACCAGATATTCATGTGCTTGCATCTGGTAACTTGTTACACAGCAAGAAAAACTCTGATTGGAATACTGGTGTATACATTTATTCTCATGCAATATTCATGGCTAGCAGCAGACAGCTGGGAGAAAGAACAGAAGGATAGGCTGTTATAGTGGATAGGCTGTAGAAGTGGAAATCTGCCAGGTAGAAAAAGCATTGCTCTAAACAAAGTTGGAAAGGTCAGGCTAATGCTGAGACAGCTTGCCTTGCTGGCAACGGCCCCTTCTTCATGTAACTGGTATTGGAGAAGAGTAACTACACTGTCTGTAGGAAATTACTTATCAAATAGGTCAGACAACACATATTTCAGAAGTTAGACCACTGTCTATAATGGGAGTAGTTTCATTTCATAGCAAACATGAACCTGATGTTCACAGAAATGCTGTCAGAGTTGCCCTTTATAACATTGATCCAGTGTTGGCAAACACCAGGGAGACAACAGAAAGCTTGTTGCAAGTACGAGCCATGGATATTGTGTCATCGAATTGCAGTGGAAACAAAATAACAGTGGAACGAAACAAGTTTGATGAACTCATATTGCCACGTATTTTTCTCAGTAATATAGCACCTGCAAACAATATGCATTGCTGCTCATAAGGAAAAACTCATTTTGATAATCTAAATATTTGCCTGCTAGTCCCAAGTGATTTGTCAGTAACGGTACTAATGTGCTAGGAATGGTAATGCAATGATTTTGAACACAGTTTTATGCTTCCTTTGATATTCCCAGTGTCTCAATTTCTATCCCTGAACAAGAAAATCACATAATTACTTCTGCAAAGAGATTCATCATAATCTTATGTTTAGTATGGACCTCTTCTTTCTTTAGAATGTGAACTTTGAAATTTTAAGCTTAATAGGAAACAGCCAACAAATGCACACATTTTCAGTAAAACTGGTCTTGTGCTGCTAAAATCATAGCCTGGTAGTGGTCCTCTAAGGTAGGTAAATGTGAATGTGAAAGCTGAACAGTGCAACTTTCCTATGGAGTTTTTCATTTGCAAAGGTTACCTCAAGTTCTCCATTCAAATTATTTGGTTTCTTGTATGGAATCAATAAACAGGTACTGCCCCATTTCTCAGCACCAATTTTCAGTTGCTTATCTACTTTCTCCTTCCCAGCTATTCACCTCTCACAAACTACTGAGCCTCAGGAGACAAAAATGTGAACTTTCATTCACAGTAAGTGAACTTTCCTGTTATAAAGAAAAGGATTCACATAATGGATAAAAATCCAGACAATAAAGAGCTTGAGATAATATCCATTTCTTTATAACACCGAATTTTGACCATGATTCAGCAGCTAGAAATAAGATTAAACAAGACACAAACAGCACAGCTTCATGGAGCACATGGGATATCATAAAGCAGAAGCGAGAAGCCAAAACTGAAAGGGAACAGGAATCACAAAATAGCAAAGAAAATGTTCTGTTCACAAAAACATAAAAAATTCATCAACAAATCCTGCATAGGCAGATGTTTTTGCCAGTTTTATTTCATGTTTGAAGAATTCCTGGTTAGAGCTATATTAAAATTACAGTTTGCCAAGGCTCACATTCAGACCTTGGAGGTGAGGAACACTGCAGAGTCTCATTCCTCTAGCTTAACTCCTTCATTTCTTCCTTCTTTCCTTGGTTCAAACCATCCCTGCCTTGTGCTGCCTGCAGACTGCACCCAGGGATGAGGTGCAGGTGGACATGAGATGCAGCACAGCAGGGAATGTGCCACTGACTGAGGGTTCCTGACTCTTTTGTGTCTGTGCTTGAGACTTCTTGGGTGTTGTGGGAAAAAAACCTTCAAAAAGCAGCGCTGTCTTTGAGGAGTAGGAACTTGCAAGTCAGGTTCAAGGATGTCTTCCCCAACCTGTCTTTCCCTCTGAAGCAGAGCGCTCTGTACAGAAAGCTATTCCTCTAAAGAAGAGAGATGGCACTGACATCTGCCTCTGAAGGATGACATTACTGAAATACAACACCACCGGAGACAAGAAAACCTCTGCTGATTTCTTCTGAGGCCAGGAGAAGCATAGAAATTATCACGCTCTTTGAAAAGAGAGGAGATGAATCCTACACAGCCATCTTTCATTTCTCTATCCACCCATTCCACAGAGTAGCAGTAAATTTAGAAGCAAATTTGCTTGGTTCAATCTGGTTCTGCTAGAGACAGAAAAATGATCACTGTGAAAAGAGGGATATACAGGAGAAAAGAAAAGCAGCGGCAGTTTACTTAAAACTGAGGTGACTGAAAGAGGGGGCAACAGCAATCAAAAATTGCTGAGATCTCTGAAAACAGAAGAGATTTTCAGCCATGAAAATTAATATGTGGTTTGGGTAGACTTTCTTTGCTCTTCTGGTTGGATTTTACCCCTGCCCTCCTTTAACTCTAAATTTCACTGTTTACTCCCTCCCTCCTTTTACTCTACATTCCCTGTTGCCCACACAACCTTTGTTGCTGCTGTGTAGCACCCAGACAAGTTAAACACGTTGTTGTGACTCTGTTGCTGCCCCTTTTACACATGAAAACAAATCTCATACCTACCTAGTGTATTTAGATCAAAAGTCTCTTGGACCAACTGACTGTAACTTTATGAATTGGCAGCCTCATTTTAGCTCATCCCTAGGCACTGCCAGAGTATTCCTCCCCAAAGTCAGAGCAAAAAACAGTATAGAAGTGTAAAAAAAAATGTAAACTATCAAAAGTAAATGATGGTGTGAATAAAACACAGATAGGTCTGTCCATAAGAAGGGAGGCAACAGTCACATGAATCACACACAAAATCACTTAATGACAAAATACAAGAATTTTGCTTAAACCAGAAAAGTGAGATTGAGGTTAAAAACATTTTTAAAATAATTAAAATATGACCTTGGTCTTCAGTGGTACTCAGATATTCATCTTCCATTGGCAGTATAAATTACCATGCTTTATTAGAGAAACAACACAGCTCACAGATTTCCAAACACATATCTCTGAATACCTTTTAGAATTAGCTTTCATGCTTGAGTGAATTAAGTAGTAGTTGATTTTTTTTAAGAAATATAAATATTCATGAAAACAGATGATTCTTTAAAATCCCACCAACCACCAACCACTACACTACAAGCAGCTCTCTAAATGTCAGCAGTTGCAGTCTGCACCTTCCTTGTGCAGAAGAATCAATGCCTGTAAGCAGAACAATCAGGGAGCGCAGAAATATCTGCAATTTTAAAAAATAAAAAAGAAAAAAACAAATTTACTTCATCTCAAGGGGCTAATCTTAGCAGCAGTCATACATAGGAGTAGTTCTACTCCATATTGAATAGAGACGATGAATAACCTTACTACAGCAAATATTCCCAGGCAAGTGTTTCAAGAATTAATTCCCAAATCTATAAAGAAATCATGTTAAAAGCTCAGGTAGAGTTGTTTTCTACATTTGTATAGTTTACATTGGAATACAATTACATAAAAAATAAGCAATTTGCCATTAAAGCTATGCTGGGAAATTGAAAGAATTGCTTGGGGTTTTTTTTTTTCCTTCATCAGTTATCAAAAAAAGCAATTTGAAATTGAGTAGAAAGGGAGATATTATCTGAACTGTAGGTGTTGTGAAAACTGTTCAGTGAAAATTAAAATACTAGTTTGTGCTGCAGCCATAAATTACTAAACTAATTATCTAGTAGCAAGCATAACCGAATCATTCAAAGGGGTAATTAGCAATCAGACATAATGACTACTGCTACTATTTCTTGTCATACTGTATTTAGCTTCTGTGCAGCCTAGAGGAACTGAATTATTTCCTACCCTTCTCCGAGGGCATTACTGCTATATTGAGTGCATCAGCCCATATTATTACTCCCAGTAGTTTAATTCTTCACTGGACTGCACAATTCTGATTTCTCCTGTCAAAGTATTGCCTGATCTCCTGGGTCCTTTTAAGCAGGTATCATCTTCACAGGTTCTTCCTTGGCCTCAGTATACATGTAAACTGCAATGTAATCAAATTACATGGCTCTTTTGTAGTTTTATTGCATTACTGTCCGTGAACATATGCTGCATCTTATAGTTCATGTTTTTTATAGCACTTGGACTCTATGCACAGTGTAAAATGGAGAGCTTTCATGAAAACTACATATCCGCAGACTGTTGAGGGAAGTTAAACTGATAATGACTTTTAAGATAACAAGGTGCAAATCCACATATTCTGTTGACCTAAGGTACTTTTGGAGAATCCCCTTTTTTTTTGGTCTAGTGAGTTCAACACCCACGCTTCACAGTAAGGAATGAAAACTTCAGAAAAAAAAGTAAGTGTTGCTTTTACTTGGAAAAAAATTAACATGGACAATCAAGACTCCTCAGTTAATATGTTCTGTTTGGGGTCTGTTTTAACTTTGTCTTGAAATATAAAAGTTTATTTTCAGCCAGAGAATCACAGAACCATGGAATATACTGAACTGGAGGGGACCCATCAGGATCACCAAGACCAAATCCTGGCAGAAAACCCCAAGAATCACACCATGTGGCTGAGAGTGTTGTCTAAACACTACTTGAACTCTGTCAGGTTTGGTGCTGTGACCACTTCCCTGGGGAGCCTGTTCCAGTGCTCAACCACCCTCTGGCTGTAAAACTTTCTCCTGATATCCAACCTAGACCTCCCCTGAATCAGCTTCATGCCAGTTCCTTGAGCCCTGTCACTGGCCAAGAGAGTGAAGAGATATGTACTTGCTCCTCCACTTCCCCTTGTGAGGATGCTGAAGGCTGCAGTGAGGTCTTCAGTCCTCATTCTTCCCCTCAGCCTCTTATCTTGGCTGAACAAACCAAGTGATCTCATGTCTTATTGTCACAAGCTCCACATTACTGTTGGCCTTTAATTTTTCTCAGTTTTATACATACACATATGCAAGAATATATCACAGAGTTCAATAGGACATCTCCTTATGAAATTCAGATCCTACCAATGACCTTTCCTTTTTGCAGCGCAAGTCAAGGACCATCTAGTGTAATGCATTACTGGAGGTGCTGACCACTTATGAAAAATTTAGTGAAGGAAATACTACTCTGATATGAAAACTCTAGAGCTTCAAATACCATAATTTAACATAATATGTTAATATCAGATATAATGATAAATAATATTAATAAATAATAAATGATTGATTAACTGTGATAAAGTTTTCTGTTATCGTCTGAAGCTACAGGCAAAGTTTTATGAAGCCCTGAAACAACTATCAAGGGTTCTGCTTGTTTTTAAAGCTTTTAGAGAGTGACCAGGTCCTTACCTGTAGGTATCTGGTCTAATGCCAAGCTGCCAAGATTGAATTCCTTGCTATGAGTTGAAAAGATGGCAACAATGCAGAAATCACAGGAACTATTTTCAAGAAAATATTTCCACACTAAATATAATATATCTCACATATCAGCATGAGTGGGCTCCACTTTCTTACACAACAGGTTTTTTTTTTTTTTGTTTTTTTTTGTTTGCTGCTGTGGTGAAAGCAAAGGGAGAATTGCAAGGCAGGGTTATTGACCAGCCTGCCTGGGATGGGCTCTGTCACATCGTTGGCTTACTTAATTCTGTGCTTCTACAAAGGCCAATATTTGGCACATAATCATTTTGCCCACATTCACACAAAGAGATTAACATAATTTATTGCCAAATTAGCAGTCCTGGCTGAGCAAACACTGACTGCAACACTAGGCCTGCTCCATTTAAAAAACAGACCAGAGGTTTTATGGGTTGCATCTACTTTTTGATCAGTATCCATGTGGCACGAGTACCCTTTCTGAACAAAGTGTTTACTTGAACCAAATCTGAGTTTGTTCTATTAGTTTCTAGAATATGTTACCTCTATTTGAAAAGAATCCCACCCTTGAGAAACCACTCAGCCTGAAATATCTACATAACCTGGTAAATTGAAAAGAGTTTATTGTATTTATTTTTTTGATCAAGAACTCTTGCAGATACATTGTGTTTGAACTAAAGCCTTCAGGATTAATGACTGCAGTTTCTTTGCACCATAGCTACAGGTTACATGGCTTTAGACTGTAGATTTACATTGGTCTTTACATTTAAATAGCATTTAAGATGTTAGTGCCCCAGTTCTGAAAACATTCATTGAGGCTACGAAGATGCATACATAGAGTTCAAAATAAATCAGATTATTAGTTATCTTTATGAAACAAATTGTATTCCAGAAAACACATAGTTTGAACTTGATTATTATTAGTCATAGAAAGAAGGATCTTTGAATTCATATAATTTTTCTTCAATCAATTTAAAAAAATAATGTGTCTTTCATTAGGTTACTGAAATTTTTCTTTAGCAAGATGTTGCAATAAATAAACTAGTTTTAGAATTGTAAACTAATACATTTTTGTTTGGAATAATTATGACTTCCATACTGCCATGCACATCTTCAAAGAACATTATGAATTCAACCTCACTTTTATTTTTTGTTGCATTTCCCAAGCACCCACATTTTGCTCACTGATTAGAAAATGCAGCAATAAGGTAGAATTAGTAAATTATTAGGTTAAGGCTGATGTCCAGAAAGAAGTTTTAAATGGATCACAGTTGAAATTTGTGATTACACCTTACTAGTTCTCCTCATGAGACAATTTTTGGAATTTTTGCAGCCATAAAAACCAAGCCTTTATTCTCACCTTAATTTTGCTTTATGTAATTATTTTTTGGAATAATTTATTGCATTATTTTTTGAAGTCAAATGGTCACTACAAGAGCTAATATTCTTGCAAGAAATTTAAAGTTCCCTGTTTTCCATTTTATTCATCTACTTGCTTCATCCTGCCTTCTCTTTCAAAAGAAGAATTAAGATATTTTTATTCAAAATGCACATCACACACATGGGTTAAAGCTTTTCCACTTTGATCTTATGAAACCTCTGCAACTTCTTGATCAAAGAACTCCTTCCTAAGATCTGAGTTGTGCACCCGTGGGCTGTTTCACTGAAATTGGTGAGAATAGGACTGTTCCCAGGAGCATATCTTGCAAGGCTGGCCTTGAACAAATGGAGGTTCAAAAACTGCATTCATATTTCCCCTTTCCTGGCAGTGGCTTCCTCATTATCAAGCTTTCCATATCTCCAATAACTGATGCTTCTACTATCCAATATCTATGTGTCTTCCCATTCTGCAAGTGCGATGATTTAATCAGTCTTTATTTTAATTTATTCTCCATGTTTGCTATTAAAATTAGTTTCATTTCAATCAAGTGATAGTAGATTTCATACCTGACAGCTATGTCACAACTTAATTCTAATCAATTTTTTTCCCCCACTTTAACTTATTTATTTACAAAAGTCAGATGCATTAAGAAGAAATGTTACTTGCAATATAAATTTGGACAAATAGTATCCTGAAGAACATTTAAAAGGGTATAATAAGTACACCTTTTTACAAAATGTGTACACACAAAAATCCACAAAAGTTAAGATTTCTTTTAAAGTTCTAACTCTTTTAGCAGAAGTAAGTTAAATATAGGAGTGATCTGGAATGTGAAAATGTATGAGTTTTAGTTCTGATTCTACCTTTGTGATTTCAGTAGTGCTGTGTTAGGCTTGACCTACGCCTCTGCATCCAGTCTGGTCCTGCCAGCAAGATACTGTCCCTTAATTGTTCTGTTGCCTGTGGCATCTCTTAATCCTGGAAATCATCAAATTACTATGGTTTATTACACTCTAGATACATCTTTGTATAAAGCAGCCAGAGAGGGCATAAATGGAAGTAAATGTTTCTTCTTAAATATTGTTCCTAAGTGTGAACTTCATTTTACACACTATCATTTAAAACATAGCCATAACATTTATTCAAATATCAAATTGAATTTTGAGATTCATTAAAGCTGAACAAGATAAATGTTTCTTCTTTTCCTTTCCACAATGACAGCCCAGCAGTTGTTGGTTCTAAGCTGACATGGATTCAGGCAAAATTTCATGTTAAAACCATAGGATCTCTTTCCACATCCTACGCCACCACAATTACAGCAAAACATCACTGTGCTAAAACCACCTGTCTCCATTTCCAAGGTTAATGTCTAATGACTCTTTAAATGTTATTCCAACCACTGACCACACAGGTCAGTTGGTAACCATTGTCTCATGACTTTCCATGCATTTAACTGTGTTTTACATAAATATGTATTTGTGATTACATAAATATGTAAAACTCAGGTGGTAAGGTGCTCAGCCTTTCATTGAGAACGAATCTGATCTTGAGTGTTTCAACACCCAAGGGGTTTGGTGCATGAAGCCTGTGATTACACTGCTCTAAGAGCAGCATACCAAAACTTAGGGGACCAATCTTGGAACTGTAATTCCTACTAAGTGAAGTTCCCACTGGACACCCTTGTGGGGACAAAAAAAAGAAGGCATAATTGGTACTTTTGTAATGCAACTAGTTCTGTCCTATTACTTTCTGGGAGCAGGAAGGGGAATGAAAGAAAACTACACTCTGAAGGGGATGGAAATATTTTGGAGACCTTTTGCTGTCCCATACTGATTCTTGAAATCATACAGTTACAAAGGAAAGGTTTTGTAAAACAGAAGTCAGATAAAAGGACCATAAATTAACTTTTTGAGATTTAAATAATAGACATAAAATGATATTGTTTTGGAAAAGTAACTTGACTACTTGGATGGCAGATTTTAAGACACATTTTTTGAGTTTTAAAGTTTCTGTAGAAATCTTTTCTAAATGTTGTCAGATTTTATTCTTTTTCTAAATCTACAGGTCACATCTAATGTATCTTCCAGCAAAGCAAGATAATGAAAGGAACAACAGAAGGCACTTTTAGAAACAAACTTTTTAAAAGCATCTGATCTCCTCCTGGATTGAATTTAGCCATATGATTGCAACTGAAAGCAGAATTCCTCTCAGGTTTTAAATGTGTGGTTCTACTGACAAACACTGAAGGCAGAAATTATGACCTCAGATACGCTTCAGCAGCTGGAGTCTGGTACATGTTTAAAGACAGAATTTGCCCTTAAGAAGTGAAATAAAGGACAATCTCATAATATTCAAGGGGACAGACACCCCTAAATATTACACCAAAACAACACAGTACCAAAACTGTATCTAGCAGATTACAATCCAGACTGTTAAAGTGAAATATTTTTAGTATAAATATATATTGAATATTACGTAAAATCCAACAAAAGCTTTTCTCCAGTTATCTAGATAAAGCTAAAAAAAATTTCTTTCCTATTTTAGGACTAAATAATACTTATTTTTGCTATTCTGCAATGCTTATATTTTGAGTTAGTAAAGACAGTTTATAGATGAACTTTTCAGCTATGAAGCATAGTAGCTTTTGAATCTACAGTTAGCCATTGCTCTTTGTGCTATTTTTACCCTGTAAAATTATAAACAGTTTAAAATATAATTTGTTTTCCACAATAATTTTTTTTTTGAAAAAGATTCTCACTTAGAGTTCTAGAAATTACTCCCATACCATCAAACATTCTTGCTGTCAGCAACAGAACACTATGCTTGTTATCTAAAAACTCTGAAGTTTCTAACTTTGCGTCCTTTCAAGCACTGTTAAATGTATTCTTTTCTAGGTTGATTTTAAAATCTTAATAGATTGAAACATATTGTTTTTAGAAGTGAAGATTCATACATATTCCATATAAACCCCTATTTCATTTTATTTCAAGTGCTGCATAAACAAAAATACATAAATTTATCTGATATTTATATTCTAATTTGCAGAAAGAAACAGAAAACTCAAGAGTTCAATTACTGTCATTTCATGATTTTATGACACTTCATTTGCTTTAGAACACATCTAAATCCTACTCCAAATGCAACTATAGCTATTATTTAAAACATCATGATGACAGCATGGCATCAAAGATTGACATCTACTTTCTCAAGTTCAACATTTGACTGCACTTTCATTTGGCTGAACAAAAATGTTGTAATTTATCCAGTTTCACCTAAAAACATGCAGATACAGCAGGCACTGCGGGAAAGCTCAATATACTTCATTTAAATATTGTCTTTCAGCACCCTTTCTAGCTTCAAAATACTTCAAAGAAGACATCTATGTATAACTTTTCCATTTCAAAATGGATGATCACAATAAAAAAATAAACACAAGTTATTTAATCTCTTAAACTCAGATTAGAGTCTGATTTCACAGCATTCTTCAAGTTTTAAAAAGTAAATATTCACTTCATATATGTTTCTACTAATACAGAGAAAAGAGAGAAATGAAGTTAGTAAGGCTTCTAAATATAAATATTGTATCCTTATTAATTAAAACCTCAAATTCCCACTGTGCTAGCAAAAATATTAGAAGGAAAAAAATATGGAAAAGCCTAGAAAAAGTGAGGTGTTTTTTTTTTTTTTTTCTGTTCGGACCTTTTTTTGTATATTCCGTAAACAAGAAGGTAGAATTCCAGTTAAAGTCTTAGTGTGTAAAAAATCACATGTCCTTAAAGGGAGAACTGCTCTCTGTTACCTTATCTAGAAGTTTCTGCTTACAAACAGGACCAGAACTATCAAGGTTCCTGTGCTAGGGAGTTTTGATAAAAATTTTATTTCAAAGAATTAGACAAAATCAGAACAATGTTCACAGAAAGAGCCTTGAATAGCTTTGAGCTGCTGACATATTCATCAGTTTAGCACTTCTTGCTGTAGCAACACATTCCCGTGGCCGCCAGCCTCCATGGGATCTACAGCTTCCCTGCTAAGGTTTAGCAAAAACTTATCAGAAATTTGCAACACCAACATAACCATTATACAGCTTCTTACCATAGCCCTGCCTTCTTTTTATACAGAGAGCATTACAGAGGGGATCAAGGCTTGCACAAGTAAGCTTTTTTCAGGGAAGGCAGTTCGGCATAAATCAAGGAAGCAGTCTCCAAGACAGTAAGGCTTGCTGGCAGAGATAGCAGCCTTGTATCTAAAATGACATGTCTAGCATGGGCAAACATCCTGGTGTGAAAGCTTCTGGAGACAAGTGTTGTAATAGCTGTCTGCAGCACTGGCTGCTGACAGAAAAAAAAACCCAAAACAATACAAAAGGAAGAAAAATCCAAATATTTTCCGAACTAAATAATCAAAATCAAAGATGAACAGAGGGTTATTATGCTTATGGAGTTAGATTATCCTAAAAACACCAGATGACATCGCTCTTGGAAAACTATACAGCTAGCTCAATTCTGATAAGAGAAAAATTGTTGTTTTCTTCTCCAAAGGAAAAAAGCATTTGAATACAATTTGACCAGCCAGAAGTTTTGAAAATCATGGGTTGTCTACTTGTCCTTGACCATAACTTCAGAATCCTGTCTCCAGTGGACATTTCAAAACTTGTAATTATAGCTCTTAGGTAGATTTAGAAGACAATAGTTAACGAGTTACTATTATTAGAACATGTGTTTAATTTTGCAGAAAGTTCAAATATTGGATACATTAACCTGAAACATTAACCTGAAGAAGATGTTACATTAAAAAGCCCGGATCATTGCCCCTGGCAGTTCTAGAATAAAAAAATCTTTATTAAAAAAAATGATGTATCCATGTGATTTTGGTTTGTAAGAACTGAAGAATCAGTGAAAATGTCATGTATCTATGAACTCTAATTACAGAACTGGAACTGATAGTCATAAAAGATAAACACATTTGCAGGACTTTTTTCCTGAGAAAAATTCGTCTGCACTCCATCCCCACATAAACAAGCAAACAAACATAGGTATGTGTGAACTTAATAATGCAGCCTTCTACAAGGTTTCATTTTGGGGGATTTGTTGGGGTTTTTTAATTTTAACTTTGATTTACTTTTTATAACTAACTCTAACATTCATGGGAAATTTCAAAGGAATAAATAACATAATTAGGACTGAGAATTTACTGAAAAATTAGCCTCAAAATTGACTACTTTAATTTCCCATCTCTGAACAAATAACTGTAGTTTAATTGAAATAGATGGAAAGATAGAAATAGGAGCATTATCTATAAAAACTAATGCAATTAATTGTCAGAAGTTTATCACTCAAAAATATTAAAATTACAGAACATTAGATATGCATAGTTTATTAGAAAATTATTTCATTTGAATTATTGAAATAGTTCTCCTTTCATGAATCATTGACAATCACAAATTTTTTTACTGAAAATCTCATTGATTTTTTAGGTCTCATGGCAGAAAGAAAATATTTGAAAGTTGATACTTTGGAAAAGCAGTTGAAAGTTTCACAGTTTGAAAATAAGCAGTATTTTGAGTGTTAAAATCTGGCAAAGGTGCAGTTTTCCCTCACATTCATTGATTTTTTTAGTCCCATATTCAGTAGAGCACACACATCATTCATGAATGTGGGGAACTTTCAGGGTCTGAATCTCGTTTGAGATGACCTACAGGGATTTCCTTACTCCTTGATCTGTTTTATTCATAATGTTACACAAAACATAGAAGATTCACCTCTCCTCATCTAACATTTCCAGCCATATGCTAAAACAGGCAGAAAGCATTACAGCACTGACAATATTCAATTTACAATCTGTTGCTATTTCTAACTACTGGGAGTGTTTATCTGTTACTTTGAAAGGAAAACCCCACCAAGTTATATTTCTGATGCAGGTTTCCTGTGTCCTCTGTTTCTTACAGGTTTTCCTCCGAGGCAGTGCTAGCAGAATGGCAATGGATGCTGCATAAGGAACTTCAGCAATCTGAACTCCAAGGGATTGCTTACAGCTGAACAAAAAGCACCCCTATATTTTTAAACACTGAGTCTGTTAATCAGAACATAGGGTGGTTATGAAACACCACATGCCAGCTACAAAGCACAATTTTGAAGAGTACTCATTATAAATAACATTATTGATATTAATATTAATGTTAATATTAGTATTGAGTCATGCAAGAGAAAAGCATGTAGGTCAGCATCACAGAGCAGAAACTACCACAAGCTTTGAAGAAGCCAACCCGTTTACAAAGGGGTCAACCCTGAAATCACGTGTCACAGGCATCACTGAAGGCATACAATGGATATCTCCACTCAGAGTATGCACAATATTTTGAGAAGTGAAAAATGGACATTTTGAGAAGGGTGAAGTGCCACTCATTTCATACAGAATCACAAAGTAAGCAGGGAAGCATAAATATTACAGGATAACTTTCAAGTTTGTTGCCTTTTTAACTATTCTAACAGTGATCATTACTCCCAGGTTATTTAAGGAGTTGAAATAACTGCAATCTTTCAGAAACAATGCAGTGAGTTAAATTTACCATTATATAATAGACCAAGAACGTACAAATAGCTCATTGCATTATTTCAACTGATTTCCTTTTGCTCCCTTTTACATAAAGACAGCTCCCCTACCCCAGCAGAATAAATACCAAGTTGTCAGAACTGTAAAAATTCGCAGTCTCCAGCTTCAGTCCACACATGTATGGGTTTACATAGTCAGTAATTAATTTAGAGTGCAATATCTCATTTGTAATTGATACAGTAGCTTGCTCTCCTAGAACATTTGTGCAACCATGATACATGCTGTCAGCTACTTACATGAGCCAGTCACGTACCAGTGAGAATTGCAGAAAAGTTGTTACAATTATTAGGGGATAAATATCAACCACAATTCCTAATGCCTGTAAGTAAATAGACTGACCCTCCCTTTTTTCTCCTCTTCTCAGCTCCAGATAACATAAGTCACTACTTACTATTAAGCATAGAATATGAGACTAATATTTGTTACTTGTATGCATTAATATTTATTTCTTAATTTAAACATTTTTTAATCATTACACAGATGGATTTTTTTTCAGGGATTAATTAGAAAGAGGGAGGGACAAGCCGAGTAAAGCACACTAATGAGGATCCACAGAGCATTATTTTGGCACTATGCCCTAAATCTCTATACTGAAAGAAAGAAAAACAATGAAGTAATGGTCTGAAAGCTTTGCTCCCTTGAGATCTGAACAAAAACCTCAGCTGAGACAGAAATGAATATTCAATAAAGAAGCAAGTACTGAAATCTTAACTGCTGAAACTAATTATTAGGAAGTTTTTGCTGCAGCTTACGACAGTTGGAACCCATTATAGAAGCATTAAAATACTCAGTATTAATAAACTAAGCAATATTTTTTCCACGTTATAACCTTAGAAATTAGACTGATTATGTCATGGTCTTTTCATGTCAGAAATGATGTAAGACATATAAAGACCAGAATAGCACTTACTGAAAATTAAATAAGTCTGTAAACATAAAATGACACAGATGAATGCCTGTGGTCTCCATAAATCAGGGCTTGAAAAGAATTTTTGAAAATGTGCAGAAGTGTCAAATATTTAAAATTGTTAGGGGGTTTGTGTTAAAGTTTTAATTTTAGAAAAAGGAAACTTCTTATAAATATAAACAACATTTATGAAGATATAAAATGTCTGTAGGAATTTTTCAGTACTGAATAAATTGAACAGATCAGGATTTCTGGATGCATTTTCTCATTTTGCTTTAAAAGTTTATTTCAAGTGCATTTTTTATGTAATCAGAAATTTAAGGTATTTTTATATTTATGGATTTGAAGGCATGTGAAACAGCTTAGTAACACAATTCATTGGACTGAATTGAAACAAGTTTCCAGAAGTGTAGTCTTAGAAAACAATTCATTTCAAAGTATCCAAGTTTTCTAAAACCCTGATGAAACACTACACATTGAGTCATATTTCACAGTTTCCCTCAAAGTAAATAAAAGCAAAACAAAAAACATCTGTGGAATCATGCTCATCAAACAACTGTGCAACAAAGTCTTTTAAAAACACTTCCTTGAAATCATTAACAATCTGTTAGTGTCCTGATTTATGAAATCAGAATCCAAGACCAAGTTCAAAGGGTGTCAGAAGGGCTGGGGTAAAAATTTGAACAACTCCCTCTTTCTCAGATGTTCCCTTACCTCTCAGAAAAAAAAAAAAGAAACAAACCAGTATTTACAATGAAAATATTTTCCAGTGAACTTTAGCAGCTTCTAATAACGCTTTGATAAAGTTATTGCTAATTTCTAATAAATCTATTCCATGAAAGAAACATTGCCTATAAATTATAGGTGAGGATGTTCTTCAAGTTCTCTGTCTTTCTGTGTACTTCTTGACATCATGTCAAAGAACACTATCTTCAAGTCTGAAAAACTACTGCTGGGGTATTATTTTCCCTGCTGTACTTTAGATGCTCCAAAACAGTTTAGGGTAATGACCTGCTGTACAGTGGCCCTTGTTGATGCATATGTGTTTCGTCCTTTCACAGGACTTGCAACAGAAAGAGTTTAAACACTGTAGTGAACCATTCTTGTTTGGACTTGCAGTACTTTTCCCCATCCCACAGACCCTGAGCTGCAGGCCCAGACTTTGATCACCTGCTCACAAGAGCATAGAGCACTCTGGAAAAGTCATGATGGAGGTAGATTTACTTTCCCTTAATTTACCAAAATTTAGTAGGTACATTTAATATTTCCATTGAACAAAGCAAATCCTGGAAAATCAAGGAATTTCCATAGTGGGATTGCTTTCTAATTATCAATATTCTTTTAATCTAAGTAACTGAAACATTCTCAGAAAGAATGTATTTCATTACCATAATTATGGCTTGTGGAAAAAGCCCGCAGTGGCACCTCTGAGTTGATACTTCAAAAAAATTTATTAGCATCTAGACAGTCAGCAACTAAACAAAGAAAACAAAAATTTGAAACCAACAAAATTACCTAGTTGCATGATTTCACAGAATTCTAAAACATGAGTTGTAAACACCAAGAATTTACATAACAGGCACTCATAATCTGGAGAGCTGGTTGCTCCCACAACCCATCAGGAATACTTGCTACTTCATGCTTTCCATCTCCTCATGCAGGAAAGGAAGCATCAGGATCCAAAAACCAGCTGAAAAAGTTGAGTTCTGCTCAAAAAGGAACAAATGCATGCTAAGGTATAAGTCTACTCTTTTTTAAGTATTACAATTTGAGAAGGAAAAAAAATAACTGTCAAGAAAATAGTCCAGCATCCCAAGGACACTGAGAATGTTCCAGTTCACATTGTGTCTGAGATATGAGCATACTATCCTCTGGTGTTATATTCCTGATCTTAAATACCCCACATGCTAACCCTCTTTAAAACTTAGCTGCTCATTTATTGATGTTGTTTTTCATTTATTTAAGTCAACTTAAGATGCTACACTACAGTTGAAGCACAGCTGACCTTCAGACCTCCTCTCCAAATGCTAAACTTAACCACCACACTGTTCATAATCGCAGCAGATGGTTATAGGCTTAATATGAACACATGAACTTTACAAGGTCTGTTCTCTGCTCCAAAGAAAAGGAAATGGAAATATATCAAGGCCATTGAATCCTTTCCCTCGCTCTCCAGCATAAGGAGATAGGGAGGGGAGGAGGAGGATAGGGGGGTGAAGACAGCAGCAGTGGAGGGGACAAGGATGAAAGAAAATTTGAAGGCAAAATAAGAAAAGACATCCCTGCCACAGTGGCTCAGTCCTTCTCTAATGCTGAGTCTCCATTAGCATCTAATGGAAACTGGGACATGCTGCTGGCTCTAGTACTTTGTCTCTAATTTATTTATTTTTAAAGCTACTCCACCTCTACTTGTATGATAAGTAGGTTCCTAATTTCACCATAATAATTTAATAATTGATAGTGATTAATATTGCTGCAGATAATTGGCATGGTTTAACCCCAGACAGCAACTGAGTAGGACACAGATGTTCACTCTCTGACCTCCAGGTGTGGTGGTATGGGGAGGAGAATCAGGGAAAAAAGGAAAGGCTCATGTGTAGAGATAACAACAGTTTAATAATTGAAACAAAGTAGACTATCCTAATAATGCTACTAGTATTAATTATGATATAATAATGATGATGATGATGATGATGGTGATAATAATAATAATACTGGTAGTATTAGTAGTAATGCATAAGAGAGAGATGGCTAATGCCCAATCCCCATGCACTGATTGGCCTTTTCTGGACAACAGCCCCCAGTGTATTTGCTGAATATGACATTCCGTGGTATAGAATTCTTTGGTTAGTTCAGCTCAGCTGTCCTTGCTCTGCTTTCTCGCAGCTTCTTGTGCCCCTGCTCACTGGCAGAGCACAGGAAACTGAAAAGTCCTTGATTTAGGGTAAGCACTGCTCAGCAAAACCTAAAACATTAGTGTGTTATCAACATTTTTCTCATCCTGAATTCAAAACACAGCATTGTACCAGCTACTGAGAAGAAAATTAACTCTATCGCAGCTGAAACCAGGATAATAGTCATCATCAATAGCTGTGTCCATTTCTACTAATGAAAAGTTCCTTTAATTTAGCACATGTAATGCAGCAGATTTGTCTAAAACAACTAAAAAAAATTTAAATTCAAGTAGTTTTTATTTCTCACCTAACCCCCTCTAAATATATTTTTTATTGTTTCCTTTGTACATTAGCTTTCCCAGCTCATAGAGATATTGGAATATGAACCAGTGATTATATTAATGAATACAAATCACTCTCTACACTGGATAATGAGCATTACACTGACTATTGTAGTATGCTTCATCATTATAACAAATAATTAAACACCCATTTACTGTCAGTGTAAATATTTCTTGATTTTCTTCCCCATTTCAGACTTATGTCAAGAGAAGCTTGGCTTGTGCTTACTAGCATTTGGCAAATTTAAGAAATCAGAAGAAAAATTAAAATCAAATGTCAAATATCTTTAAAACACTTGTGTAAATGAAGGTCTGTACAACTGTGAAGTACATTGGCATAACCACAAGAAACAGAGTCATGGAAGAGGGCATTAGTGATGTTGATTACATCAATGGTATATGAGGTGTGGTTATCATCTTTCCAACATTAACAAATTTAAGATATTTCCAGGCAAGTTTTGAACTGCTGTATCAGAGTTTTATGGATAAAACCCCCTATCTAGATAAATGTATTCCTAATCTTGCAGAGTTACCAAGTGAGTGAAATGATGAAAACTTTTTCCATCATACACTGACATATGCAGCGCAACACCTAGGCAACCAGAAACAAAAGAGGATATTAGGAAGGGAGAGCTTTGGAAGATAAGTCAGACAGAAGACACAAATAAGAGCGAAAAAATCCCACTGTTTCTTCTCTTTGATCACTGACAAGGTCTGTCTCATAACTCCACCTTTGGTGATGAGCCAAGTTAACACATCTGATCCAAAGAATCAAAATTTTCAAATCATAGACTCATTAAAGGTGTAAAAGACCTCCAAGATCATCAAGTACAACCTTAGACCAAACAACATTTTGTCAATTAAACCAAAGCACTAATTGTCATGTCCAGTCATTTCTTGAGCACCTCCAGGGATGGTGACTCCACCACTCCCCTGAGCAGATCATTCCACTACCTAACCACCCTTTCAGTGAAGAGTCCAAACCTTCCCTGGTGCCACATGGGGTCATTTCTTCTCATGCTGTTGCTGGTTGCCTGGCAGAAGAGACCGCCCCCCAGCTGGCTGCAACCTCCTTTCAGGTAGTTGTAGATAGTGACAAGGTTCCCCCTGAGCCTCCTTTTCTTCAGGTTAAACAAGCCCATGTCCCTCAGCCATTCCTCATGACTTATTGTCCATCCTCTCCAGACATGACAGCTAGGTGGGTGAAAATAAGAACAGAATGATGACAGAAGAGAGAAAATGAAAGAACCCACTCCCCCAAATACAAACAAAAACCTCTGAGAGGCCCATTCTACAAAGCAACTATTTATTTTGATCCTCTGACTGGTGGACAGACAGCAGTGATGGAGACACTGTGCACCCTTGAGCGAGAGTTCCAATATTATTGTGAAGTATTCACAAATGGGCAGATGGTCTTAGCAGCTACAGCCTTCAGCTCTGAGCACTCCAGAATACTTTCCACAAGATTGTATTTTGAATTGGACTATGCTTGAACCATAGATGAGACTATGGTCATCATTTCTAGGAGGATTTTTCTTGCTTAAATGTTAAACCATGTACTGAATACATCTCACCAACCATCACATCTCTGTGGAAGCTGTCAGCAACAACCCTCACAGACTTTCAGATTTAAATTTTCTTTGAACTCTATTGTCCCTCAAGTTCTGCTGCCCCTCTCAGCTGATGTTTTCAAGGACTTATGTACACTGACATTGTCCTTTAGACTGTCATGTCTTTTAGGAGACCAGCTTCTAGCAGAGATAGTATGAACAGCTCACATGTTTAGATAAATTTCTATCTGCCTCTGCCACAGCCATTGACTTATGGAAAACTCCCATTCTTTCTATGCTGGACCTAGTGGCAACCAGTTTTGAGACAGTGGGAAAGGAAAGGGATTTTAGATTTGTCTTTTGGAAGTAATGCAAATATTTCCCCCTTGGCTCTGTAGAACTTAAATACATATTTATTTTTCCTTAGGTTGCTGCACAGATCTAAGATGAAGGATGCTGGCATAGCAGATGACATTTTAGGTTGGACTGGGATACTCATCTAATTGGGGTGGAAATGTAACTGTTTCAATAGTCTTTTATTGTTTTAGTACCTTGGCAAAAATAACAAGCTTGATGGCTTCATTAAACATTAAATTTAAATGACCCATAATCGTAAATCAAATTGGAGTGTTTCTGGAATGCTATTTTAGGACTTTTTTATTATTTTACTGAAAATAATTTTCTATTATTCTCATTATCATTTCTTGGATCAATATTTAATTTAAGTGGTAAGTTTTTCGTAGTGGGACTGGGCTGCCAGCATGCCTTCTGTGAGAAGGCACCAGAAGCTTTCACCATGTTGGACAGACTCAGGGGCAGCTACTAACTCACAGCCTGAATACCAAGCAAAGCAGCAGCATATGGCCTCGTAAAGGAGCTATACTCATCTCCACATTAGCATTTCACAGATTACTGAAGAATCAAGAACAAAGTTGTCTGGTAATAGTGACATTAGAGAATGAAGGTGAGGATGGAAAAACATGTTTCAGATGGTTGATAAATTAAGAATTGTCTGATTCCATATCCTACAGTAGGAATTGCCTGACAGGAAAGTAAGAGAAGAATAAGACTTGTGTGCACACTGGACTTGAAGCAAAAAATGCTTTGAGTGAAAAACAAAAAACCCAAAAAGACCACCCAAAAAAACCCAATAAACCAAACAACTAACAACAACAACAACAAAAGCCACTCAAAAAAAAAAAGCACACAGATTTTTGCTTTGTTGTGTGCATGTTCCTGAAGAGGTGAATGCCCAATGAACTTCCTACAAGGTTGGACTTCTGGCAGTGGTTATGTATTGGAAACATTTATCTGGGGGATGGAGGGGTGGAAATCAGTGCTGGCTAACTTGGACTGATAGAACATGGGGTTATGAGACCACGAAATAACAACAAAGATGTTACTAGTGAGGTTTTACAGTGTTTAAGGCAAGATATACTGGGAGAATCACCGTACTTTCTCCCCAGATGTTCTTTCTTATCCCTTCCCTTGTGAAAGTCCTTATACTCGTGCGATTATATACATGGAAATTTCAGAAGATAATTCAAGATTTCACCCTTTGGGGATCTGAGCTTTTGATCACATCTTTCTGAAACAGCTCATTGCTTGATGGTGCAAAGCTGCTATCTGTAAAGGAAGAGCTGGAGAAGTCTGAGACCAGTAGAAAACATAGGAGTACGGCAGCTCCTGCTTTGGTGAATTTGTGCAGATTGATAACTGTACCTCATACCCTGCATTTCACACAGACCAAAACAGTGACAAAATCTTTGCTGCTGACTTTTTTTGTCATACAAAGTAAGTTTAAATGACTTAACCAGTCTGGACCTAGATACCATAATTTGGTGTCTGGGTGAAAATTGCTCATCATTAGTGACACTGTGTGCCTGAATATTTTATAACAGAACTATGTTAGAAGCAGGGTGAGATTTCTCCAGTGTTGTCACTAATAGCTGTGACTCTCAGTGATATTTTTTAAACTCCTCAAGTGATATAGCTCCAATCTATTTAGAGACATCATTTTTCATGAAGTCTAGCATCTTAGCACTTCAACAGGCCATAAAATATCTTTATGAAGTTTGGCAACAGTGTTATGCACAAACTGAAAGCTAGAGAGTTTCACTTTGTCAGATTCAGTGATGTGGCACATTAATGGATGGAAGGGAAAAAAGGACAGCTTCTAGCTTCCTCTCCATATAATACTGTTTATTAAACAATATAAACATGTGCATAAAGTCCCCTCAATAGCCAACTTGCACTGTCCTCTGACTAGGAGGAAAAATAAAATATGTGTATATGCACTTCTCATCCCTACAAGAATATCTTGATTCATTCCATATCTTCTTGCTCCTTTGTTATACATGACAAGAGCTGGTAATTTAGGAAGGATATACCTTTATGAGTTCTACCCCCTTCCAATGTACTTGGTTCATTCCATTGTCCACTTCAAAACCTTTAAATAAGCATCTCTGTGCTATAACTTACCACAGTCAGGAGATAGGGAAGACATTAAATACATGCAAAAAGTAAACTAATCCAGAGCACATCAGCTCTCACCTTGCTCCTATACTGCAAGGTCCTAATAAAATTGCTTTACTGATTTATGCCACCAGCTTGTTGATTCCAGTAGTCAAGACTAGTTAATACTAGAGGTTTCTGAAAAAAATAAAATTCCATCCCTATATTAGGCCGCTCATATTTCCATTGAATTGATTCATTTCAGAAAATATGCTAGTTGGACATACTCTTAGTATGTCCAAATATGTGCCATGTCTTTAATCTGAAGTACTTATTGATCAGAACCCTATTTTGTAAAGAAAAAATTCTGTTTAAAATAAGTTATTATGCAAATTAAAATTATGGATCTCTTTTTCTACCCCTCACTTCTAAACAGAAAGTCAGAGAATGCTCAAATGTGATAGGGACCTGTGAAGGTCATCTTGTCCAAGACCCTAATATCAGTGAAATAGGAGGATTTTTTCTTCACTATATGAACTTTCTTTCTCCTTTATTTATTTTCCCTATATACTTTATTTCTAATCTCTCTTCCCTCCTCTGAATAGAGAAAACACTCAAAAAATAATAACAACATTTCCTACCCTGTCTTAGATAAAGTGAAATGCTTCTTCTAGTAAATACCATGACATCATGACAATTTAAGACCAAAGACCTCTCTCGTTCCTTCTCTTGGGCAAGTAATATTCAGACTTCTTATGACTGTTTCAGTAACCTCCATGCTGACTAGGAACTCTTAATGAAAATGTAAAACTTGTCCAAGAATGCCTTTCTAAATCCCTTGATTATTTCTGCTTAATAGAATTCATCCTCCAAATATACTGAGCTTATTTAGGATCAATAAAATGAATATTAAAAACATAAGAACTGGATTTGATATTAATTTCTGTCCCCCTGCTCTAGCTGGCTAGTCCTGGAAATGGGAAATAAACAAAAATGCCTAAGGCATCAGTTAAACTCACTCTGTGGAAATTAAGTCATTTGTTAATACCATTTTATTGCATTGGTTTCTTCCTACTCTATACTGCAGAGCAATGCTGAGAGTAGTCAAGCTTTTTGTATTCCTTTAGATGAATAAAAATAAAATATATATACTTATATAACTAAACTTGTTGCATGGATAAGACAACACAACTTTATGAAAATATTTTAAGGTCAGACTTTTATTCTAAGGTCTTTTTTAGTTTAAGAGCAGAAGACTGAAGTGCAAAAGGCCTGGGAAAAATAAATAGTTCCTTATATCTATGATACAGACATTACACAGAAGGCATGCAAGACAGATTAATGCTGAAATTTATCCTCTCTCTCATCACACTCAGACATCTGACGGTTCACTTTTTCTCTTTTTTCTTTTTTTTTTGTCCAAAAGGCTTGGACTTATGAATTAGGAAACAATTTCCTAGTAATATTTTCTAGCAATAGATTTTCTCAATTATTCTTGATGAAGAGGAAGAGGTTTCTTTTTAAATACAAAATATTAAATTGCCGGGAAATTAGTCACTGCAATGGGGTAATTGATTTTCTTTATTCTAGCTGAATAGTTTGCTAATTTTCTTTTCTATTAAGGGTCTGTGACAATGTACAAACTTTCTTTTAAGTTATGAGAAACTGTATCTTTCCATCTTCTGATAATACAGATTATAACACTAAAAGGAGTAAAGTTTTTATTTTGCCATGGGCAAGTGTTGCTCTGCCAGTGATTTTAACTTCTCACTAGTTGCAAGTTTCAGTCTTCTGTAGTTTACACATAACATTATTAGGCTGGTCTAGTTTAATAGGCTTTAACATTTTCAAGTTTGCCTTCGCCTCATTAATGAATATGAGTTCAGCGAGGTCAAGTCAAAGATCTAAGAGAGGTCAAAAAGGATATCTGTGTGTTTCTCAGCATTTTTCATGGAAGAGGTGGAATTTTTAAAATTAGTTTAAAGAAATAAAAATGCACCAATAAATACAGTTATTTAGAATAGCTCTGTTAGCACATTTCTAAAGTAAATCCCTGATTCCAATGTTCACCAGTGTCTATGCACTTGGAGGAAGAAATGATTGCATTGAATTGCTTTGTAAGCTATACAATAGGTTCAAGGCTCTTGAGCCAACCAGCAGAACAGCAGATGTAGCTGCTTGTTCTTCAGCCTCTATTGTATTTTATGATAATCATCATGATTATTGGTTTAGCACTGCATTATAGTTATAAGAAAATACTTTGAGATCTGATTATAGAGATACAAGCTTCCTAAAATATCTATTCTTGAAATACACATTCACATAGCAGATAGCTTGGTTGTTAAGGTACTAAAGTCTAGAGGAAGAAAACCTGAACATCAGAAAATGCAATAATTTCTGGTAGAACAGAATCCCATGATCTAAAAATGTGCAAACATGAGTTGTCACAAGTACAAACAGAGAAATCAATAGTGGCTACCAGTCAATACACAACAAAATATCAGTCACGGTTTGCTTCCTGACCCAGTTTGAAAGGTAAACACATCAAAGCATGGATGATGCCCTTCACAAGGATATTTAAACAAGTATTGCATTTTTGGCAGTATAGAAATAGGGCCATGCCCTGGGCTAAGCTCCCTACACATGCTCTGAAGGACTGCTTTGTCACTTAAGACATTGACTCTGGCAGGCAGCGAAGCTGAGGATCCCCTCCCTGGGAAAAATGCTCTTCCCTCATGCTGGCCTGCACAGCCTTGCACACACACACGGGCATTTGTGCTACTGACACCCAAACAACAGCAGGAGCAATTCTTTACTGTCTGCAGCCTCCTAGACACACACTCTGCCTAAAAATCTGTGACTAATAGGTGAGTAATTAAGTTCTGTTTTCCTAATGATTATGTGTTCAGGTTATGGCTTGATCGATCGTGGTAGGACAGCCTGGGAGAGTTCATCCAAAAAAATGGCCACCAGTATTGCATGGCTTAAAATGTCATTAACCAGCCATATCTTGCACAAATGTCTAAGAAAGATATCTAATTTCATCTATCCTTTAGGTCTTCCAAAGCATGCAGGATTTATGGACCAACACTCTTGTCATACTTGATCAATTACTACAGAACAAGCCATGAAGGTTTGTTGTGTGACATTTCCTAGAATAACTCAAAATACTACTATTCTGGAAACCACCAAATCTATTATTCAGGCGTATTTTATTGGACTCATTTTATTGGACTGTCCCACCTAACAACTATGTCCCTGCTTCTCTCGATCAGCCTAAACATTTACTTCACTGAAATGATCATCAGTCTGGGCATAGCAATTTTGTGTCCAGAGTAGCCTATTTCTGGAAGCTTGTGTTGTGACATAGGGAGAATTTGTTCACATAGAACAGAAAGGTTTGTTTCTGTATAAGGAAGATCCCATAATACAGATCAGGTATGACCTCATGGAGAATCACTTGTTCTCCTGCTGATAAAACATGCCTGCAGGCCTGGAAGTTTGCCCTGTAGCTGCAGCACTTCAGTCAGCTTTTATAGCAGGCAAAGTATCTCCAGTTCCCTTATCAAAGAGCTCTCAGAAGTCATGAAGTCCAAGTGGCTTCCAAGTAGCAGAAAGATTTCTACTAACAAATTCAGCTCTATTCATGTGTGGTTGTTGTAAAAGCATAACAAGAAGCTTATAGAACCAGAAAAGCCTCAGGTACATGTGACAGTATTCCCCAGTTATAATTTTACCTCCAAAAGTTGTTTGAGTGGATGGCTCTGAGATACCCAGCTGTGAGGAATATCTGGGATCATATGACAGCACCAAATTGATAGTTTGTATCAACGCTGCTTTCTGCTATTTATGGAGAGTTCTCTAAAACAACATACTGTGAGTGGAGAAGAAAAAAGATCATAAAAAACTCAGAAGCAAGTTATGTATGTGGACTTCTATATTTGGGGTTGAAGAAAGTCTGTAATTAATTTTTAGAGCTCATATCTGCACAACTGAAACATACAATCAAAGAAAATTAGTCACACTGAGCAAAGTGGAATATCATCAATGCTGAAAGTTCTGAGAAAGCCACTGTACAATTCAAAGGACTGTTCATTTCAACAGATTACAGTTTGATAGTCCAAGGTCATCTGATCTAAAATGCAAAATACAGGTAACTTTAAAAAAAACAGGAAAATTATGACCTATTGGAAGGAATAGCCTACAGCTACAAGACCTTGGACTGTCACCTCATTAGATTTCAAAGTGTCAGAGGCAGCCAGGATCAATACCTGAGTGACAGACCAACATGGAAAATTATATGAATGTTCCAGAAGTGTGCTGGAGTTTCAATCAGTGGTTTGGAGTCCTCAGATTAGATTTTAAAACAACAAATTCTAAAGCAGAACATACTATAATTTAAAAAATTATTCTCATATTTAACCCTCCTCAATAAGTGACTGCACCACCTTCTTCCATTCCAAAGTTCATTAGCATAAATAGTTGCCTTTAGATAGACTGAAAATTCTATTTTTTACTTAAACCTCAAGCACTAACAAAATTCAGATATAATGCTTCATTGTTTCAAGACTGAAATAATGCCTTTGGTATGGGAAGGTTTAGATTTCCAGTAGAAGTAACTCCTGTTTCAACTTTCCCAAGAACAATCAGTATTTTAAAAATCACATAGTAAAATATTCTTAAATTAAATATAATAATTTAGAAATTTTGTTTAGACTTAAGGTCTTGTTTTAATTTCCAGAAGCTTGAACTTACTTACAGAGTGTTGATTGCCCTAGCAAGCCCATAGGGAAAGAAAATATGATATTTCTTCCACTTTTTAAATTTTGGCATCTGAATACAGATTAAAAAAAGAAAATAGATTACTAATAAAGAACTTTCACCCTTAAACAACAGCTTATGTTAAAGCAGATGCAACTGCCACATAATAGGGGCCAGATTACTTGACTACAGCAGCTTATGATTCTCAAAGGTTTATCAAAAATCATAAAGCAGTAAATTTTTTTTTTTGCCTTGAGACAATTAAAATTATAACTCAACTCCATAAATTCAAGGCAAAGAAATGTATCTCGCAATCAATAGGTTATTACACACATAATATAAGTTGGGAATTTGGCACACTTTTCCAGG
Source organism: Rhipidura dahli (assembly GCA_013399225.1). Classification (NCBI taxonomy): domain Eukaryota; kingdom Metazoa; phylum Chordata; class Aves; order Passeriformes; family Rhipiduridae; genus Rhipidura; species Rhipidura dahli. The sequence goes on from VXAC01001403.1 coordinate 323,866, forward strand.
AATGAATAACTTTTCTTTTAATAAGATTTGAGCCAGAGACAGTTCTTATCTAGGATACAGAGTTTTTAATCCTGGGTTAAAACTTCATAAACACTGTTAAAATCCATTCTGCAGAATGATGAAGAATGGCCATTACCTTGAAGCCACCTTGCAAAGTTCTCCTACTTGTCTCCAGAAGTAATTGTGAAGTACAAGGGTCACAACATGCCACAAGTATTTGAATTTCCATATAAACCTGAGCAGTTGCCTTCAGTGGTGATTTCACTCTCTATGCAGGAACAGGCATGTAATAATCAAGGCTAATCAGAAAGAAATATATAGGAGAAAGCTGCAAGGTATTGAATATTTTTCATCTTTAATTTTGTATGACACTTCCTTATTCTTCTTAGTTAGTTCTAGATTGATAATAAATATCATATGCTAGGCCTTTTTTTTTGTACAACATTGATCTGTTAAACCTCCACTGCATTACACATATTTGCATACTCACATCTACCATAAAATTTTGTTGATATATCTTCCAGCTAAGAAAGCATCAAAGCTGTCACTGGCTTGAACACAATTCATTAATTTCATTGTTCTACCAAACGACAGTAAGGAAGTAAATCAGAAGCTTTGAGGTAACATAGCAGTGCCACTTAACATGAACATACTGCAATTTCTTATGAACAACATGATACAGTGTAATACAAGAAGACAGAAAACACAAATGATAAAAAACCAATTACTTGCTGTTAAAAATTTGTAAATATTCTCTTAATGCTGACAGTCCATAAAACTGCCTTATAGCTAACAGCAAGATGAAGCTTAGGTCTCAGACATTTGATATATGACAAAATTTCTTAAATTCTTTTGATCTGAGCCCCATAATGATCCCCTCAAGGTTGCAGGCTTTATACCTGACAGATCATTGTTTTATAGTTTAATACATTTTCTTCCAACAATGCAGTGCATAAACAAGTGCTTTAGCAATTAAACAAATGTTGCAGGGGCATGTAATGGTACCCATACCTCATTTCTATGAGCATGGTTATCTATATAAGAGAGTTAATTGCTCCCACAGTGAGGGACAGCATGGACTTCTGCCAGCCCTGTTTAAAGGAGCCTTCTCCTGTGTGTGACCAGCATGAAAAACAAACAAATTCATTGTGCAGCTACAGAAACTCTCAGAAGTGCTCTGTCCCCTGGAAAGGGTGAAATAATTGCAGTAGCACATCTGGCCCCTCACAACAGGTGGAGAGAGTAATTAAGGTTGTGAAAGGCGGGGCCCTCTGAGTAAAATCTATGGGGGTTTTTGACAAATTCATTGGACTTAGAAGCCCTCTTAAGCTCCTGCAGGCATTTTTCTCTTCCTCTGTGAAGCAGAAACTAGCTGTAAACAGGAACAACTCCAAAAGCCAGTATACATGGATGAGGGAAGCTTAATCTGGAATCCTGAATAAATCAAAACTCCTTGAGCAACAGACATATTGATTTTAACAGCTTTATTAACTGGCTGAGAGAGTTATAACAGCACTAAGGAACCAGACTGTGTTATTTAGGAAATCCTTCCATTTTGGTGTTTCTAAGGTGTCAAACACAGCAGTAATTGTTTTGATAATAAACCAAGCAAATAAAAAAGAAGAATCAGATAATCTAAGGTAAATTTCAAGCAGGAAAAGGAACAGAGACCAACATCAGGTACTTCTGTTCTACAGCATCAGACAAAGGGAACCCTCTGTAGATTTATGTGGGGATTTCTGAGGAATTTCATCAGGTTGATAAAGAAAATGAGGGGGATGTTAGTATGTAAATGAAGAGGGTTACTTGAAACAGAAACACAATGAGAATTTTCTATTGTTCCAGTGAAAAGAAATACCATTATTTTTAAGATATGAAATCCTTTTAACCATATACTTCAGGAAATTGGGAAAATTAACATTTAAACTCAATTACAGTATATTGGAGTACAAGTTCTTAGATTTAAATGCTTCAATAACAGAAGATAAAGAAGGCTGTAAAAAAAAAAAAAAGAGGAGTTTCTAAATAAGTGAATGAATAACAGTATTAAATTTCTTCAGTAGAGGTCATTAGTGAACAGGCAGTTATCAAGGCATCTATCTTTATCTTAAGTTTATATTAGATGGCAAGGAGCTGGCAATATAAAGCATCAGTGATTTCTTGAGTTTCACTAAGAAAACAACAGTAGTTTTTGCAATCGCCAATTCCTCTTCTGCTTTACTCTGGGAAGTGTAACAGTGAAATTTTTTTTTCTTAGCAAACTTGTTCAGAAACTAAAGTCCACTAACTACTACTTAATGGTGAGAAAGCAGCCACAGGCTTCCAGTCAAATGGAAGCTAGGCTGCTGAACATAAATTAAAAGGTACAAATAATATAGAAATATCTGTTTATGTGTGAATATTTGCATTTCTTTATGCAAATACATACACATACATGCATTTCAGAGGGTATGTTAACATGCTGTTCCCTTATCTGGCTACATAATCAAAGAGAAATAATTTAAGGCTGAAATTTTCTGTTCTGAGCTTGTACCATGCGGATAGGCCTGTTGATTCAAATGAGTGTGGCCTGAGCATCTTAGACAAACTCTGGTCTTGCTGGAGAGCTGCACTGGTGCAGTAGTGTGATGCTTACATAAAACATTTTTTCATTATACCAATCAACTTTTATTACCTAAGAAAATCAGTTCAGTTGCAAAAAGCATTTAGTGTGTCAGCAAAATAATTTTCTGTTCAGCCTTTAAGTTTTTCAAAGAAAGGGCAGTCAACTTGTTTCTTGCCAGCAAATCAAAATGAAAAGCCATTACAATTTTGTAGCAGTTTCAAAGGCAAACTGCCGTAACAGATTTTAAGCAAAGTTCCTGAAATCTGTTTTTGTGTTGTTAAAACAGGCTAGTATAATTTGAGAAGTATGAGCTTAGTAAACAACAATATTCTTATATGCTATAGAACGCTGAGGACTCCAAAGGTATTGGTGTATAAAGTCTACCTTTACATACAAAAGTAGTTAATTCTAAAGATTGTTATGTGCCAAAAAAATTAAAATTTTTGATCCTTATTTCCAGTAACAGTACACCACCAAAAATAAAAAGTAATCTCTTTTAACTGGTAGCAGTCTAAATGTCGTAGGAAGGAGAATAATACGGATAAGGTTTGTGAACCTCTTCATTAGTGTCATTCTGCTGTGGACTGGAAAAAGATGGAGCAGTGCCTTGCAAACTGGTGAGAATCAGCACAGACAGCTATCATGCCACATGCCAAAACGCAACTCAGCACAGGATTAGTCCATAACGTGTACCAAGGGATGGTGCAGAGCAGCCCAGTGATGATAGGTGAGGGAGGGTCTCTGGGGAGCCATCACTTCTTGTACAGTGATACAACCAGAACACCACAGCAGCCTTAGGACCATCCACAGCCAAATGAAAAGATGATATCTCTTGGCAGAAGTTATCTGTAGAACTTGGGCATGGTGTTGTGCTGAGGAAAAAAACACTCCTTAACCTGGGAGGTCTATCAACTGATGCTGGCCAACCCTGAACTCCACTGCAGGAAGTTCACTTTCTGATGATTTTTCCAATTGGCTTTATTTGAGCTTTCCTCTTTTGAGCACTAACTGTCAACAGAAATCTACTGCAACAATGCTAATGCAATTCCTCAGTATAGAAAAAAGACATTTTCAGGCAGGATGACTCTGTGTACAGCACTGAGACAACAGTCTACTGCATCCAGTTTTTACACTTAAAGAATGGAAAAATTTAATTACATTTTCATTGGCTTGCCATGTATAAAGACTTGGTTTTGACCTGACGAAAATCCAAGTGATGTAAATATGGCACATAGCAGTACATAGAAAAGTGCCGTGTAAAACTAGAAAATACAATTTTTCTTATGTCCAAGAATCAGCTGTGAAAGTCATGAGTAGGAGTTGGGCTCCCAGCTGAACACTTGATAAACATTTAAACAATGATGGTCAAAGAATATAGAAAACTCCATTGCTAGATGTATTGTTTCCCATAAATTGATCTAGGATACCTTTTAATCAGAGCTTACTTGGTTGTATAGAGGGATGACTGAGGAAGTAATTCTGTGAGCTGTTCTATAGGGCTGTACCAGAAACATTAATAGCCCCTCTGACATGTAGGTCCATGAATTTCTGGAATAGATCTTAAAAGTGAGAGTGGCATGCTCATTTTTCTTTTCCATAGAGAAAGGTTGTCCTGGCCATGAAATCCACATAGTTTTGCTGCACGAGGAGCAGGGTTTATAATCCTCACAGGGGAGGTAATGCTGGTTACAAGAATTGAAAGCACTGCATGGGATGAGCTATGGCTGAAGAGACAACGCTCAGAAGAATGCAGGCTGACAGAAAGGAGCCAAGAGGAAAAATAGGATTTGATGAGGCTGATGTGGCACAAGGGAAACATAAGCAGCCAGGAAAGCCTTGTGGACCAAATGAAATTAATGTCACCAAGCTAGCACAGGTACATAGCTCTCAGTGTGCTGTACTGGGCCCAAAATATAAAATGAAAAGGATGGGGCAATAGGAAAAGCAGCCTTTCCATTAGTAGAATATTTTAGAAGTAAAATCATATGCAGAAAATATAATATGAGAAAAGCAAAGCTGCCTGTTTTTAGGCAATTCACATGATCCACAAAACAGATGAGCAAAGTTCTGTCTCTGGACCACTGTAGTTATTCTCCAAGGCAGTAAAAGATTCAGTACAGTTGTATGTTTCTCCAAAGAGCTAGTCTGTGCACAGGCAGGGTTTTCAATAATTTACAGTAGAATGTCATTAATCCTACCACTCCAGGACCTTATCAAAGTACAGATTAATGAGAGGTCATATAACTTCAATGTGCTACTGCTAGCACAAGCAATCACTCTGCCACTGAACTGTTATACTTCCTTACTGAGCATGAACATTTTAATGAAAATAACAACTTTGGGTGGCTGTAAAAGAAAACAAAATTTTTAGCAGAGATCACAGAGACTCAACTTTTGGGCTAAGCTAATTTAGATTAATTAGGTCTGGCATATTTATGTTAGACCATATGAAAGTTAAGAAGCAGAGTTAAATAAATAGATAAACCTGACAACACTGTCCTCATCCATGTCCTGCCTTTTGAGGATTCTCTGTTCCACAGACAAAAGAATCAAAAGTATGGCCTACAGTTCCCTAAAGTTAGTGATAACACCTTGATCTGAGGGAGTCTTTTCCCAGCAGAGGGGCAGCAGAGGGGAGGTTTGTGCCTAGCCCAGCAGCAGCCCGTGCAGCTGGGCCGGGGTTGGGGCAGTTCCCGGGCAGGGAGCGCCTGTTCCGTGACACCGACTCCAGAGCCGCGTCTCAGCCGGTGATGCATCGGCCAGAGCTCGCAGGCTGTGCTGCCTGGCAGGAGGAGAACGTGATTTTAATGGACTTCATTAGTGCTAACAACTCCACCTGTACAAGCACTGTAAATTCTACTGACTGCACAGTTGTACTGTCTGACTAAAGTCTATGTAATACTATATATAGCAATATTCAATCAGCAAAATAGTTGCGGATGGTTAAAATGTTTATTCAGGCACTGGAAGAACAGAAACTGAGATTCAATGAACTGACAATCTACAGTACCTATAGTTTCTGAACTGACCCTTAGTATGTACACTAGCTTCCCAGATGCAAGATGATAATCAGCATTTAAAAGAATTTGCTTTGCTGTGCCGAGCTAATATTGACTACTGGACTGCAGACATACAGTGAAAACAGCCACAGGGAAACAGCTACTCTTCCATTTCAGCTCTGTTCATGAGGTAACACTAATATGATACTACACAGAAGTGAGTGAAGGAGACAAAGTACTAACATCATACTTTGGTGCAGTGTCCATATAATGCTGACCTGTTATTAGGACAAGACAGTATTCCTCTTTGCATGAGAAGAATTAATATTACTTTTGCCAGAAGTTCATCTCTATCAGATGTTTAAAACTAAAGCTCATCTCAGTGACATCAACACAACTTTGAAGCAAAACATTAAGGAATGTATTTGAGGAGGTACATAAAATTCTCGAAAATAATGATGATTAATAACAAGATGACAGGGTTAGCTAAAAAGGGAAACTTTAGAGATTGTAAAACCAAAAATGTTCTGTTAACTCAGAAGTGGATTAGAATGTTCAAAGCGCTTCAGGACTCGACACCATGTAAAGGCTGATTTATACTCCAGGCATCATAATGCCTACCTACTTCAGAATGACAAATAGCACCGTGCTGAGATCTCAATGGCAGCCCCAGAGCACTAACAGCAAATGTCTTCCATCCTAATAGCTGAGTCTCTGCAATTCTCCTCACTTAAAATTCTGAGCATTTAACTCTTCTTGTTGCATCTAAATCCAGATACAAAAACCTTCAAATCAAACTATTTACCTCAAGTGAAATCTACCCTGAATTATTCATAAACAGCAAAGAGTCTGAAAGTGAACAGGCTGAAGAGTGTGTTAATGAAGTCTGAGTTTAAAATATAATGGTATAAAAGTTATTATGGATCTTTTCTAACCTTATAAGAAAGAATATTGGTCTCTGTAACAATGAAAGATCCCAATGAACAGGGAAAGAAACACACTTCAGGTGTCTTGTTGTCAGTGACTGATGCTGCTAGCAGAATCACACCGATTACTACAGAGAAAGAGCTGCTGTTTGAAGCAATTCCTGATGAAGGAGCTGAAGTGTTCAGATTGATTCTTATTCATCCTGCCCCTGTGAAGAAGTATTGATCCTTAAAATAGCTATAAGAAGCTGCAATTCAATTAGAATAAAGTACAAATGTCAAGAAAATGCACAGAAATGCAGGACACGTTATCATGACACTTACCTAACCAGAATTTTTGACTCTTTAAAACCAGGAAAAAAATCACTTATGTCATTTCAATGTGAGGATCAAGGTTTTGTATTTTCCTGTTTCAGCAAATCCTCTTTATAAGATAGATACTACTAAAATGCATGGTTGATTTTTCTGGGATATCAGTGACAAGCCAGCACTGTCATCAAATAGAATCTGCCTTCTAAGCTGGTTGACGACTTATTTTGAATTTAGTTCATCTTAACCGCTTATCCACAAGTGTGAATAGGAGACGGAGAGAGAGGTTCTGAACTAAAAAGCCAGAAATAGCCTTACCTATCACAAATGCAGGGAAATTGGTGACTTCAGCCAAGTTCTTCTGCACTGCTGGTAAATAATGAGTTCATTCTTCTGTGTTACTGATTAGCAACATAAGTGCACAGATAGTCTGACTACTTTGAACTAATGGGAGTGAGTAATTAGATTTTATTTTTTTGTGTAACATCAGATCATATACTTCAGATGGTATTTTCAGCAATTTTCTTTTTTTACACAATGGAAGAATAACACTCTTTCATAAACTTGGCTGCTGAATAAGAGTACATTTCTACCTCAAGAATGAGAATATAAATCTTACTTTTGGAGAATAGCACACTTGTGATAAAAGTCTCTCAGAATCTGGCATTTTCCTAAACAACACTAGTGAAGGTGTAGATGTATAACACTGTTTGCTATAAAGGCAATCTGGAGAAAAATTTTTGAGTTTTGAATTACTTATTGTCTGAGTCTGACTCAACTGTAGCAAAGCAAAGTGCTTAACTCTTTTGTACACAGTTAGAGTATTAACAATGCAAACTGTTCACTGATTAGTGTATTCTGAAGATGAGGTACATGCAGAAGTCTGCTTAATTTGGAGAAAGGGGATGGGTTTCTGCATAAGACTTGGGACATGTAAATTAGGTTTTCAGATCAAAGACTTTCAAAAGGCAAGTCACTTAATTTTTTCAGGTCTTATTTCCCCACTTTTGTATATATTTCTTGGAATTCTGAAAGGATAAGTAACCTTTCTATACATCTGTTAATAGGGACATTAACATATACATGGAAAATAAATGGATACATGGAAGCAAAATTTAAATAGCATTCATTGTAAATAATGCTGTTTTGAGACAAATATTTTATATACAGAAATACTATGAAATTATTCAGGATCAGATACAAATCACAATCATTTGACAAAACAGTCCTTTCTAGCATCAAGGTGATCTTTTGTGATGAATGTATTAATCAATAGATAGCTCTAGAAATATTTATTTTAAATGAACTTTTAGCCCCTACTTTGAGACATTTGGGTGGAAATATTTTTACATACATAAAATTGAAATGTGCCTCTTCTCCCTCAGCTGAGAAAGCAGAAATTAGCTGGCAGTACTAGGAGCAAAGGCAAAGAGGGGTACTCTTTCTTAGGACCCCAGTGCAGAAAACATAGTTGAATTTGTCTTGACTGAGGAATAGCTACATAAGGGGAATTCACTGAAAATGCATCTGTCCCTGTGCCTGTCCAAATCTTCAAATCTCATGCCTTTACATGCCAATGTAGACAAATCACATGCTGGAAGAGTAAGGTCCAAAAACCCCCCTCACTTATTTACAGCAAAGGCTTCATCCATGTTGTTGCAGGTCAAGAAAAATGAACATCAGTGCTGATGGCAAGAAGCTTCATTTGAGAATCTGGTCTGTGCTTTGAAGTCTGTGAAATGGAGAACTAAATGTAATTCTGTGAGGTGGAAATAAGTTGGGCAGCTGAGGAAGGACTGCTTCTCAAGTTTGTCTAGTCTACTGTCCTGAAGGAGTCGCCATCTCCACCCTTCATGATTAACTCATAAAATAAAGGGATTCCTAGCAGCAACCAAACCCAATGCAGAAAATGGTCTGAATAACATGAAGAGCACAGAGGATGAATGAGATCATCCTTGGACTTTGTATGGGAGAAAAGGGAGGAAAAATAAACACTGTCTAACTTTTGGTAATTCTAATTTGACATGCTCACGTCTTCTCCTCCAACACGCACCACTTTTCTTCTTTTAAATAAAAATACAGCCACTCAAATTATCTAGCCTGTGTTGGCAATTTCTGTCTCAAATCAGAGACATATCAGCTTGGCAAAGGGATGCATTTGTGAATCAGCCTTGCATTCCACTAGGACATGCTCAGAAATGTACCCTTTATACGTCAGTGCAGAGAATGATCTGCTTACTGCTATTTTGTACTCCTTCCTGTCCAATTTGTGAAACAGAAAGTCTTCCGCTGGACTGAACTCTTGCAAAGGGGGACTCCTGCCATGTGTGGGCAGAGGGGCAAACATAACTCACCAAGTAGCTTTGCTTTAAGGGCCAAGTACCACAAGTTATCAAAAAAGACTGTTCAAAACTCTGCTAAACTACATAAAATGTCTTCAGAGAACAACCAGAATAAGCCTCGGTGAACAAAAGCAGAAAAATGGTGCCATCAATTCAAAGCTCTTTTTTTCTTCTGGGAAACTGCAGCATTAAAAAAAAGAAAAAAAAAAAGTCCTACCAACATCTGTGTTTATCTTGCAGTTTTGCTTTCATAGTAACTCATGCTAAGGAAGTTTCAAAACTTCTCTTAGCCGTGTTTTATCAAAGTAGGAGCCTTTCCCCATGAAAGTTAAATAATCTTTCTAATTGTTAACTTTCACAATTTACTAGGGTTTTTTTATCATATTGCTTGTGCTGGACATAACAGCATTAAAGATCACTAGGTGGTCACAGCTCACCTTTGCTGTCAGTGTGCTAAGTGATTGTTGAAATGCATTTCCAGATATGGCTTCTGCATCTCCAGTCTGTGTTATTAAACAAATGAACAAAATGGACAGGAAATAACTTCAGAAAATTTCAATTAAGTAGTCATCATATAAGAACTGATAGTCTCAGATAATCTATGCAATAGGTACAAAATCCACTCTCTCACTGAATTATTGCATACCCTTCATAGCAGTAGCAAAAATAAAAATTTCACTTTTGTGGATATCTAGTTTATCAGCCTGTTTTGCCTGGAATCAGTGTGAATGAGCCAAGGAGACAGCTTTACCAACTTTACACCCTTTGTTTATGGAAACTTGTTCTCAAACAGCTCTTCCACATGGTGACACTTTTGCAACTGCAGCCACACTTTAAGCAAACTGCAGAAGGCATCTGCTGAGCTTCACAGGAATATGCAAGGAACAGTATGGCAGGATAACACTGGTTTTATGCCAGGTTACTGGCACAGACTGTTTTAATGGCTAGAAAAATCAAGAAAGCATGCAAAAATCCTATTCCAGGTTCAATAAGGCAAAGCAAACACCACCACCTGAAAGGATTAGAATACCAAATGAAATTACCTCAGAAACAAAGACTACTTTTGAGCGGATAACAGCATAATCCCTTTATGAAAGTGTTTCTACACGAAGTACTTTCTCCTTCTGAACATTGCTTCTTCTCTCTGCCAAAGCTTCACGTGAATGACTCGTGCTGTAAAACCCTTCAGGCCAGAAATCTTCTATCTACACATATAAGTAAGTAATTCAAAGCAAGAGATGTTAATTTATTTGCTCTGATTTCCTGCAAATCTTTGAGGATTTAAAACAGAGCAAGGCCAGAATTCCCACTCTCTTGATCTCAGGGCTGCCATTGTGAAACAAATTCCAGTAACAACTGTGATATTATACCTCTGCACTCAAGTTTAATAATGATTTTACTAAACTTTATTTCTAGGGTTTCTAAAAATTATTTCATCTTTTACTGATCCACAAGAAAACATAATGCTTAAATATTGCAGTTGTTGCATATTTAATGTTTTAGAAGATTTAAGTCCATATACATATAAAAAAGTTAAGTCTTATTAGCTGTCATTTCAGAAGAACCAGAACTATATTCCCAGTCAGGCACTGGGGAAATGCTGATTTTCTGGGAAAACACTGATATTGTGATGCAAAGACAAATTTTGTGGTTCTGTGAACTGGTAATTCTTCTAATATAAATCTGTATGTAAATTTTACCTTCTTAGATTTTATTATTCACTAAGGACTCAAGTAAATTATGTATGAATCATGCAATAACTCTTAAATTCGGTATCACTGAAAATCTGAGCTTACAGGTGTTACCTATTATACCATTTTCAGGGTTATCTGCCTCATTAATGCATTCTACTTGTTCATCTGCATGCATGATGTTTGGGATTTGGCAAAATAAAAGCTTTAGATATGATAAATTGTGAAACAGAAGACCTTTATAATAATGGAAATAATGTTTTCAGAAGATGTTTTGAACACTCCTACTATCTCAAAGTTTACCTAATACATGTCTTCCACAATAACTTTATAGGCAATTGGTGCAAAGAAAAATTAGATAATTTTTTGTTTTATTCAATGCTACTAAAAACTCAAATCTAACTGATCAGGCTTAAAAGAAAGAATTCAAGTATTTGGAAAGTCTATATTTCATTGATCCTGCTGCTTAGTTATACTTTGGATCAGAACAACAAAAAAATAAAATCTGTTTTTCAGTCCATTGACTATAAAATCTTTAAATTTAAATTATTTTTTCACCTCTTGTAATGATTTTTTTTTCTTTTAAGTTCCAAGTGTACCCTAATTTTTTAAAAGATACTCCTTAGAGCTTGATAATCTGTTCAATCCACCTTAGTGACACAGAAATTTAGGAGTTTCCTTCTTGATGTTTATTACACACAATTTTTGGAGAAAATAGTATTCAGTGGGGGTAGAGGAGTTTGGGTGAAATTCTAGACAGACAAGAATACAAAAGATCCCATTCGTTTTTCTGCAGAATACATTATGCTTCCTGATTAAAATATGAGTATTGTAATCACAATTACAGTGTTATGGTTGTGTAAAGAAGACTTGTATACCCATTTTTATTTCTGCCATCTTGTGTTTGCTCTTTCATTGTTCTTTCCAGTCTTTTATATCATATTTTAAATTATGAATTAAATAGTTTGCCTCTAGAACAGCCAATACTGTTGATTCAATAACTTCTACTGAATTCTTTAAATCACTATCGGGGACTTCTTTTTTAATCCTAAAGTTTAAATAATTTATGGAGTTTTTCTATTGAATATTAAGTAATATTTGTTATTTTATTACATATTATACAAATAGACTCCTAAGTTTAATAGTTAAAAAAAACCCCTGCTATTTTAAATAAATATAATCTTTTCCTCTCATCTACAAAAGATGTACATATTTAGTAAGGCTGTTTTTGCATGCCTAATGGCTTCAGAGCTTTCTTTCTGTTTTCAGACACAGTGAATTTACAAGTACACATTATAAAATGAGGCCATCCATGTAGTAAGAATTTTACAATGCTAGTCAGAAATTTTTGCCTAGTAAATATCAGCATTTATTAAAATCTAATCTGTGACATTTCATTGGGAAGAGGAAATATTTTCTTGGCTATTATATGCCATCAGTTTTCCTAGCTTCAGAACTACTTGAAGAATGCTTCAGAATTGGTTTTGTTTTGTTTTTTTTTTTTTCACTTTTACTTCCTATTCCTCTTCTCATAGGTTTTATTTTTGAATGTTTGAATGTACCTGTTCTCATACTGGTCACCTAAATATACTGCAGACCTTTCTATGCCTCTGGCAAGAACACCAGCAAGTTATGAGGATAACACACTCTCTCCTCTCTGCCATAAGGAAGCTCAGAGACAATCAATGGAAAGCCATTGTTTGTAGTTAGACCCTATCTGCTTTTCTGGAGAGGAAAGCTGGGGATGTAAATGACATTTGCAGAGCAAGATTTCACTTTCAGGAGAAGAATGAGAGAACAGTTGTTGAAAACTGTAAAACCAACATTAGAGGAAAAGCGAGGCCAGAAATTACAGTTGTGATTTGGGTTATTTACAGTATCCCAGGAAATAATTGAATCCTTGTTCACCTGAGCATAGAGGCTGACTGGTGTGCAGGTTGAAGGTAAAGGGTATTTGTCTTAAGACCAAAATCCCAGCTACTTTTTGTTTTAGCAGTGCTGCAGCCATGAATTCTGTGTTCTTTTAGGCAGATCCCATACTCTAAAAGGGCACAGCTTGATCCTAGGAGACTTATTTTAAAATAGAGTAAGAAACTTGTCAAAAAAGACACGTTAATATACTGCTTGGAGTTCCAAAGATGAAAATGTCAAAGAATTTGTTTCACTGGCTTCTTTTTTTTCAGTATAGACTAAAGATATTAAAATCTTTACCTTCAGAATCAGTGGGACACTTCCCATCAATTTCAGTAGCATTAGAATTTTTTTCCAATATTTCTTCATCAATTTTCCAATATTCGTTCTCCATTCATATGTGTGGAGATGCACAGCACTGAAACATGCCTCATGTCTGATGTGGCAGGAAAAATTACATACAGAAAATCATTTATAAGACTTAGGAAGCTTATAAGAAGATATTCCTTCAACTGTAAAACTCAGTACTTATAGAAGATCCTTGATTTAAAATATGGGTTTATGAGAATTTCTCTCTTATATAACCTAAAAATCCTCTTAGTCCTTTGTGACTGCCAGGTCCTAAAAACTGAGGTCCATCAAGAAAGACTGATTGATTACAAAGTTCTCCATGTGGCCCATTCTAAGTGCTTTTTGCAGTCTGAGATAAGCATATAACTGTATAATTGCATTACTGTTAGGTCCACTGAATTTCACTGGAACAGCTTTCCCAGAAAGTCATGTTCACTGAAAGTATTGCAGTAGTTTCTGAAAGCTGCCAATTTACAGCTAGTACAAAAAGTTTTAAAATCTTATTCCTATAATGGATCTTAATAACAGCTTCCAGACAGTAATTAATCAGTTTATCCCTAAAATCAAAATAATGAAGGAGGTTATGGCTCAGTAGCATTCTTAGTTACTCTAGGTCCTTTTCTAAACCACAAATCCAAACCATTATAAGTTCTTCTTTCTGAGTTTCACCCTTATCTTCCTACCCTTTGCACATCCATCAGGCAACTGCTACAGAAATGACATATGGAAAAAAAATTAAAATAATATAAACGTATTTATATACCTGTACACAAGTATGTGCATCTTTCCAAGCTGCTGACAGAACACTCTTTCCTCTGCAGTCTTGCCCAAACAAAGCTTTCCTCCTTCTGGCTGGGAATATGAGAAGGAATGGAGTGGCAGGACAAAGTGTGGGGAAGTAGACTAGCATGCAGAATTTTGCAATGTAATGAGACATATCACAGCAAAAAAGGCTAAAAGCATAAAGCCCTCTACAACATTTGAGGATTGCTACCTGAAGCACAAAATAAGCTACAGAATCTTTCTCACAGTTCTTTACTGTGTGATGCATATTAATATCCAACCCACATGATGCTGGCCTCACTCCTTTTTGGTCATGTTGCTTCTCAGCCATCTTATTCAGGCTGTGCATACAAAAAACCCCAAACCAAACAGAACCAAACGAAACTGAACCAAACTGAAGCAAACTGTACTGAACCAATCCAAACCAAACTAAGCCAAACCACCCCCAAAAAACAAACAAATGAACCCAAAACAAAGCAAAAAAACCCAAAAAACAACCCTAAATGCCCCGCCCCCGCCAAAAATCCCGCAAGACTTTTTTTTCACTTTTTTATGTATCATCTTAAAGCAAAACCCAAAACCCTTTGAATTTTTCAGACTACTTATGTCCTACCAGGGTTACTGTAACAGCTATATTCCACCAAACCCTTCTCCCTCTTTAAAGAATTAGAGACTAGAACAAGTAAGTGAAGATAATGTTAATGTCCCATATTTCTATGTATTTTATTTTTTCGCATAATGAAGTTGTTATTATTACTAGGGGAGACCAATATTTAGTGCTGGATAACTCATGATAGATTTAAATTCAAGCAGTTATATACTAGCTGGTGGAAAAAGAAGGGTATTTAAAAGTGAACAAAATTATGTTATTTACACAGTATGAATGTAATTTTGGACATGGACCACCTAGCTAGATCTGTATAACGTAATATATAAGTGGCAATCAACACAGAATTTTATGAACAGGGTGCTGGAATCCAGTCACCAAGTATGAATGGAATTCGAAAAGGCTGCCTATGACATTGATACCTAGATTTTGTTATATTTTGAATTGGTTGAAATGACATACACCAAGAAAAAACCTATTTAACAATTAGAGACAGGAAAAGTACTAAGGAATTATTACCTAGCACCCTAGGGTTTAAAAAAATTCCAACACAGGTTTATTGTATAAATTGTATAATCATATATCTTAAGCCTAATTTTGTGAAGATTTGGGGAAAAAAATAAGCAATTAGAACCAAAATGAATTCACCTAATGAAAATTTCATCCACTCAAAGTTTTTAAAAATTGTTTCCATGAATTTTTAAACATCAGAAAGCCATTTGAGTGAATCAAAATTAGGACTTTTCATAATGTTGTGAGACTGAAAGATACCATAAAATAAAATTGTTCATAATTTTTACCCTTTTATCATAACTACTGTTTAATTTTCAAGAAGGAGATTCACAATATTGTGTCATTACACATATATACACATAAACATATGTATATAAATGGGAAAATTTAGAAACTAATGCTTTGTTTCATGTGTCTTAATTGCCTTCAAAATGTGTTATTTTGGTTCTGTTGTCTTTCTCTTTGGAAAGAAAACCACGAACTAAGCACACTATTCTGTGTACGCTTTTTAAAAATATCTGTACAGTGAAGTTCTTTACTAAACATTATAATTCCAGTGTATTTATTCAACATATTTCTGACTCAACTTTGTTCTGAACATTATTTGCTTTACATGTATAAGCACATTGCTACTCAAGAAAATACAACACAGCAACTCTTCCCTTGCTATTTCACCTTTTCTGAATATCTGAGCTATTGTCATTAATCTCAATTTGCTCTCTGTAATGCACACCACAGGAAAACACATCCACAAATAAAAGGGAACTCTGATAATCTGCAGTTATCAAAACTGAAATACCTGGCCTATTTTTGAGACAGGTAAAATGTTTGATCCTCTCTATAGGCCTGCATTCAGCAGCAGGCTGAATCTGTATGTACTTAGCATAATGATTTGTGTTATTCAAGTGTTTCAAAAAGATGAAATAGTTTTCTCTAAGAATGATTTTGATTCAGCAGCAGAATGATACATGTTAATATTCAGCAAGAACATGGCTAGGTGGAATTGATTAAAATATATTCCCAACTCTTTTTAAATAAATCTTTTTAGAATAGATTTTACACTATGAAAGTAACTATATACTATTAACAAGGCCTTCAGAAATTCCATCTAAAGTAGTACAGGTCAAGTGCTTCTGCCATAGTTACGCATACAAAAATATTATATTTTTAACTAACTAAAACATTGGAAATGACAACATAGTGTATTTTATATGCATCTAGACCATTGATATAGAAGTAAGCACAGTATTCTGGGAAAATATCAGTGTTCTCCAACAGGATTTAAGTACTGGCCTTGATCCCCAAGCTAATTGCAACACTTAAGACTTTGCATTTCTAGTGGAGTGAGTGATGACATTTTACATCTGATAAAGAGACTACATGTATCCAGTGTATGTATATGCATGTTTGTCACAGGAGTGCATATGTTTGGCTACATATAAAAGCTTCAGCTTATGTACTTGGAATTCAGCTGGCAATTGAAGAAAGAATAGATTCTTCAGGTGAAAGCATTTTTTCAAATTACAACACATTGCTGTTTCATGGTCATTTGAAAGCAGCAGTGTACCCAGTTCCAACATTGTGTTTTAAAACAACTTTTTTTTAATTATTGCTGCAAAAGAAAAATAATCAAGATTATTAAAAAAAAATCTTTAAGGTATATTGCATTCTGATTTAAATTACTGCTTAACATTGGGAATTTAAATTCACCCTATAAAATATAGCACTTCAGATCACTACAAGTTAATTCTTGGGCACCTAATAACACTGTGTCTCTCTTTAGGAGCTGGGTAGAAAAAAAAAACAGCTGAACTCCAAAGGCAGCTCCACTCAGAACACCCTACAGACATGGGAGGGCACAGCTCTGAGCCTATGGACCCACTGGACAGTGCTTACTGCAGAGAGCAGGGCAACATCCAGCACCACTCACATGGAGCTACCAGAAACACAGCAGGAAGTCAGAGAAACCCAGCACCACTGTGGCATCCCTGAAGCTGAAGCACCAAGAGAAGGCACTCATCAAAAATGCCTGTTTTACAAATTTTGGGATTTCAGGCACTGGAATTTTCCCATTTTAGACATTGGAATATCCTGCTTAGAGAAAGTGAAGGATTCATCCCTGGGAACATTCAAAAGACATGGATGTGGCATTTGGGGACATGGTTCAGTGGTGAACACATCCTTGTTGGGTTAACTGTTGGGCTTGGTGATAACAGTGTTTTTTTCCAACTTAAATGATTCAAGGAATGTGTGATTGCAGTAAGGTCGAACTGCAATGGAAATGAGGGGTACATCTTGTATGTGTTCGGCTCAAGGCTTAATGTAAAAGTCTTGTAAGTTCTGCTGTAATTACATAAAAGCTATCTGAAGAGATCTGAAGTTATTATAAGTCAAATAAGTGTTAAGTTGAAAATTAGGATAGCTATATTTCCTTGCATTTGGAGACATGAAATTATTTTAAGATAAAATTGGACACAAAATAACACTCAAGTTATCATACTTGTCAATATATCACAAGACTAGCTTATTGTGCTGATGACAGATATTTAGTTCTTAAACAATTTATGGATCAGAGAAGAGGGCTAAGCACAAAATCTTCAGTAAATTATGGATAAATTCTTAGAACAGAATCTTTCTATTCTTCTGTTTGAACTTCTGCTATTAGAATTTTATAGTAATTTATTGAATAAAGTATTATTGAGGAAGGAAAAAAGAATTTGTAAGAACTGGAGAGAGGACCAGGGATTTCCTTTAGACAACAGCTTAGCAGGACAGAAAATAAAAGCCCTTACCAGTTAATATTTAAAACAGAGCTTTATTAAAACAAATTTCATTTTCTTAATGACATCATGCAGAACTGAATTCTTCCCAAATGAATGGCACAGAGCTTCTGTTGAAATAACTAATTGGAAGACAATTATTCATGGTGATGCTGAAAGTGTTACAGAAACTGTCACTTCAAGTTTGTAAACTGCCAATCTATGTCCAGTCTCTTAAAAATTGCAATTAAAAAAATTAACACTTTTTATAATTAAGATTTTTGAATCCTCAATGATCATACCCTTGAAGAAAATGGCTGCAATAACAGTCCATTATGAAAGATAAGCTGCAGGAGCTAGTTTTTTCTACCGGCACCACATGAACATTTTTTGCTATGTTTTCTAGTTATGCAAAAATCCTAAAATAATCTTTTGGGGTTTTATTCTGGGGGAAAACCCAGCCTTATAAATATATATATATTTTAAGGAATAATTAAAAAAATATATCTTCCCACATTTCAGAGATATTTACCATACATGTAAATTTTACTAGTGAAAAATATTTGTCTATTCCTGACTATTCCTGTGAGCTATCTCTTTGAGCATTCAGTTAGTTGTTGCTCATTTATTTGGGTTTTTTTTCCAGATTGGGTTAAAGCCTTTTCAATTAGACAGAGTTATAGTAAGTGCTCTGGCCCCAAAGGTTTAAAATTTGTTAGTCTGTGTGAAATAGCAGGTATTTTATTTAGGGTAATCAAAGATAATACTTCAAGGATCAGTGTAGTACCCAAAAGTACAGATTCTTTCTTCAAGCTGCCATGATACAGCAAGATTAGACCTTCCAAACCACTGTGGGATTAGGATAGTTTTTGCTACTTTTGCACAGTTTTTGCTGTGTGTCCAGAGACTTTGTGTTTTTGGATCCTAGTACAGATCCATGTTTGTGGTGTGGAACTTGAAGTAAGGAAGGAGAAAGGAAGAGAAGGAAAAATTTCCTCTCTCTGTCAGCCACTGGTTGATGATGATGGCTTCTGGAGAAAACCCTGTGGCGAGTGAATTTCCTGTCTTCCCTCCTTGACTCCCCAAATCCAGACCAGGGCTGTCCACACTTCAGCTTTTGAACACTAAAGCACCTTCTCTTCACTTAAAACATTGGCAAAGCCGTTGTGTGGGAAGACAGACCAAGTATTACTGAACAGTCATTTTTCCTTCCAGTGTATCAAATTTTTTTCATCTCTACTTTAATATATCTTCACCAAAAAAAAAAAAAAAAAGATTTAGAATCAAGTTTTACTTTTAAAATATTAATGTTCTATGGGAAAGTCTTGCAAGTTATTAGCAAAATGATACTGCTTTTTAGCTACAGTTTTGAATAACTTCCTAAACCCTTAATGGCAAAGCCACAGAAAGACTTGAAGCATGACCACAGCATTTTTTCATGAAGTGAAAGCTTTTTCATGATTACCAAATTGCTTTCCTATTGACACTTCTGAATATGTTCTGAATACATAGTTATCTTGTACAATAAATAGTTACCCAATTGAAATCAATACAGGCCAGAAGCATCAGAATATATACTAATAGAAACCCCACAGATAAATCATTCCTAGGTATGAGGTCCAAATAAAAAAATATTTTACTAGTTTTGGTAAGGCTACTTAATTATCTGTTAATATAATCTATAAAGGGTTCTTTATGCACAAGAAGAGCATAAGTACAAACTTTAAACAAGTATCAGTGCTGTTTGTATCAGTAAAACAGCATTTAGGGTACCAACAAATGCAGAAAGAGACAGAGAATATTTAACAAAAATATTCATGAGAATGACAAATGTCGACAGAGAACAAATATGAGGAATGTGGGGGTTTGGCCCATCAAGAATTCTAAAGGTAAATCTTTAGCCACGACACGATGTCAAGTCCTGCATCTGCTGAAGACCTGTTCAGGTGTGGGGCTTCAGTGGAGCTGTCAGTCCCAGGAGGCTGCGATGCTCTCACGTGGTCAGAGTCACCCTGGACTGCAGCAGCGAGTCAGCTCTCCCCACCACTTCCACTCAGATGTGTCCCTTCCAAACCTGACCATGTCCCCTTGTTTTAAGTAACTGAAATTTTCCACTCACAAGAATGCTTTCAGGAAGCCACAGTGGCCATTTGAAAGTGGATATTTTTTTCCCTGATCATCTTGAGAGTTTCTCAAATTCCCTTAAAATCTTGTTTTTCTAGGCATGTGTTTCCTCAGAAAAAGCATTATACCAAAGTATCACTGAATACAGATTCAGAAATGTGCGGCCTGATTTTTCATTCAGGCATTGTAGATGATGTTTTTTCAGTCTTAGAGTAATACCATCTATATTTTGCCAATAAATATTTTATTGAAAAGCAGTATATGCTTATGTCCTCAGCATGGCATATTTTTTTTATCAAAAAAAAAAAAAAATTGAGTGTGCAAGACCATCTGAAATTTGACAGAACTCAATGGAAAAAACTCACATTAACTCAAATGGGTCTTGGAGGCCCTTAAAATCAAGTAGATCTTGTAAGAGGTGACATTTGTTTGTGAGGAAAAAAGAAAAATTCAAGTGGATATATGTGTTTAATATTTGAATTTATAATGTCTAATTATGAATAATTTCTGGAGGTTATTGGTAAGTACCATGAAAGATGAGAAGAGTTTGCAGGGCTATCTGATGTCAAACAGGTAGTGATTCTTTTTCTGAAGATTATGTACAGCTACTATTCTTAAAAATCCTTTTGTTTAAAAGAAAACCAAACACATTAACAGATTTTAAAAACCTTGCTTTTAGTTTCATGTTTCCACATTTACATGCGTCCAGTACCCCAAAAATTCATTTCAAAATCATCACGTCATATGTAATAATAGCTGCAGTTGTTACTGTTATTTCTAGGCACTACTGAGAAACAAAATCTTTGTTGACTATTATATGCAGGTTATTTGTGTACTTGCTAGGGGAAAACACTTAATTAAAAAAGTGAAAGAGACTAAGTAGTAAAATAGTAGTTAAATGCTACTATTATGGACTACTGAAGTTTATGTTTGCTGGTTAAAGTGCAGAAGAGATAAGCTGACATTTTTAAGTAAGTATTCCCAATGTGACAGTGAAATCAGCTAAGCACCAGGATGTATTATCCCTTGAAAGAAAAAAAGCTCTTGGTTATAACTGTTCTGAGAAAAGGATTGAGGGATGGGCAAGCAGGGACCATCTGAGGAGAGCAATTTTGCAAGTCACTCTATTTGCTCTGCTCATATTGCTTCTTTTACCACCTCAGTCTTAGACAGACTTCTCCATTTTAAACTATTGACTTTAGTGAGTTATGTCTTTAACTCCAGGCATAATTGATATTTAATGAGAATTCCTGGAAAGTACTTATGTCTCTAGTCAGGCATATTCAGGTCTCCCTCTTGTTACTAGTGTTCTAATTTTCCCTCTAATACATTATTTTTCCCCAAAAAGCCCTGCAACTAATAAGACAAACCTCCACATCCCGCTGAAAAATATTGGAGAAGTCATTCAAAACTTGCTTTTATTTTAAGATCTTGGAGTATTGCAGTACCAACAACCATCATTTTTTCTAAAATTTTGTTTTAAAAAGCAGCTGTGGAAACCAGTACATCAGTAATGGCAATATTGCTGCCAGATTGAGACAAAGGCCCATAACCCTACACATCACTGGGCTTTATTTTCCTGGGCAGAATGCTTCATTCTGTTAGGTGCATTTTCTTGGCCCAGTCGAGCCAGCACTGCAGAACTGCAAGTATTGTGTAAGTCTTAACTATTATTATCTCTAATGATGCTACCACCATATGTCACAAGTTACTAATTGATAATAACACCAGCAGCAGCAACATTCAGATTTCAGACTAACGATCTTAAAATAGATTCCTCTTGTAATTCTTGCTAAGAAGGGTTACATATTGAATTTATGTAACACTTCAGTTGTCTAGATATTTTGTAATCTTTCTAGAGAACACTTTTTCTATTGTGTTGCCTAGCTCTCATTTGAAGCAACTTGACTGTAACTTCATTCCTACTTGAGACAGTCAGCATACCAGCCTCAGAGGACCTCAGAATTATGCAAGAGGAAAAAAGTGTTCTTATCCTCACCAGAGAAGACTAAGGATATTTAATTACACCCAAATATTAAATTTGGGGAAAGGAGTGTTTTGGGGAGTTTTGGGGAGTTTTGTTTAATCTAGACAGGAACATCTTGAAAATTCCAAATCTATCTGTTTACAAAACTAGAAATTACTTGTTGTCCCCTATAAATCAAAAAATTCTATAAAAACAATTTGTCCAACATGAGGTGAAATTACTCTGAAGATCAAGCAAAATTTTCAAATAAAAATCTTTGTTTTCTAGAGACTAAGTAAAAGAAATATTTCACAATATTATCAAAACATTATGAACAAAATATAATACAACTGAATTTTCAGAAATCCTTGAATCCATCCCTCGGAAACTGAAATTCTATAAACTCTGTCCATCCAAAGTTAAATGCTTATGTGTATAAGGAGAGTCATATAAACTCTGTGGCTTTAATATATCTACTTCTCAAATCCTTGAAATAAATCCATATCATACTGAAATTAAATAGCTGTTTGGGACTCCAATTCACAGGTAAAAACACCTGAACACCTAACTTCCAAGAACATGCAGGATTACTTTGTAGTCTGAAACTATGAGGCAATAAACACGACTAATAGAGGCTCACAATGCAGACTCAGTTATGCTGAGATCACAGATGAGACATCCTACACAGAACAGTACCTATTAAAATATCTCTGTTGATGTAGAACCTGGCTGCTGTGTCATCTATTTAATATCTGTTCTGTTTATATTTGTGCACAACTTTGTAAAATATCAACAATTTTCATTATGTCAAAATGTTGCTGTTTTGGTGAAACTATCTTTAATCATTTACTGAGACACTATTTTTCAGCAGCAACACATCTTTTCAGTTTTTAGTTGACATTGCTAGCATGGATTTGAAAACATCTGATTTCTATTTGATATATATTGGAGTTGCAGCTCCTTTTCACTTTGTGCGTCTCTATCTGATTTATCAGAAATTTAGTAGCAATTTAGCATTAAGAAAAAATATGTTTCCTTCTGTTTTCTCTGCCACTTGCTAAATTCCAGATGACTGCCTCGTAAAAGTTAGGTTTTTAAAGCTGTGTGAGAGTTATCTGAAGAGGGTCAAGTTCAGGAATGGGACCCTGACCATGGGGCAGGATCTCCACATGCACACGTGGGAAGCACAGCTGGGGAGGAGCGTCTGCTCCTACAGCCAGGGCTGGAGCTGTGCTGCACCCCAGGATCCAGCGAGGTCCCCCATGCTGAGCTCCTGGCTCCCTGTTATCTCATCACCTCACATCAAGAGGTTTCAGTTCTCCCCCCGCAACAGTGGCAGGCACACGAGCACGTCCTGAATGCAAGAGGAGGAGGAGGGAGAACAGATGGAGGCAGACAGGGGAGCACATGGAAAACGTGGGACCATACTGGCAGTAGTCATAACACATCACCAGCCTGACTGCCAGCATGATCCCTGCAGGCATCCCAGCAAAGGGGAGGGAAGGAGGGCTTTGAGGGCCATCATAAAGTTGCCCAACAGGCATTTATGGAAAAGCCTGAGGGGCTGCACAACAAAGGAGGGCTCGCTGAAATCCACTGAGGGATGCTGACATCAGGATTCACCTGGGAGCAAGAGTGAGGCATTTGACACCAAATGGGAAATAAGCAAGGAGGAGTGATATTAGGAAGGGCCTCGAAATTTAGCTATTTAACATCTGATGCAGCACAGGGAAAGAAAAATTGCCAAAATGGCTGGCTAGCAAAATGTTGTTTGAAGCTGCAGTGTTTATGCATATCAACATAGAAATGACATTTGGGTAACACTATTAAAACAGAAAGGTTTCTTTTTTTTTTTTTTCTGCATTCAAATTAATTTCAGAACCCCCTGCATTCTTCATAAAACAGAAGCATTGAAATATAAACAAAAATAAGGTCATCTAATGGAAGAAACCATTGGCATAATTTGACCAGTTACATGTCACTGCATAATGCTGTCATTAATTCCAGCAACATCACCGGTGGAACAGGCTGAAATTGCCATTTCCAACAGAAAAAATGTTTTGGAAGACAACCAAACTTATGATGGATGTAGGCAGGCACAAATCCATTTAAGTCAGCAGTGCAGCACTTGTGTCTGTCAACTGTAATAGTCTCTCTTGATATTTCATGTAGTTTATGACAAACAAATTACAATATGGGAAGAAAGCAAAACTTGCTATGTATTGCACTGAGATACACATATGGCACAAGGGTTACTTATCAAAACATGCCTGTTCCACTTCATACAACTTCAGTCACAGAAGAGCTCACAGAAAAAGCTATACTGTGATAATACAGGCATAAAATACAAAGGTTTTGTAAAATTTAAATGCTGAAGAACACTCTAAACAACAGATTATTTCACCCTGTATTTAAAGTGCCACTCATAGCACTCATTTTAACGCTTAGTTATGTCAAACTATGTATTTGCAATTCTGCCACCTACAAGAAAGGTTAGATTAGTCTCTCAAAGACTGTTAACTGATAATTAAGTAGCTTTACAAATTATATTTGTCCTCCTTAGTATCTAGAATGAGCTAAAGATTTTTTTTATCTACCTTCAGTGACTTACCTTCTATTTAATATATCTAATTGTTAAATAAGAAATAAATTATTCTTTCTTTATAAGAAAGAATTCTGTATATTGAGCAAGGTGTTCTGAAACATCATACAATACAAAGAAGTTAAATTTCTTAACTATTTTTTCCTAGAATACAATATCACATGAACAAAGGAGAAAATTAACTAATTGCCATCATTTTTTGGTCTTCTATAGAGTATAATTACCAGTAATATTGACTTGGCTCCCCAAACATTTTCATAATCTACCTCAGCTTCTCATTTTCAGGTCTTTTCCCAGATAGATACATTCAACATTGACAGGTTGTTTTTCTTCTTGATTTTTCAGAAGTCAAATAGAGCAAAATTTAATTTTAGAGAGTAAAAATATCCACTAAGTGCTTCCTAATTGAAATATAGTTTTGATCTCCAATGAATTTTCCCCATCACACCACAGAAGATGGGAAATTTTGTCCCTCCTTGGAAGATTTTCATCCTATTTGCTATAGCATAACACTGAAAAAGTGTTTGAAAACCTCATGAGATACATGATGTCATCTTTTGTTGATAAATAAATTGGGATGCAAAATGGTTTATAATGTCTTCCTTGACTAAAGGTGTGGAGTCACAGCTCTATAGAGAAAGATGAATCAGGAACTGCCTCCTGTAGAAAGTAGTCATAGAATTTCCTTTGAAAACCAAAGAGCTCCCATCTCATATTAAAAGCCTTTCTATACCTATTCCAACAAACAGACTTTGGTTTCCACAGTTCTGACAAGAAAAAAGCCCAAGCCAGTAAATTATTTTATTTTTGTTTTCACACTGAACTATTTGCAACACAGAAACTGCAACTTGATTGATTGCAGCTTTTTCTATTGATTAATATCAATAGAAGAAGACAGAAAAGAGGAAGACAACAAAAATTTGTCCATTACAGTAATGTATTACTTGAATGTGTTAAAAGAAATACTCATAATTTTGGAATGTTATACTTTAGGAGGTTAAAAATCTGAATGATTTCATATAATTTTTCACAGAAGAATAACTTTTTATTGAAGGTGTTACTTTAGGGTTCCTGAACAGCACAGAGAATCCCACTCAGCTGAGAAGCTCAATTCCCATTGCAAGGAAAAGTTTAGTTTAGGAGTAAACAACTTACCTGTCCTCAGTACCTATTAAGGTTTCATCCATCTCCAAAACCTAGCCCTTGCTATAAAATTTTTTATGGTGCATATATTTTCAGAGAAACACATTAAAACTTAATATTAGTCGAATTTAGTAACAAGAATGAGGACAAAGCTCACAAAACATCAACTAAAGTCAAATATTAAAAACAACTTATTAGCATATGCAGCCTTTAGGACTTAATGGCTGTCAGGTAATTTAATGTTCTGGAGCTCTGGTACAGCATCATAGGGACTGTAAAGCACCAGTAGAGCTGAAGAGACAGATATTTACTGCTTTCTAATGCTCCCACAGGCATGGAGGTCGATGTACAAATACACTCAGCTCCACAGATCTATCACATCAGGTGATTAGGCAAAATTTGGAAGCAAGCAGAAGTACTGTTACAATTAGAAACAAACAAGTGTTACAATTTGATACCAAGAGAAATTAGAAGCCCCTGGCACAGATAATTGCAGTTAGAATTTATAAGGTTTGGATACACTTTTCTGAAACACCTTGTATTTAATTATAATAACAATAAGTTTACTTTCCCACTACCCTTTATATAGTGTGATTTATATATTGAAGCATCCCTTTGCAAAAGAACAGCTAATATTTTAGTCCATTACAGAGTGTGCAAGAGCATAAGATTGATACCTAGTGTTCATGTTTTACAGTAGACTAGTGGCAAGAAAGTGGCAAAAATTAGTATTACTTCCAATTATTATTTTCACTCATGTCTCACAATTCAAAAACCTCTTCTCTGATATTTATCAAAAATAAAAAAATATCATCTAGAAGTTAATGAAATAAAAATTCTGTTGTGAAAACAGCTGGAAATAAAACAGCACCCTACCTTTTAAAATAAACACAAAACTAAGTTGTGAGAACACACATTGGAAAACTGGTTTAGAAATTAATATCAGAAGTGTGGAAATAGCAGAGCACATATTAACTATAGCATATCATCAGCCCACTCTACCTAATGATTGAGGCAGGGCATGCCTTTAGTCATCCCTCAAAAACAGTACTCCCAAGGGTCTGCCTGAATGAGTGTAGCAGGCACTCAATATTTATGCTTTCATATTACCTAACTCATGCAAGGAAATGGATCCCTACCTCATTTCAAACAAACTTTTCCACCACCATATCCAGCTTTTTTCCCCACATTATTTCACTCTTGAAGGCTCCCTAGACACTGAGCCTCTCAACTAAAAGGGACTAAGACAAATCCAACCTCTGAAGTTTTAGCAGAAGTCTGAGTCTTTGTACTCTAAGAAGTAAGACAGTTAGGACACCTCAGCACTGTAAGTGCCTCCAGACCAAGTTTCTGTCTCAATATACTGACAACCATGAGGAATTGAAGGAAAAATAGATACCTAAGGATCAAAGCTGTTCTAGCATACCCTTGCCTCTGCAGTGAAGAGATCACATGAAACATGAAAGCCTTCCAGCAGATTTTCTCTCCCTGATCGTTCAGCCACTTGTTGCCCTCCAGGAGGGCATAAAATTTTTCTGCAGTGGAGCTCTTCATTTCTCTCAGCATTGTATAAAAATCCCCCATGACATAACTCTGGTAGCAGATACATTTCCAAGGTCTGTGGCATGAATTCTACCAGTTGTCCGCAGCTGCCAAACTGGGAGGACCCAGTTAGGAAAGACAGCTTAGTGGCTCTTACACTCTGCATCTCAGTCACTACCAAAATTTCACTCAACCCGGGTTTTTAATTCCCCAGTAATTTGATGCATTCAAAATAATTGTTAAACTGACCGTGGTTTGTACAAGCAAGTTCTCAAAATATGGAAAGCTGGAGATCTTACACTAAGCAATGCATGGCAGTTATTTTAGGGGAGTGAGCACAGGATAAGATACCACCATAAATAAAATAAACAAACACACAGAAAACCCCCCCCCACATTTTTTGAACATGTAAGGCTAAATCATTAAATGTGGTGAAACTATTATGAGCTCTGATGGCACCTATGTATGAAACATATGTATGCATAGAAAGATTTGTTACCTGTGTCACAATAGTGCCCTCTTTCCCCAAATCCCTTCTCTTCCCAAAATGGTTCTAGCAGATCTCTGGGGGAAAAAAGAAACCAAAACCAAACCAATAAACCAGAAACTGAAAAAAAATCTACTTGTGTTTGTATATTTTTGCGGTTCTCTTCAGCTTGAAAAAAGCAGAACTCTTCCTCCAGTTAAGGGAACTTCCGAGCCATATGACCAGTTCTGTGGCATCTGGGCACCTCAGCCCGTCTGTTCATACATATGGGTGTAGTACAGTGACAGCTTTACTGCACATTAGTCAAGCATCATGTAGCACATTTCTTGACAGAAGCAAAAGCAGTTTATGACTTGAAGCAAATAATTTTATCCCAGGGGCTTCTAAGAGCCAGGCAAAAGGCCAGGCCTTAGGTCAACAGCTTGGGAGTTTGGCAAATATTTCCTATCATTATTTCTTTGCAAGGGTCTGTCACCTGATTGAGTTGAAAAATGTGACCTTTTGTTATGAGAGAGAAGGCACTTGGAGTCAAAAAATACAGAGTTGCTGTGGCCATGAGCATGGATTATTTAAGGATAGAATCACAGAGTATCTGAGGCTAGAAGTGACCTCTTAAGATCATCATGTCCCCACCACCCTCTCTGCTCATTCAGGGCCAGCTACAGTCATTTGCCAGGTTTGTGTCCAGATGGCTTCTGTGCATCTCCAGGGATGGAGACTCCACAGAGTTTCTGGGAAATCTCCCTGGGCACTCTATTGCTTGCCACTAAAGCCCCTGTGGAAACAGGGCTACCAGGAAAAGGAGACTTTACCTCAGTATAAATTCATGTCTACAAACTGACACAGGCAGCAGGTTAAGCAGCCTGTATGAAGTCAGATAGCTACAAAAGCTCCCACCAGCTAAAGGTAAGGGCAATGTCATGCAGTACCATAATTGCTTTACCTGCCCTGAAGTTATACATACAAAACAGGGTGCAGTGACCCCCAAGCTAGCACTAAGCAAGTTATCCCCCAGGCTTGCACCACCCTGCTGCTTTTCTGCAGGGAAAGCACATACATGTATTAAACACAACTAGATAACACTCTTTGAAGTTGCCCATAGAGAGAATTGCTTTGGTACCATGGAAATTATACCTTAAAACATCACAACTCAGGACTCTGATTTTTTGGACATTTTAAAGGATAGCAAATTTTAAAAAATTAAACATCTTAGAGATTGACTGATGAAGGCCAATCTTACTGTGATAGATTCCACAGTGTATTAGAAGACTGTATCATTAATATAAGAGGGAAAAAAAACAACCACAGAAAAATGGATTCCAGCACATAGACAAGTAACTCAGATTTTGCAGTGAGAAACTCCATACCTATTCAACTGCCTCTTCACTAGAAGAATACTTTATATACCACTACAGTTATCCATCAAGTACAGGAATACTAAAAATGTTTTGCAAATACTTCATTCTTCTAAGTCAAGCATTTCTTAAAGAAATAAAAAATCCCGCCAGTTGCACTCTAAAGGTCATGCCAGCTATAAAGTCTAATAAAAAATTTCCAGATGGCAGCAGCCAATTTCCAATAAGATTTAATTTGGTTAATTGACTGTCTTATTTACTAATTTATAGCAGTATGCAGTTCATTTAAATTAACCTCATTTGCTGTCATGATTTAAGCAAGGTTAAACAACCTGGGATTTTTTTTTCAATTGTGTGTAGGAATGACAGAGTCTACTATATAGTGACATACTAATATAGCCATCAGAATCCCTCCTTCTGGGTTTTTTTTTTGTGCTTTTTTTTTTTAAGAGAAAGGAAATATAGGAAGTACTGACTACATCGAATTAGTGTAAGAACAATTTAAACACAGAAAATTCTTGTTATAATTACATTAATCTTAAAAAAAAACCCAAAGAACAAACCTCTGGGTCAGAAGGGAAAACAAATGAGCGAACTAAATAGGAAGAAAGAACTGACCTCAACTAAGAGGACTTGAACAGAAAAAAAATTCTGTAATGGACATGGTCATCAGTATTTCAGCTGTAGCACCAAGTCCTCCCACCTTAGTTCTGCAAAATGTTAATCCACAAAATCTGCTTTCAAAACCTAATTTTTCTACCATTTTTCCACACTCACTGGAAGGATAGAAGAAATCTCTTTTTCAGCCCAAGCTCTGGTGACAATTGCCTAGTTCCCAAAGGAAGTAAAAGAAAAAGATAAAGGCAGTACTAGGTTTCAGTAAGATACTTGTGGACTTACTTCTAAATGCTTATCAGATTCATCTGAGGCAGTGCTTTGTTTAATTCTGAATTACCTTAGTAAGGGAAAAAAGTTTCCCTCAGAGAAAGAAGCTAGCCCTTGATGTTATAGAAAACTTTTTGATTCCTACAGGCTCTTTTGATTGAAACTTTTTTCTGAAAACTGAAACTTCCTTCTGAGGAAAAAATTGCAGACCTTTGTGAGATGCCTTGTCTTCCTTTCTTGGAAAAGCAAGACAGTGGCAGCCTGGGAAGCCTGCAGAGATGGGGCTGGATGCCTGTCAGCTCCTGCACCCTGGGCAGATCTGTCCCCCTCAGACCACTCCTGGTTGTGGTGCTGATCAAAAGCTGTGGAGAGCACAGGAGAGAAGTCGCTGGAGTATTTTCTAATTCTTGAATGGCACAAAGTTAGAAGAATAAGCTTTTTTCTCTGCTCACAGTATGTTCATTGGTGTTCAATGACAATGTCCTTGCTTGCAATGTATTTTAATTTCAGAAAGTATTTTGGGGTTTAGTTTTGCTGCTGGATTATAGATCTCTTCTTTGCCTTTTCCAATTCTCCAGAGGAGGAATTTTGTTTTGGTTATGGTAGTGAAGCCTACAAGTACAAAAAAACATAAGTGGAAGAATCTGAAACTTGAAGAAAAAAGTTCTACAAACTCCAAACCCTTTGTTTTTAAGTCCCTGACAACGACTACTCTCAGAAATATCTGTCATAAAAGACCACGTTCTCCCATCTATCACATAAAACATCATTTAAAAAAAATTTAAAATCTAATACACCTATAAACAGTACAGCTGGCTTCATTTTTAATGAAGCTTGATATATCTCCACACTAGGGAGCTGCTTCAGACATAAGTGTTTTTGTGAAATGTTGGCAAGAAACACACATACAACGATGAAAATGTTGTGCAAGATGACTTATTGGAAGGTCAAGGATTGCTGTGACCATGCTCTGCTCACTACAGTTCTCAAGTTTTCCTGACATTTATCACAATTTCTACCTTTAAAAGGCAATCTTCCCCAAAACTCAAATACAAAATCCCTTCAATATGTATACAAAGTGACTGTGCCTTAACATAAAGCAGGAGAAGCCACATTCATATTAGCATACCTGCTGTAAGCTCAGAGGGCTGTAAGTGCAGGTATGACAAGATTGCTAAATAACTCATTTGTGCCTGACACTGCAGAGGTACCTGCTGCTCACAAACAGCAAGGATCTGGCTTGGATGGTGGATGTCCTTTTGTCTTCACCACCCTATAAGTTTCTTAAATGCATTGATGATTTCAGAAAGTAATGATTTACTTATTCTGTGCAGTGGGAAATCTTTCATTGGTGCCTGAGTTAAGATGTCACACTCCAAAGTGTTTTTAATGGGCAACTAGCAAAGCAATTTCCTGCACAGAATTTGGTAGACTTTTTCCTTCAACTTTTCCTTTTTTTCAACTAATATCCTATTACTGAGAAATAAGAAGCTCTAATTTCCAAACCACCACTCAGAAATGTCTCTGCAGTGTGTTAACGAACAACTGGAGAGGGAAAAGTGGCTCCTGCCAAAGAGGGCTCCTTCCCAGACTTCCTGTCTGGAATGAACATTCTCCAGCTTTTGAATGAAACTTGACAATGTAGTGAAAACACTGAGGAAATATATTAAGAAAAAGTAGCACTTTTAGAGTAAATGTTATGCAGCTCTGCCTAAAACACATGCTCAGTACCATCTGTTGTATACAACCTGTGTGTCTCAGCTGCACTCTGAGCACATTACTGTTCCTTGGGGCATCACTGGGTGTTTTCTCACTCAGAAAATGTTGGATGTGGAATTGGATTGGTGGTGTATTGAGAAAATTCAGGGTGTAACACATTCATCTGATGAATTTGAAAGGAATGTCTTCTCTGGAAACAAAAGAAAATTGATTCAGCACCCCAATAGATATATTTTGAGCATGTAGGTAGTTTTAGCCAGGCTCAGATTTCAGCCTGTGAGAAACTGGCACAGTAAGGCAGACACGGCAGTGATTTTCTGTTCTCATTTTGCTTCCATTATTGCCAATAACAAGACAGTAGAAGAAACACGGTGCTTCAGCAGATGATATAACTGAAGCTATCTTTAGGAACGTTGGGCTGGAAGGAAAAGAGTGTCTCTTGATTGATAAGTTGCATTCTTAAATGACCCCACTAGTTCAACTGCTAAAATATATGCTCTGAAATATGTACTGTCAGGCAAAGTGATGCAGGGTTAAGAAGTGCTTTTTTGTAAGGATTCTCCCTCTATTTCCTCCTAGTTGATATTTATCAATCTTTTAAACTCTTAGGTTAGAAATTTTCCTCTTGTCTTAAACTGCCTGAACAAGTACACAGATTTCAATATTTCAGCTTTTCGATTCCTTGAACTCTAGTGGTAATTTTCCTGCTAAGAAATACAAGATAAGACTGTCAGAATGTATTTGGAAAATACGGTGGCTTCAATTCTGAATAACTAATCAGAAGGGTTGTTTAAAGTCTGTGATGTAACATGCATATATATAGTGCTTACTAGTATTAAGAGGCTGTAAATGTGTATCCACTTGGACATCTGAAAATGGAAAAGCCACAACAGTTTTAGCAGTACTCTGTTATAGTTTCTTCACTGTTTTCTAACCCATAAATATAAATTCTACAATCTGGGGATTTTTTTGCTATTATATATTTGGATTTATTTTTTTTTAACTATTTACAGTGGTAAATTTTCCCATTTGTTAATTTTTACTCCATCTGGCTTTGTCAGTCATGGTTGGTTTGTGTATTTTGGATCAGCATGAGCTGCAATCACCATATAACTTAAATATTTATTATTTAATATGGAAAAACACATATATAAAAATTAAAACCAGGGACAAAATGCAACTAATTCTCTGAAGGTTTTAACAGAAATACCCCAGAGTCTTCCTGTGTTGTTAACTGTAGTTTCTCTGTTGGCTTGTTTAGTTTTCATCTATTCTATTTCTATGTGCTCAGTTCCTACCGTCAGTATCTTCTTCACCTCATTTGTTTTTATATGCTACCTCATCCATCTACAGATCCTAACTTTGACAAATGGTCTTGCTTCAGTTCAGCCATGGCACCTTCCTTTTCTTTTAAGACAAGATATGAAAGTACAGGTTCTCCTCAAGTATCCACCATTCCTCATTTGCTTCGTTTTCTAGAATCACACAAACTCTGTGAGTGGAACACTTAGCACGAACTATTTATTTTCAGCATCTACTGTCTCAGAAAATTTGCCAATAACAATGACTCCATGAACATTCTTTAGGCTCCTTCTCTCAGTGTCTTTTTTAAATTTATTTTATATTATTTTTACCTGTGTCAAATCACAAAGTTGTGGGAAACTCTCTCATAGAAAAATACCCACAAGTGAATTATTTGCCTACCATCCTTCTATGTAACTATGGAAAACAGCTAAAAATTCTAACTTCTCCTGTATAGGAAATTGACACCTTGAGCCAACTAAAACATCAGGGGGGTTTGTCTTTTATCTCTAAATCTAACATTAGCTACTTGTGATCATTTCAACAAAAGTGTATTACACAGATAGACCCATTAAAAATTTTAGTGAATGCCCTGCATCTGTTTTTGAGAGGGATTGATCTGATAAAGTGGGGTAAAGGACTTATTATATCTCTCCAAGCACTACTTGATTTTTTTAAGAACAGTTAAATCTGAAATAATTTTTATTTGCTGTCTTAACTCAAACTCCTACAGGACAAACCTTTGGCATTATCTTGACCATAAACTTCCCTCTCAAATCTTTAGTACACTAGTCACAACCTTTTTGACAGGCT
Source organism: Rhipidura dahli (assembly GCA_013399225.1). Lineage (NCBI taxonomy): Eukaryota > Metazoa > Chordata > Aves > Passeriformes > Rhipiduridae > Rhipidura > Rhipidura dahli. The sequence goes on from VXAC01001403.1 coordinate 357,600, forward strand.
TTCCTACTACAGGGATTTATCTCCACTCTACAAAATACTGATTTAATGTCCATTTTTGGTATGTTGTCATTTATTTGGCATTCTGAGCCATCAGTCCTGCCTGTTTATTAAGTTACATTAATATTGTCCTGACCCCTATATGATTCTGTTATGACTCATGATGACAGAGGTTCATAACAAGTCATCTTGTAGTTTATTTAATTCTAAGAAAAGTTTTGACTGTTTCCACATTTCTACTTCATTTGGTCTTCTGCAAGTTAACGCAAAGCATATAAATTCCAATAGCAATTTTACACTGATTTTAATTATTTTGGGATTCAGTGTCAGTCTTTTGCATCTTTATAAAATAATTATGCATAGAGAAGGAGGCGAAAACAATGCTGGGAATCAAATTACAATCTGGATCTTCTTTTTGCACCTTAAGAATGAGGATGTGCTAAACGCTCTGAATATAGAACTCGACTGAAATGCATATGTTACATGTAAGTGGGAATGCAACTTTCAAATGTCGATGCACATCCAGGATGTTTATTTCTACATAAACAGAACCAGAACATATGGTCAACCAATAACGGTATATCAGCAAATGCATTTTACTCCTGAGACCACACCATGAAGAGAATGTGCAATCATAAGCTCCTTCTTGGTATTGATTCTTGTCCCTATTCAGCTGTCTAGGTACAAAAAACAATGGGATGCTTCTTAGAGAAACAGCAATATTGTTGATTTGAGTGTCAAACTACTAAGCCTTGAAATACGTACATTCTGCTGAGATTGTGCTCCAAATAGGAAAGATGTTATGTGCTAGGGAAAAAAGTTTACCCTTCTCCATATCTTCTCTAATTTGACTTCAATCCCTTAAGCTACTTAAGAAGAGAGTGATGCCTTCTTAAACTTCTTAGAAAAGAGAAAAAATATGAGTACTGCACATCACCAACATAGCTTTTTCAGTTAAAAGGCAAAAGTCTAAAAGCTGTAAGGACATTATTCCCATCCTCTGAAAGACAAAGTAAAGGTTTATTAATTAAAACAGTAATTTTGTACAAAACATTTAAAATATTTATTTCTGGAAGAAGTTAGAGAAAAAACAAAAAACAACAATCCCCCCAACTGATAATTCTAGAAAAATAATTGTTTTCTCACATTCAAAATTAGGCCAGTAGCCTTAAAAAAGAGTAATTAGGATGCATAAATGATGGTAATGAGAAGAATCTGATGCAGATGCAATTAGTATGATAAGAATGCAAAAACAAGGAAAATAAAATTTTATAAATTTCATATTATATTGAGAAAAAAGTTTGTAGCAGTCAGAAAAATAACTACATTTTCAATAGACTACTTAAAATATAAACCTTGGTATTCTATAATGGTATTCTGTTCATGGGTCTCCCAAGCAAAATAAAGAAGAATGGACTCCTAGTTTTTAAGGCAATATGCGGGAAAAACAGCACTGCTTAAAAGAATGTTTAGTTTCTGTATCCGAACGTTCCTTATCCATCCCCTATTTGTGCCTGTCAGAAACAAGCTCTCTTGGCTGGCAGCTCAATGTACCAGCAGTAGTCCATCTGTCTGGAAACCCTGAGGAGGAGCTACATATTTTCAGATAAAACAGGCAGGACTGCCGTGAAGTTAATAGACACAGGCAAAATGACATAGTGAACTTTCATTTTTAAAGAATGGGCTGTGACATAAAGATGCGGAAAGTAGAACATACAGAGAGGAAAAGAAAAAGAGACTGGATTAAATTCTATTTGAGGATGTCTAGTTCAACCTACATATAAATATAATACAAAGAAAACCCCTGCCATAGTACTTTAGGGAATATTTCTGTGAAATAACAACTTGGCCATAAGTAGCAACCCAAACACCACTACCGTGGTTGTTTCCATGACTCCATTGAAAAGTGAATGCTAATATATCCAGAATCATATATATTTTTATTTCCATTTTTTTAGTCATACGGAATTACTGACTAGGTTAGGTTTTGGTGCTATATAGCATGCTGTCATCAGTTTCACTGAATAATGTATCCAGAAGAAAAACGTTGTGGCAGTACAATGTAGGCATATAAAATGACTTTTAAACATTCTGTAAATCATCTTTCATTGCTACATTTACAAAATTTGAGATTGTGTATGTGCCTTCCCAACAGGATTCACAAAATTCTAGGTTCTGGGACTGAAATACTCTTTCTTGCTGTGTAACTCTTGCTGTAACTCTCCTGTTTAAAACCATAAGAAATAGAGCAAGAGAGAGGATACAGGGATTGTTTAACAGTTTCAGAGGAACATTGTGTAATATATACATTATGTATATTATTTTCCTGTAGGGAAAAATGTTGAGTTTTACAGATCTTACTAACTTCAGCCAAAATATCAGGATCACAACACTATGCAGGGTTGGGATCACACAGTCATTCTGAACTGAGAGAAAAACGTTCAGCTAAATGTTTTAAATTTCTAAAATTTTAGCAGCATAACAGCAGAAAGTTTGAAATTTTCAGGGTTGAAATTTCAATACTTCCTTTTTCCTGGTTTTCATCTTTGCTTGAAGCACTAAATGCAAGTAGTACTGAAATCAGTCGTTAGTTATTTGTGCAACCACAGGTGAAAACAAAGGTGTTTTCCTACAGCACAGTTCCAAAGAAGTACCACTGCACCTCATCTGGAGTCTGCCAACCTCCTAAAGTGAAAATGTTCCCAAACAGTGCAGCACTGCCACAAGACTTAATTTTATGATGTCTCATGATATATTATTTCTCTTAATATTTGTCACACAAAGATCTGCAAATTACTGGACTTTTTCTTTCAGTTTGAATGCATTAATGTCTGAAGTTTATGGTTAAAATTTGTGGCGGAGTCTTAAGCAAAATATAGGTTACAAACCCACCAATCAAAACATTAATTATATAATCATAAAAAATTATGACTTTGGAAGGTTAATTTTTTATTTTATTTAAAAAAAATAAAAACAGGTTCGGGAATTTTATTATAATTGAAGGAATGCTACAGCAGATTCTTGTGATTCATTAAAACTCATATTTCACCTTTCAGTCTGCAACTGTGCTTTGTAAACTGCTGAGGTCCTCCAAATCAGTGCTCAGAAACAGAATAATTATTGTTACTGCTTATTTAACTGCATTTGTTTGAGAAGCAGAATAAAATATTTATGCTCCTTAAACCTTTTAAAAATAGAGTTATTGATACAGAAATTAAAATTACATTTATAAGTTTTGTCTCTCCTATACTTGTAGCAGAAACCTGTAAAATCTTCATAGCATTGCCATTTGCTTAAAAAAATGAATCTGGGTTTAACAAGTAGAATGCTTGAAGAGATGTTAGACTTAGAAAATAATTACCTGCACTCATCAGCTCCTGTAGAGGTCTTCTAATCTTATCTATCCCCATAGATTTAAGTCAGGTCTTCATGGGGTAGAACTGTTACCAGTAATCAAAATGTATTTTAAAAATGCAACAAGCTTTGAAATTGTGTCTCTGTTCCTTGGAAAAAAGGTCTGAGTCTTAGGGATTAAATTCAGTTTTGTGGTATTAAAAAATCATTTTCAATGTTGTCATCAAAAATAAGGAAATGTCTCCAGTGCCTTTTTTCATCCTTAACACCTTTGTGAAGATGTAGTAGTCAGAGTAAAGTAAATTGAGACCAAGGGAATTAAAGCAAATGAGGGGTTTTCCCCATTTTAGATGACAGTGAATGTTTGCAAATGTGCCAAGATTTCAAATTTGTGGCAACCTAGACTGGTATCTAACAAGTTTAAAGCATATATGTTTTCCATTTCTAGGGTCCCAAATTATACATGAGATCCTGAGAGCTTACACTCACCTAGCTATCATGTTATTATATTGCTGTGGTTGGATTCACAGGCCTGATGGCTACTAAGGTACTATTCTGCTTTCAGCACTATTCAATTTTCTCCCATGATCTTTTAGCCCCAGAATTTTTTCCTGTCACCTATCTTAGAGATTCTTATGATGGTGTTACTGTAAATAAGGCAATTGCCTGAAATAACAAGGAAGACTTCCCAGTCCTATTTTATTATGTAGCATTGGATTTTTTCAGAAAGAGAAAAAGAATAAAGAGTTGTATAAGTGAGAGAGAATCTTATTATAATTATTTTTCACAGAGAGATGTATTTGGGGCTTTTTCCATTATAAATTTTTTTCTTTTTCAAAGGTTATTGATAAAAAATAAATAGATGCTATGGACTTACTAAGACTGTGCTTGACGAGCTGTACTACTGAATATACAAAATTTAGAAAACACAGTTGGAATATCTGTACCTAGAACTTAAATCAGTCAGTAATATTAAGTCCATCAATACCAAATAAATTATTATCCCCATATTCTGTAACACGTCTTCCTTTTTTATCTATGCAGACATCCTTTAATGAAGAATATCTAAACTAAAGGGATTTTCTGGATGATAGAATACCGTATGCTCTGCTGTCACCAGCAGCCAGTGATCTGTTTTGTAACATTTTCAGGCTTCTCATAAATCATTTGAAGAAACTAATCCAAAACCTGATGACAATAAAAAAATTTCAGGAGACTCCTTCCAAAGCCTCACTGAAATGAACATATTTTTATAGGTACCAGCACTGCCGTTAATGAACTTTTTAATTCCTTAATGGGTATGTGGACAAGAGGATCAGATTTCACTGAGGCTAAAATGCCCCAGATAGTTCTGCTGTACATTTGTACTGTTTTGAATACCTACACTATAAACTTGGGTTTCTGGAATTGCCAACATTGCAGCACTACCAATCCTTTATCGACATTATAAATAATGTACTTATAAAGGTTAAGAGAGGAGGGTTTTCTTTTCATATTTGGATAGTTTTAGTAAATTTTGATGCTGATAAAGTAAACCTCTGGACTGCACTGTGAAATCCCTGGGTACAGGCTACCCTCATGTATGGTTACGTTCTGAACACGGGAGAAGGCAGAAAATACTTGGATTCAGTTTATGACCTGTGATCAAGTAATATACACAGATCTTTTAAAAGAGGTGTGCAGCCAAGAACATAGGAAAATAAAAGGGAGAAAAAGGGGAAAAAGAAAATAATATAGAATATTTGGGGTTTTCACTATTGAGATTTATCCAAATTCTTTTACTCCAGTATTAAAGGACATCCAGTTTCTCCTATCTGATTCCCCTGCATTTTTATACATCCTAATTTTTGTTTTCAGCAAATGAATCCCTCTAACATAATCCTTTTTTCTCATTTACTCTTCTAATAATTACATTGTAATGAAGTTCAGAGAAATTAGATGTACAGCAATTCCATTTTCTAAGAAACCAAAGTAAATTCTTCAAGATATCTCTACTTCATTCCATTGGAGTTTGGCACTGCAGAGTGTCAAACCTGGCAGTTGGTTATTTACCAGTTTCCTACAGTGTGACTGTGACCCACCATACAAAACTCACAATTTCACTGGATAGAATGTACATACCTACATATGCTTATACATATTATATGCTTTTACTTTTGGAAACTAGGAGCATGACATTACATCAAATGTTTACTGTTTCAGTCTCCATCAGCAGTGTTGATTAATCAATTTATAAATTGATTTATTCTATTGGGATGTTCCTTACTGTTTTTCAGGTTCACCACCAGAAGAAGAAATTCAAAGTCTTAGCCCCTTGATACAGGTAAGGATGGCAAGATTAATTTTACATGCTAGGGTGTGCACATTCAACCATGACTCACAATTAAAAAAACATTAAAACACCCCAAGAGCTGTAATGCTGAGACATGAAAGCTCACCCACTGACCTTGTGCAGATATATTCAAAATCATATATGCCTCTGGCTGGGGCAATTGGGGATGTCTTTGTAATCATCTCCCTAGACTTGAGTATGAGCAGTATTCCTTTCAAGATGAAGTCAAAGACAATAATGCTGCTTATGTGGGTGAATAACATTAAATATTTGAATAATCCCTCTGACTTCCCTCTGAAAATTCTAATGAGGCAACAGCTACTTTCATGTGTCATCACAGCTTCTTTTTTCAATAACAGCAATACAGAATCAATAAAATAAATACAGCAGCAAAAAGTCTTACAGAAGATAGTCATTCAATAAATGAAAATGTTCCTGAATTCAATAGGTTCTATGTCTACCCACTCTTTTGAGAATGTGAATTTAATTTCCTGTTTCTTTAGCTAGAAATGCTCACTTTTTTATTATTATTTTGAATACTTTTTTTTCCCTTTCTTTTTACCCAAAGTTTTTCTATCTATTGTCTTTATATGTACCCATAAGTTTGTTTGCACAGCTTTGTGATGCATGGCCAAAGTAGGTCACTAGCAGGTAATGAAACTAAGAATTTCTTCTTCTCTTCATAGGTAAATGTATCCATTAGGCACTGTTCTGAGTAATGTATCACATGCTCATCAAAAAAACCTGAGAACTGTCAATTTGATGAAGTACAACTCACATCTCATTAATGTTGAGCACAAAAGCAATATTCCGCATCAAAAATGACTGCTAAAATATTTGCAATTACCAGCTGTTCAGACTCCATTTTCTATAGATAAGAAACATGTCAAATTTAATTTATCACGTGTTCTTCTGTCATATTTCTTTTTCTTGCAATGTACTGAAAAGTTACCAAAACCTTCTCACTCTTATCCCATACTGGTATCACACAGGCAAAAGGGAATGCCATAAATTATATATATCCAAGTACAACAGCTACATAGATAATCTTCAGAAAGATTCTTCACTTTAAAAGTTGTATGGACTATTTTATCTTAAAGCATTTGTCTTTTCCAGAAAGATGGTCAAAATTGTGTTTGTTCTGTTTGAGTACTGCTGCCAGGGTAAAAGTATTAAATAGTATCTCAATATATATTAATTGCTAGCTTTTCTGCAAAAAAAATTTCAAGATTACAGATTTCAAGTCAGGAGAAGACACAAACCACACACTTATTTGAGAATATGGGGCAGTATAGTACCTGCTTAGATCTTCAGTGATGTTGTGGAGACAACTTGGCTGCTTAGACTTGAACAGGTCACAGGGGAAGTAAGAGCCTAAAACATTCTAAAGGCAAAAACTATTAGTTTTTAAAAAAACTTAATTATTTAAGATTTGGATAATGAGTACATTTTTCACATGTGAAAGACTTGCAGGAGTCTGGTAAGGACTTAAGTTGCATGCCAGAGGCCAAGTTGCAGAAGGAAGCAACAAATTTATACCAGCCTGGATAATGTCCCCCTTGACACTGATGTATGAGGAAGGTAGATGGAGCTGATTATTCCCTTTTACTCTGTGCTTATGAAGCTGCAACTGGAGTACTGTGCCCAAGCTGCAGTTCTTCAGTACAAACTAGAACAATCAAACTGGAATAAGCCTGGTGCAGAGCTACAAGGATGATTTGAGACAATACAAGAAGCTGAAGAACCCGAAATTTCTCAGCCTGAAGAAATATCTGTAATCTTGTGTCTCTGAAACAGATCCTGCCGCTGCATCTATGCATCTAAAGGCATTTGTGCCCCAGTGGTATAACTGAGATGACACTGCATCTGTAGGGGATGAAGAAGACTCATCTGATTTTGGATATGTGTGTTTCAAAAATTTGAAGCAACCTGCCTTAGAAAGCAAAATTTAACAAGACTTATTTTATTATTATTATTATTATAAAGGAGGGTTGTGGGTCAATTTCATTTAAACCCAGACTGAATTAACAAAAATTCTAAACCAAAACCTAATTTTTTTCAGTCAATTCACATGAAAGGTCTTTTATTATTTTGCCCTATCTGACAAATGGGAATACCAAGAATAAAACCTACTGCTCAAGAAACTGCAAGGCTGTTAATAAATCTCTTTTATTTGTTAGTATCCTTGGCTATTATTTCCAAAATCCATTTTCTTTTCCTTTTCCATCAATAAGTTTTTTGTTCCATACTGAGAGCTCACAAGAGGAGAAAACATCAGCTTTCATGACTGCCCAGCAGAGGTATTTAGTTTTTCCAGGTTTCCAAGTAAAGGTTGAAACACATTTATTGATTAAATTTATAGGGGATCCTCTAGCTATTCTCAACACAGCCTTCTTTGTTACTGATTCCTAGTAGAAAGGTTATAGCTTATTTTTATTTCATAAAACAAGACACGCATAAAACAGGATTCCCCACCATCCTGTTATTTTAAAGCAATTCTGGTGGGATTGGGAAGTTCAGTCATTTGTGAGTTATTTTTTTCAAATCCTAGGAAGAAGACTGTAGCAACTAAATCAAATATCAGCTCAGTAGGTCTCCAGGTTTTTTGCAAGCTAATTTGATAGAGTTCTGAAATAAGAAAAAAAAAAAAAAGAGCTCACTTATTTTTAAAATGTCTCCACTTGGCTATAACTAGAATTCATGTTTTGCATTTTCTCTTTGTTTCAGTCCTGATTGCAGTGTAAAGCTGGTGTATGTCTACAAATATCTCAGTACTATGACTTGTGACTTCAAACCCTCTTCTGCGGTCAGCATTCATGTTCCACCATGAGGAATTCTCTTTCTGTAGCTAGCATAATGTTGTAATAAAAGGTTTCTCTACAACTCTACAATTGACTTTGTCCCTCTTTGAACTTTGATTATTATTATTTCTTTAGTATTAGCAGAGGCTGTATGTTTTTAATGTCAGGAAAACTCTTTGACATAGAAAGGCTGCAGTCTAAATTGCAAAGACAATTTAATTACTAAAAACAAACACAAAATCCCCACACACCAAAAGAAAATAATGCCCCAAAATTGCAATGATATCTTTCTTTCTTTTTGGCAATAAACCATTAAAATATACTGTGTGGTCATAGCAAATATTCAATAAATAAAAGAAAATGTTTGATTCTATGAGGTGTTTGAACATCCCTCAATTCAGCTTTTTGTTGAAAAACTGTACATTCTTTTGTTGGTCTCCTTAGGCACATAATAATACTGATGCCTTCAGTGGATGATTGAAACTTTTTAAAAATGAAGAGTGGCAAAGGATGAAAAATAGATAGCAAAATGCTTCTTCCCTCTAATGGAAGTGTTTGCATGCACATGAATTCACATAGACTTCCCCAAAACAAATGCAAGACAAGTCACACTCATATGGATTCTCATAACTATTGAGCACACTGGTGGGTATTGATTCAGCTGGCATTTTCAATTGCAGCAAATGCTTGCAAACACTGTGCTAGCAATAGCTCAGACAATGTGAAATTGAAAGAAGTTTTCTTTGGCTCAAGTGTACATATAAAATTCTTGCTATTCTTCTTGCTATTTTCATTCTTGTAAGAAACCTTACCTGGGCACAGTTTACCTAGAATGAATAAAGAAACACTTAAATATTCTTTTCTCTGCTCCTGATAATGAATTGCTTTGTCTGTTTTTTTTTTTTTTCCTAAGTAGTTGAAGAAAATCTCCAGTATTCCACATACCATAATTTATTTCCTAGCCATAGTGAATTATTGTTCCATTAACCAGTTCCTTAATCAACATCTACATCTAGCAGTCAGGGCTGATGGGGTTCATAAGCCATATTAAGTTCTGATTGCTTACTTTTTCTTGATGGGATATGAGCATACTGTGAGTTCCTCTTTTAGGGTTTCCTTCCCTGTATGGTGTCTGGGCTTCCTTCCTCTGAAATCCAAGAATATAGGCTCAGTTCAAATGTGGGTCCAACAGCCCATGCAAGTTAGATGCCCACATAACAGCATTTTTATATCCAAATATCATCGCATAGACAGATAGCTGTGTTATAAAAGAATGAAGATTCTTTGAAAAATTGTCCACAGTCTTGACATTCCCTTATTTTAGATGCCAGTCTGTCACCTCGGTTTACAGGATGTGCATTTCTCTTCTAGGTGTAACCCTTTTGCATCACACTCGAATTAGAACATCCCAGAAGTACGGAGCATGTTCTTATCCTCTGGACTTCCTATGTCCAGAAAGATGACTGTGGTGGATCACCTTTATAATATTTAACTACATGGATAGGCATTTTTTGATTGAAAGCAAAACCTGATTAGAATTTGACAGGTTTTAGTGTTCTCTGCACAGGTATTCCTCAAAAAGTAAAAGATTATGTAGATCTTAATTCCTCAGATCTGATGGAATAAATATACTAGAAAAATAAAAAAGCATTCTTTCTATTCAAGATGTCTGATTTAAGTGTTTTTTTTCCAGCTAGATTTCTGCTTATGTGAAATGTACTTTACAGCCCACTACCCTGCACCCTCCCTATGATTAATAAACACAATATGCTAAAATTCTTCCATTCCTTAATATACTCTGCATATTGAAAATAACACTCAGAAAAACAGAGCCTCCAGGAGAAGATTATTCAAGGTCTCCAGATCAGAAAATCACACTGCATTTTCAGTAGCTGTCAGTCTTTAAAGTGAAAATAAGTAAGAAAAACTAAGCTTCAAGAAAAATCCTGGGTCATGGAGACTCAGTAAATATTTTATAAAAGTTGTTACTGTCTAGACAGAAATCTGATGTAAGGGTTGCATGCCATTAGCCAAAATAATAATCAATATGACAATTTTGGCATGGAAGCATAAAGTTGACTGCAACAATATCAATAAAACCATGAATCATCATGTCTTACTATGCTAATTATGCTTCTAACTTTAACCATTAGTACCTGCACAAAATATAAATTAAGAATATATTCTTTACAGATGTCATTAGCAGCTAAGTGCCAACAACTAAATATCTACCTTTCCTGAAAATACTGGATGTTTTATTAATGCACTGCACTGGTAGATTACATGAGTGGATAAAAAGTCCTTCTCTTTTTAATAAGTCCTTGCCTAATTTTAACTCAGATAAAGTCTTAATAATGAGCTGCCATATATTTATATGCTTTAAGCAGCTTACACGAGGAGGTTGCTGTACATACGAGCTTAACGTTTGTTATCCATTTTAGCTTTGTTCTTCAGGTCATTGTCAGCTTCAGATATCTCTATACAAGTTATCATATGAGAAACTTTTCAAACAGCTTCTTCCAGATGCCCCAAATACACCATGGATAGGGTGGAGACACATGCAGAGAAAAAAGTAATTTTTAGCAATATATGTTCTTCTTGCTATAGTTAATTGAGTGAAATGGTCTAGGAAAAAAAAAAAGGCTCTAGAAATTCTATGTAATATAAAACTTTTACTGGTGATGTATAATGTAGTCACTTAGCTGCTGAAAGAGATCTCATATTCTACCATTTTTTACTTTGAATATGTTGCAGTTCAAATGTTCAGAAAGTTTTCCCTATGGTCTTTCCTGGCATTTAGCCTGAACTCAGTGCATGCAAGAAAAAAATATTTTATGCATTATCATAAGTATAATCAGAAATTTTTAAAACAGTAATCATTTACTTTGGTAAAAAAATATAATTATGGTTTGAGGCAGTTCTGATACTCTGAAGCAAACCTTGTCCTACAGATTTTATTTTCTTTTTTCTTTTTCTTTTTTTTTTTAATTAACAGTCAACCTTTTTATTTACCTGTTTGTTACCTGTTTTCCTCTATTTAAAGAACACAGTGTTTGCTCTACAACTATTCATGCTCTCCTTTCCAAAGACCTACCATGTTGTAAAAGTGGCTGAGCTGAAAAAGAACAAAAAGTCAGCTCTAAGGAGCAGATGATTAAATATTTGGAGAAATGTAGGTATGCAGCAGTGCAGAAAAAGATATTACCTAGAAGTTATACTGGCCCACAAACTACATATTGCCACAAAAAGAGCATCATGCTGTTGTTTCAAGATAAATCAATGGTACTCTGACAGGTTTAAAGAAATATTTTTTAAGGAAGAGAGAACATTCTCCTAGATGTTGGTGAAGCTGCATTCAGGAGAGGGGTCTTGGCAAAATCTAAGACCAAAGAGAAACTGGAAGGTTCTAAGAGGTTAATACTAACCACAGGTATGTGAAATTATCAGAAGATTATGAAAGATGATCTGAGAAGAAAAATTAAAGTAACTGGAAAAGTCGACTGTGAGGGAGATGAAGTGGTAACAGGAAAGCAGCCTTCCAGCATGTAAAACGTTATTATCACTTCAAAATAATGATCCATTACATTATATCCATTAGGAATAGCTCAAGAAGATTTCTAATTTGCAAAAGTGTAAGATATTTGGAGGCCTTCTGTCTATAAAAATAATGAAATGCTTCATCAAAATAACACTTCTCATTTTTAACAATATTTATATAAATCTGTCTTGGATAACAAAGACACACTTGATTTGACTTTTTAAGTAAGGCAAATTAAAACAATAAGTATTAAAAAAAACCAAGCCATGCCAAATTTGTGGACTAGGGCATTCTTCTGGACCCTGGAAAATACACAGAATCTACAGCTAACAGAATGCTGAGCATTTATTTGATGAAATACCTGAGCAATGGTTTTGGCACTAGAAATTTTAATCAAAATTACTGTAACTGAGACAGCCTGAAAAAAAGTGCTAGATGCAACTGCACAAAGGCATACTATTGAATAGTTAATTTAATATATTGGAGTGAAATAAATATCTATATCTTTATAAATATCTAAATATCTGTATCTCTAACTTTTTTCCAAATCACAAAATAACATCTGTATGTCTTGTTTGCTATGAAAAAATCCCCAAACAAATCTCTTAGCTATTGCAATAAGCATATACACAAAAAAATTATAATGGACAGTCCTTTTTGTTTATATAGTTAAACTCAGGGGTGGCCAGCAAGTTCTTGAAGCTCTTGAAGTAAATAAAATTCCAGTACTATGAAGATATTATCTTTCAAGTACATATTTGCAAAGAGTAACCTTTTTCCATACCTGCAATTATCTTACTCTAAACTGATTGATGTTGACATATGTAATTAATGCTTAAAAAAGGATAAACCAGGAACTAAGGCAGGCAGCCATTATTTGAAGTGTAATGTCTGCCAGATTAATATTGCTGTAATGAATGTTCATTGTGCATTTAAACAGGGTGACAACTAGAATAAGAGCCCTTGAAAAGCTGTTTCAGAGGAAAAAAAATATTTATTTCTAATAAAAAAAATCAGACTGAAGAGGCTAAAACTCACTAGTTTTAGTTCACATCTAAGGATTAATTGGACTTGGAATATCTACATGTCTCTTTTTACAACATATTCTTCCCTTTTTGTTTACATTGTGCGCACCAGGTCATGACCTATGTCTATTAAAGTTGATATTAAGCCCCTCAAGATTTGAACCTCTCAATATTTTAAACAAGTTTTGCGGGTTTTTTTTAGTTGCTCATTAGTATCACTAGCTAGACAGTTATGATTAAGCAATTGCATCATTAATGTTGTACCCTTGGCTAATCTTTTGTTTCAAAGAAAAGTGAAGACAATCTCAAGATGAATGGGCTGTCTGGACGAGAGCCACCAGGAGTGAGGTCAGCAGAACTGAACAGAAACTGGGGAAAATGTAATTCCAGCAACCCAGGAGTTTGGGACTCATTGACCACCTACTCAAAACAGACCCCAGACTCAAATGAAGGGAAGAACTGCCCATGCACACTAATTAGCATGAGATAAAACCAGCAAATAGGGGGCTGTATAATAATTTATTAAAAAGTTATGTAATCTGTAAGCAATGAAAGATTATACCTTTTTTGTTATAGTGCATAAATGGTGTAAGGTTTTGATGATCAGGGAGCCAGGCTCTTTTGGGCTACCACTGAGCTCTCTATTTTGTGCAAAGTAGAAAAAAAGTAGAAATATCTCTCCTTGGTGTCTGAATTGGCCCTGTGCACTGTTTGGGACAACAAAATCTTTTTTACTGAGCAGGATTTAGACTTATACTCCTAGTACACTCTTGCTGGCTGCATAGAAAATTAAGGTGTGCTTCACTATCTGATTTTTGCTTGTTTTTATATACTCTTATTTCCAAGGCTTTTTTTTTGCATGAGATACTGAGAAGTTCAAAAAAGATTTTTTAAACAGACAAGCACTTCATTCCTACCTCCTTTCTTTTGTGCTTCAAAATGGTAATAATAATAATAATAGTAGTAGAAAGAAATAACAAATGAATACATGGATTTTTCCTTAAAATTCTTTATGTGCAATAGAACTGCCAGCTACCAAGAGAAAAACTAAAAATCACTTCATACTTTTAAAGGAAAAAAGAAAACTGATGAAAAGGATAAACATGTTGTATTAATGATTGATACATACTTTTGGCTATAAACATCAAACACAATTTAAAAAAAAAGGTTTAATGAATACTATTTCAGATCATTGAAACAACAGAAACAGTAAATAAAAGTAGCATCTACTGCTCTCGTCTTGTCTCTCAAAAGAGTCTGGCATGACTGGAGCATGTCCCCCATCATAAATGTGGTATGAATGGGAAGATTTCTTTGAAAGGATCTCAGGCAGTAGTGCCTGCATCATGACAGGTGTGCATTTTCATAAGCAGAGACTAAGAAAGGAATATTTTTGATCTTTAAACTGATTGTTCCGATGTACCTGCTTGAACAAAACAAAGCAACCCCCCAAAAAACCCAAACCAATCCAACCCAAACCAAACCAAAAAAACCACTAAACCAAACCCCAAATTCCCCAAACCCCAAGATATTCTCAAGAAGCTTGGGTGTTAGTTGAACCCTACAGAAACCAACAAGCTTTTTAAAAGCCCGTGAGTATAACAGATAGAAAAATAGTTCTCTGACAAGTAAAAAAGATCATGTGGCATATTTATACTTTTGAGTATCATTATCAATGCTGGAACTTGATTTATCAAACAACAGTCTATAAATCAACACTAAAATACAATGCCCGGTAGAAGTATTTCTTTAAGCTACTTACCTACTGTAAAACTAAAATTCTCCAAATGCTAACTATTAAAGTGGAAACTAATTATATCAGCCTCCCTTATTCACGCTGCTTTTATCTCACCATTTAAGACTGTGGTAATTTGTTATGTAGCACTGATCTGATACAGTATCTTTGATGCTACTGCAAGCTCCATGCTGTTCCTTCTTAATAGACCTCAGAAGCATCTCCGTGGGTATTCGGCTGAGCTTTCTCAGCATAAAGGAGGACAGGGCTTTAACAGCCAAAAATCAGTTTTTCTCTGCAGCATCATATTTTTAGCACAGCTCAGTGCATGGTAACTGGGCTAAAGTTAATGCTGTTTAGGCAGCATCAGCGGTGTGCTGTGGAATCCCCTGAGCAGCAACTGCTGAGCAGTCCTCAAGCTGGACTGGAGCAGCCTCAGGACTACCTGTACACAAGTGCTAATTCTGCTGTCCCTGCATTTCTTGTTAAGCAGACTGAAGAAGGGAATGAGATTTTTCTTTTCATATTGACACTTCAGTGTTCCCCTCTCACATAGCTAGCAACATATGGAATTGCATTAAATGCAGATCACTAAAAGATTTTAGAACCTATGAGCAGGTTTCATTTTCCTCATTCCAAACATACATAAACCAACATTTATGTTCAGGAGTCCGGAAACATTTGTGTTTTCAGACATGGAAAGCTGGACAGTTTAATACTTCCATGGAATTCAGTTTGGAAAACAATGTCTTCCAGGCATATATTCTGCAATAGCTAAAAGTACAACAGGGTACAGTTCTTAATAAACTTTGGGGCTATTTTTTTCCCTTAGATTCATTTCTTAACTAAGATAATGCAATTTTGATGCACATCTATAAAAGAATAAACATCTAATATACTCCAGCAAAAAAACCAGGATGTTAAATTCTACTAAAAAAAGGTAAATTTAGCATGAGAAGAATTTCTGCTTGATGAGAACCAAAGTAGATTTCTAGTTACTTGCATTACTGTAGAAAAACAAAGGAAAAAAAGGTTTGAGATTTTAAAGAAACCACATTATGATCTTATGTTTTTCTTTTTCATTCTGCTTTTCCTCAGTATTAAATCTTTGTAAAACATGACCAAATTGCAAATAGATGTTTGTCTTTTAGCTTTCTAAAAATTCCACTGAGGAAAGAAATTTATTTGAATATTTAAAATTCAGTTATTTCAGGCATTAGGAGTTAGAAGTTGTTGTTCATGCATAGACTGAAGAATTTTAATTTATCAAGTCTAATAAATATTCAAGCCATCTGCCTTTAATGGATTGTTTTTACCTTAAATAAAAGATATTGTGATTTCCCAGAAGCTGTGGAGTTGATAACTATCAAACTGAGAAAAGCTGCTCACCAATAGAGCCATTTTTGCAATTAAAACCAGGCGTACATGAAGTACATCTAGCAGCACAATTGAATGTGTGGGGACAGGAAACCTGGGGTAGATTTGAAATTAAACTATGCAACACTAGAAGACTTTTTCTAAGCCATGGGCTTCCCATGGATCCACAAATCCTGACATTTCCAAGGACATAGAGCATGATCTTTGAAATGCTCTTGGCAAATGGAGACAACATTACCCTGCTTGTGCTGCTGGAGAATCCAGTCACTGATCTTGGTTGCTTTTTCTAAGCACTCCTGCTATTTTTGCTTCTGTGTGATTCCTGAGCGGCTCTAGGGAGAACAGGAAGTCATGCACTTCTAAAATGTCTATCCATGCACTTGGAATGTAGCTTTTTTAAGTTTGGGGAAAAAAAAAAGAGGTTGAGTATCAGGTTAAGGTGATTTGGACTGGCTGCAATTAAATGTTGGATCACTATTAAGTAAGCCATGCTTTTTGTCTTTTTTAAGATTGTAGTTTTGAAGAACTTCAATGAAGTTAAGGAAACTACAGACATGTTCCTTTAGATAACGCTGAGCATCTTAGACTGGCATTTAAACAATTTTTTCAACTTTTCAGAACATCTCTTTAGTGTGTGATATCATTTCACCAAGAAATGAAGTGTGTACCAGGTTATTTTTAGAAATCACTGTTTTGGCTAGACATCCTCCTGGAAGATAGCTGTTGAGCCATAGCAACAAAATTATCAAATGTTCATCTACATACCAGTTACTAGTTTGAATTTCTGTAAACTCCCCTTGTCTCTAGGTTTGTTTTATTCATAGCTGAAACCTGAAGTTTACAGTGAGTAGACTCATTAAATTCATCCTTTAGATCCAATGACTTTTGGACAGCTTCATGATAATATGTAGTCTCTTAATGTGTTGTGAAATCTCTTGGTGTTGAGAGTAAATGAGGCTTTCCATGCACTGTATACTTGGGAGAACAAATGATTGCCACAAGTCATTTTTACTCTTCTGGTCTTAGGGTTTAGTATAGTTAGGGTTTGCAAGAGGATTACAATGACCCTGCACTGACTGTTGTGTTATATGTCCCCAAATTCTTGCAAGACCTGGCTATGCAAGTCACATAAATACTAACAAAAAAATCTTACACTCTTCCAGTTTTCTAGTTCTATTAGTATAAATCCCTAAGTTTCACATTATTTATTTTTCTTTGTCAGATTTCAATGCCATCATGTTTCTGTGTTCTCTCTGTTTTACCAACAATTTTTTTTTTTTTT